>OX326949.1:2735000-3168659 GCA_946800315.1 Misopates orontium | reverse complement strand
TCCTTTATCTACACAACCATTTTTTTTTGTGAATCAACCGAAAGAATGGTAACTAATTCTGGGGATGTTTATTCTCTATACTTGTTCATTCTCGTTCTCCAAAGCTTGTTTTGAAGAAAGGTACTCTAGCTTTGACATTAATTATGAAATCTAGTTGGATATAATGACCACGTGTCACCGCATTCATGTTCATTATTTTGGTTTCTTTGTGTTAGATTTCTTAGGAACTTCTCACGGTTTCTTTTCTTGTAGCCTTCCATTGCACAATGAGAACAGATGAGATTATTACCATACTTGATTTTAGATTTCGTTAGTGTTTTCCCATTAAACCGACGTACCTCCGCTGTATCGACCTTTTCCTCCACCTCTATATCTTCCCACACCTCATCTGGTATCATAAACAATGACATCAAACTCACATGTTTGGTTCTCTTTTCTTCAAGTCTTCTCATTCAATAGAGTAGTCATGACCATCACCATAGTTTACCTTAACACTAGGGAAAAAAATTACTTAGTGTCACAACAAGAATATGCCGGTTATCAAGTAGAGAAGTTGAGAGCATCTTGATAACTCATTCAACGATAATGACCTTGTTCACTTGGTCCCGGAGCTGACCCGTGTTTTGCTATGGACGTACCACCTTGTAGCTTGTGTTTACCAAATGCCTCATCACCAAGTTCTATTAAATGTTGTTATTTCTTGATGCATATTAGCTACATTTTCGATAGTTTTGTAGGCACGTTGCTCTTGTGCAAAATTATAGATTATTTACGGTCAAATCTATTGTAGAATCTGAGCCACAACCTTTCTATTCATTTTTCGTCCATTCAGTATTGATTTTTCTCTTTAGTTGTTCACCATTGTTCTGAGTTGGTTAACTAACTCATTCATATTCAATAAATCTTCTATAAGAGGCTTCCACACGTTATAATTTGTGGGTGTTAGTCGAATCATGATCTCTAGCTTTAAATATTCCATGAAGAAACTCAATTATTTTTATATACCAAATTTTTTAGAATCTAAACTAGCCAAGCTCACAAAGTAGATCAAGAATGGTAAAAAAACCGAGGACCGTCAAAAATGAGGTGAACCGGTTGATTCAGTTGTGAGTAGTAAACCGAACTATATCCAGTTTTGAATAGATATGAGCTCCGGATGGATAAGGGTGAGGCTTGAGATCATATCTAGGTTTGCATTCTTTCTTTTTTGCCTAACTTTGACTTGGCACATCGACAACTCAATGGTGTAAGTCTCTCACTTCCATTGACCAGAAAATCTTGAAACAATATATCAAATCCATGCAACAAGCTTTCTAGTTGAACACTCCAAATACAAGTTTGGCACAAAAACATTTTGACTTCAATTTTACAAAACAAAATAAAAACATTATAAAATAGAAAATGTATAGGATGCTAACCACAACTTTCAACTATTTGTCGAGTTCACAAACTTATTTATTCGAGACCAATAACACATTAGAAACACTCAGAAAGATCATCTTTCTTTTTATTTTTGTTTCTGAGTGATGACACCATCCACAGAACATCTCCTATTTGCAGGGATAATCATACAACTCACAACTAATTGCATTAATTATTAATTTGTTGAACCAACATCACGACCCTCAACCATTATTTCAAGCTATACATCATGTCGACAACTGTAGGGCTGGCAATGTGTAGGGTCTTATCACCTGGACCCTTACCATGTCTATAGGGTAAGGACAGAGTTCAAGTCCTTACACTTACCCTGTGAAAATTTAAAATCAGGGTCTGGTAGGGTAAGGGGTCTGACAGTTACCCTATCCTATAGATATTTGTTTATTTTTTTAACTTTTTTTGTGTATCTTTTTCTTAGATTGAGATGACTTAGTTCAAAATAATAAAATTTGAGATGTTAATTTTTTAAGGAGTATCATAGCAATTGAGGTTAAGAAAAATTAGATTCATTTGAAATTAAAGTTTTCGATACTTAAGAACCTTCATTTTAAGATATAAATTAATTGATTTAGCCTTATTGTAGAATATGTCATCTTTATGGAAGATTTTTATTCAAGTTATATGACAAATACTTCTCCGTTAAAACTACAAGTCAACTTAAAGTTTATATACTTGTTTGAAGTCATATTGAGTTTCATTGAAATTCATACTTTTTAAATTTAACTAATTTGATTGTACGTTAAAAACTACACTTTTAGCTATGTAATATGTTTAGTAAGATCAAATGTCACGTCTCACTCTCGTAAACTCACCTCAATAAAAAGAAAAAAAAATGATTGGGTAGGGTAAGAGTAGGGTTGAACCCTACTCTTTTTGACAAGGTAGGGTAAGGGTCTGTATGTCTGAATCCTGATCGGGTAAGGGTAGAATAAGGTAAGAATCTAGCCAAAACAATTTCACATGGTATTAACAGGGTTTAGCATTGCCAACTCTGCGGCAACAAGTAGCTTCCATAGTGAATAATCAAGATTCTTCTAGAGGTGTCGTCACTAGGAATTACTGATGCTGATCATTAATGAAATGTTTAGTGTATTCTTTGTGTTGAATAAAAGAGCTTGTTAATTCAACATAGAGGCCAACTAATTCTGGCCTTGAAGGTTTGTAGCGCCAATGGGCTATCACTTATCAGTGGTAGGTCTTTTCGCCATCTTTTTGTTACCAAGCAAACTCTATTTTTAATATATTGTGATTGAAATGGACATCAGACACCTAATTGGATTGACTTAATTATAACTCAAATGTTTGAATTTGAAATTAGAAAGAGTGTTTTGTTCTGGCTCTCCATAACTTCTTCCAGACTTTCCATTTAGATAGAGAAGTGTACAAAATCGTATGTAAGGAAAAAGGAATTTCTTTCCGACAGTTGCTACTTCTATTTTAATATTTTGTGGTCAAATTGAAGATCTTCCGAAGTTGCATCATGGCATCCTAGAGAGCATTGTTATTGTGACAAATCGCCAAGTCTAAATAAATTCGTGGCTGCCAGGATTGCACTATAATAAATGGAAGAAAACATTTGTGAATAAACATTTTCGTAAGTTATTTCATTTTTATTGGAGGAAATGTATAAAAGACCCTTGTGGTTTCAAAAACTTGCACGAAGCTCTCTTATGATTTGATAAAGTCTAGAAATCCCTTGTGCTTTGCATAATATCCCTTAATCCTTTGTGGTTTTGAAAATTACACAAAACCCCCTTGTGGTTTCATAAACAAGGGATTTTGTGCAAAATTTATGAAACTACAAGGGGGGTTTTCGTGTAGGTTTTCTAAACCACATGCGGGTTTTAGGTTGATTTCCCCATTTTTATGCATTTTAATTATTAAAAAGTGCATTACAATTACGTATTTAGTATTCTGACACGGAAAACATTAGCTATATGAAGTTGGGGGGTTGGGGGGGGGGGGGGGGGGGGGGGGGGAGAGGATCGAAGATAAGGGTGGTATCTACGGACGGCTGCCGGCTGTTACACATATAGAGGGGGTCCGCGGGGCAATTGAACTTCAGTGTTTTGTAACCGATTGATTACAAGTCTTCGGCACGGTCACGGTATGGACAATGGAGCCTAAACAAAATTTGGCTCGACATTCCAAGAAACCTTTTGAATATTGAAATAGCACGGCACACTGAAAAGCATGAAGTCAAATACTTCGGATGCAGTTCCCACTTGGCACTACTAATGGATATGTAATATTGTTCGCTAGCTACTATTATAAATGTACATTATTGAACTGTTTTTTAAATGAATGCATGTATCCTATTTGAGTTCACTCAGAAGAATATGTTTTTGTACAAATTGGGATATTATGTGATTGCGTCTCTTCCTCTCTGGATATTTAATCAAATTAGGGTAACGCTTTGTTTGAACGAATTTTATAAGCATCTTTGAAAACTAAAGATTGTTAGAAAACAAAATATCACTTCGTGTCGTAGTAGCTGTTGTTATACTGAGGAGACCCTTTCAAATTTGATATAATATAACAGAGGCAATAACAATTTAAAATTTTGGATTTGTTTCATGTGGAGGGTAGTGCGTTGAGCCAATAGCAAATGATTCTTTTGTATATCATGCCAACCAAATAAGTGAATTGCTCATTAATTAATTGTAAAAAAGAAAAATGTTGATTTACCTCCATACGCTTTCAAAAAACTAGCTCTCAATGTACCTCTTTTTCCTTTTTCCCTTCTTTTTTTTGTTTAATATGTTAGGTGTAATGAACAAAGTATCCTTGCCGATCTTAAAATTTGTTTACTTTTATAGTTTAGGACTTAGTTTAGTAACTCTTATTCTAACGAATTTAAACTATAAAACCAAATTAAAGATTGTTTAAGAAACTTAGTGTATATGCAATTGAGAGATCGTCATATTAGATTTAGTTATAGTGTTTTTATACTATAAAAGGTATGAAAATAAAATAGATAGATATTATAAAAAAGTAATAACTAAATTTTAAATGTCTTTTTTCAATCAAAAGTTCATCCATTATCTAATTTTACAGTAAAAACATATATAATTTTACTGTAAGTAAACTACGACATCATAAACATATTTTGTGATGGGGTTTTCCGTTATGGAAATCCGTTCGTTGTAATATTTTTTGATTATTCAATGAAAGCCTAATTCATCATATAAGATACACCGCCGTTATATAAGATACAAGATAAGGTTACTTGCAACTTTTTATTCAACATGTGATAAAATATCGCCAAAAAAAAGTGTTATATTTTTTACCACATCTGTTCTATATTTGGAAAAAATTATGTTTTTCTGTATAAACATAGTTGGTAAAAACTAACAAAAATTATGTATACATAAAATGTTACATAAAACGATAAGATCGAATATAAAAGAAAATTCAAAGCGGTTTAATTAAGATAACCACGTTTGACGGCAAGAATCTTGAAAGTAAAGCATGTGCGAGTTGGTCACTGTAATTCGTGGGACCGCAAAGACGGCTGAAATCCCGCAGCATATTAATGCCGAACGCCAAACAGCCTATTCCAACTATTTCTAATTAATATGTATTCCAAAACTATTTTAATTACATCCACTGGTGCAAAATTAAGAGTTGAACTTCGTATAAGGAAGCTAAAGCTTAGTCAGTCTCATTATTAATTGAAAGAGTCAATATGGAAATTTTAGTATAAGATTTTGTTTATTAAAAAAGTAAGAAGTTTGTGACTTTGTGTGTCCAATGTCTTACTAATGTTTGTGCTTTATGCTTGTTCAGGAAGGAAGGAGCTTTACGTTCCCAAAAATTAATTTTGTTACGTTTTGCTCCATATAGCTATATTTAAATTATAAGCAATTTACTTCTCAGAAATTTGAAATCATATTACGTTGTCTCTTGAAAAAAGAGAACATAGTACTTTGCCCCCAAGAGAAGTGTTGACCGATTTTTCACTAGTTGTAAGACACTTTGGTCATAACACATTTTTCAAGAGTAAGTACTATGTACATGTCATAATTTTATATAACAAAGCTAGCTTGCTTTTTGATTATACTTCAGGAAAAAGAAAACTATATTTTTAGGTTTATAGGGACAACAAGCTTATTTTTAAACTGTAGGAGAAAAGAACATCAACGCAGCTGTTTATATTAAATAGTTCAAGGACTAAAATTTATCAAATTAAAAAACTAAAGTCAATAGATGACTTATAATACTTAAGGCATTTTACTATGTTGGTCTAAGTACAAAAATAATAAACGCCGGGCAAGTGTATTATTAAATCATTAACACATGAAAAGTTTGCTTGTTAGCTTAACACGAAGGATCTTTTGCCATTTAAACATAACATAGCGGTGATTTTTGGTTTTTGCGTTTAATTACTCTAATTCTTAATTACGATGTTATTTATGAACAAGTCTTTTTTATTATTAATTATGTCTCTATATATTTGATTATGTTACTTCATTACATGTTAAGGTACCAATTTACTCCGAAAAAATAATGCCTATTTGTCACTTATATCTTTAAATGACCGCCTTCTAGATAATTTCTCTCAGTAATTCAAAGACATTTTGATATATCATAACAGAATTTTATGCAAAAGCTATATTACCAATTTAGAGGGAATTTCTTTTCTTATGAAGGATTACTTCAGAGGACAAAGTGCTACGATTTTTATATTTTTAAGGGGACGATACGCTTTGACTAATCAAGTAAAATTGACATATATATATATATATATATATATATATATATATATGTATATATATATATATATATATGTATATATATATTCGTGTTACTACTTATATAACAACAACGAAAGAAATTGATCAAATAAAAACAACTCGTATGTCTAGGCCCAGATACAAAGATAAAAAGCTCTAAGGATGTGTCAGGTCTCCAGTTTAACTGAATAGCTTGAATCTTTTCTGATTGTTTTGCTAACAAAATAAATTCTTTTTGCAGCCAATTATCATAAGTTATATATTTTGTTTCCGCAGTCAAAATATTTTACGTCATAAATAATCAGTTGTTTTTTCAGTGTCTAACGTAATTATAAAATAAAGGGGTATATAAAATGCATAAAACCCCAATGTGTTTTTTTTTTTATCGGCAATCAAGGATTTTATTAAAAGAAGGGGTATAAGAGATACCCTAAATGAGTAAAACAGAACTTACAAAGAAGCGGGGATTGAGTCCATTCAAAAAATGAATACGAAAACTTAGAATGAATAGACTTAAACCAACTTCAAATCATAGCACAGATTGTATCAAGAAAATCTCTATGGAGATCATGTCTTCCGTTGAAATAAAGGTCATTTCTTGTTAACCAGATAACCCTCAACCCTAAACCCTAAACGGCTAAATCCCAATGTGTTTAAGAAAACTTGCATTCATCCCCTTGTGTAATTATCTATTAACACAGGATCCTCTTGTGTTTAGAGAATTTTTTCACAAAATTTCTATGTGTTTTGTCACACCCTTCGTGTTTTCTAAAACATGCGCCAAATTCTCTCATGTTATTAGAATTCTGCATAAAACTCCCTTCTATTTTCAACAATTACGCACTATAATCTTTGTGTTTTCAAAAAACATGCACAAAACTCCCCCTAATTTTGGCAATTTCGTGTAGATTTTTAATAATGGAAGGGGATTTTGTGCATTTTTTTGGGGACTTGGTGTATATTTTAAAAAACACAAGGGGCATATATAGTAAATCATATGGGGATTCTGTGCAGGACTTTTAAAAATACATGGAGATTGTGTGAGAAAAATATCAAATTAGGGAGTTTAGTTCAGATTTTTGAAAGCGCAATGGGGTTTTGTGCAATTTTCCCTAAATAAAGGAGTTTAGTCCCGTGTTGGAAAGATGAAAGAGAGTAACTTGGATTATATGGCCAGTAATATCTTTATTGGTACGAGGCCTTTCGTTATGAAGCTCAAGAGCAAATCTTTGAGGGTTTGAGCCTATAATGAACAATATTATACCTTTTAAGAGATATATACTCCAAACATACTTTTTCTCTAAGTAGGCGTTCTCACCCACACATGTGTTTCGTTCTTTAGTTTTTTATTTAATTTGGGTACGTAAATTTCATCAAACTCTCCAACTTGTATCCCTTATAACAAGTTGTCAACTGACCTTTTGTCAACAACTAACCTTCGCTCTTCTGAAATATGTGTGTATTGCCACTTAAGACCAAATCTAACGGACGAAAAGGCAGAAGTTGACCTGATGTAGGCCTAACCCAGATAGCTAAGCTAGAGGTTGACCTGATGTAGGCCCTTTGATGCCTAAATTAGTTGAGATGAAAGGCTACAACATAGCTCACCGTTTATCACCTGCATGTTGTCAAACTAACCCAATTGCTATGACATAGTTCATCGTCAAATAAGATGGTCAACATTGTTTCTGGTAGTGTACGATAACAAATTAGACCATTTAAGAATTCAAAATAGGAAAAAGAGTGTACCTTGTTCTATTTTTGGTGGGGGTGTTTATAGGTGATTAGATCTTTAATTTGTACCTAAATATCTAGATCAAACCTTCACTAAATCTCACGATATTTAATGACGGCTCGACTCCATCGAACTATTGGTCAGTCACAGTTGAACTACACGTACATTATCATCAAATCAGGTGTTGTTAGTGTCAAATGGGTTATCTAACTGAAGGTCGTCACTTCAAGGTCATCAATTGAACAACTTAAGTCATGATAGGCTAGTTCTCACCAGTGACATATTTTGATCATGTTCTTTCGAGTGTTATACCTAAAATATGAAATATGGTACAACAACAATGAAACTAACAATAAGTATTTCTCTATGAATTTTTTTTGGCGATTTCAATTTCCAACATTCGAAGCATCATAATTAGCCCTCAAGAAAAGAAATCATAATTTTGATAGTGTTTCTCCACCGCCAGAGAATATGCGATAACAACTAATGTGTTGGTGAAAATAAAGGCTAACAGAATGCATGTTTTTGTATTATCATTATTATTTTTATTATAATAAATTGGATAACATCAGTGACACCCTTTGAGATTTGGTCAAATATCAATAACAACCTCGAAGTTTTGATGACATCAGTGACAAAACTGATTCAACGTCAAAACCTTGACCGATTTCTTTCTCAATATGCATAATTAGGTTACTAGATAAGAAATTTTCTGTTTATATAAGTTTCCTTATAAAATTAAGAAATTTCCTATTTTTTACCAACCTTGGAATACTTCAATTTGTGCAATTAATTCATACAGAAGTTTTATGTTAGACTAAGGTATAAGTTTTTTTTTTTGTAATAGAAGTTTAGTTGCACAAGGAATCCTATTATATATGGGATAAAGATATATCTTGTGGGCCATCCAAATAATTTGTTGTCATCCTAATAAATTATCTTGTCTTACTATATATATATTCTATAATTATAATATTATTATACTATACATATATATACACTGTACACAACTAATATATATATATATATATATATATAATACTATTACTATAGCCTTGTGGAAAAAGCTGGGGGGGGGGGGGGGGGGGGCGACGGCCCCTAATGCCCCCCCCCCCCCCCCCCCCCTGCCTCCGCCCCGAACCCAACCCCTAGTTCCTTATGTATACTGATAAATATATTCTACAACTTTTTTTTGCTTGGAAGAATTTATGTTCTTTGAATTCTTTCCTTAGTTTCTGTGGGTCATATAAGCAACTAAAATATTTCATTTATTTTTGAGATATGCAATTGGTGGCAAGTTGGGTACAATGATCCAACTAATCGTAGTTACATATATTTCTATAATTTTAACATCTATTACATGGAATGAAGTATTATTTCCATATTATATATTTGCTCTTGCAATATGTTTGTAACACACACATATATAACCATGTATAGTCGTATGTGATTGTACAATTCAAAATAAGATTTTCATATAATGTAAGGTTACAGTTTGACTTGTAATCATTTTTGTTGTATCTTGTTTTTACCTATTTCACTGCTTAGCTTTTATAATAATTTATTTGACTTGTTATACATGCTACTTTTTAAAGTTAATTGTTATTTTCCCTTATATTTTAATGCCAAATAAAATAAATATGGCCAATGATACCAACATTTGAGTGACCTTTACAACATTAATTAGAGTCTGTACTGTAATTTTGACATGATGATTAATTTCAAAACTTTGCAAAATTTTAGAACATATTCTTTTTTTTTTGATAAAAGATAGTGTGGACAAAATTACATTTTAATAACAAAAATTATTTTGTACATATATTGCATTTATTGGTACAATTAAAAAAGAATGTACTCAAAATTGTTCTATATTAATATCTCATGGAGCCTTATACACGATTTGAAGCATCTTGTAGTGAGCTTTCCATGATATACGCAAAAAGAGTATAGTGTTATCTCGCCCCCCTATCTCAAATCTCTGGCTCCGCCCCTGTCGATACCTCAGAGTGTGTAATTCATGTAATTCTTATAGTTGTTGTTGTTATTGTTGTAAGGTGGTGTTATTATTGTAGAGTTTGCGTTTGTTGATGTGGAATTTTTTTTTTTATTTTTTTTTATTGTTGTTATTATTATTACTATTATTATGGATAGGACTCGCTTTGCCCAATGCATACATAACTCGCGGAATATTCTGATTTCCACTTTGAGGCTGTCGTCGTTTTACATTTTACCATCCCCATAATTTATATCCATGTATCTGTAGTATAATGGCCTTTATACTTTTAAAAAGACGAGGATAAAAGTGATCAAATCCGATAGCAACAGGCAACACCAATGCCACTTAATAGAAAGAAAGGAAAGGAAAAAAGTAATAGCAACAGCGAATCCTCACTTTCTCGGGAAAGACGTAATCAAAACCCGATAGCAACAAGCATCACCAATTCGCGCTTAATTGACCACATAACGTTTTGTTGAATATTTCTTTAGATGTTCTTAACCATAAAGTGGGGCTATATTGCTATGAATGTATTGACATTGTAGAGGGTATTAATTTCAACAAGAGTAGCCTTTTTGGTTTTAATATCTCTGATCCGTTATTGACTCAAATGTTTGCATGATATATAGCTCAGTCCAATTGTCACCTGGTGGTATGACACAGGAAAGAGATCAAATTTAACAAAGAGAAGAAAAAAAATGTGATCATCATGAAAAAGGAGGTAATAATTGATGTATGAAAATTGACCTGTGTGATATATGGTAGCCAAAATCAACTTCTTCTTTTTCAGTTTTCACACACAATCATGGCGGGTATAGCATCTCTTCAACTGGCATTTGAAATACCTACATCTTTTTTTAAGTTAATTCCCGCTCAACCTACACTCATCGATCACCACATAAAATGGAACAACTTCATGCAATATGGCTGATATTCTTGAGCCTGTTTTGTGAAAAAAGATCAGCTATGCTGCAAATTTAAACAACTCAACTGATGAGTCCTCTCTTTTAGCACTCAAAACTCGCATAACTTCCGACCCGAATAACTTTTTAACGTGAAACTAGTCACGAGGAACCTCTTTCTGAACCTGGAATGGCGTCACTTGCAGTGCCAAGCACGACAAAGTTGTGGCCTTGGATCTTTTTGACGTTAGTTGAGAAGGCACCATTGGTCCATTGCACCAGATAACGGCAACCTCTCGTCCTAACGTTCATAGACCTCAGTGACAATAGCTTCACTGGCTTAATATATACCAGATGAAATCGGGAACTTACACCACCTTCGTTCACTAAATATGAGGTTCAACAACCTTAGTGGCAGTATTCGGTCTAGCATTTTAAACTTCTCTTCCTTGAGAGAAATTACATTTACGAGTACCAGGCTCTCGGGTTCCCTTCCTCCTGACATATGACCTCCTCCTACTAAACTCGAGAGGTTGGCGTTTTCGTGGAATCAGTTGGTCGGGGAGGTTCCTAGAGGGTTGTTGTCTGAGTGTGCAGAGCTAAAGACTGTCTCTTTATCTTATAATAGCTTCTCTGGAAGTTTGCCAGTTGACATTAGGAGGTTGTTGCAGCTGCGGATACTTGATCGTGGCAGAAATCGGTTGACAGGTATGGTTTAGAGTTCAGAAACGTGTTTTGTTCCATCTTAAGTCAGCATCTGATTTGAGAATGATTTGATCTATTCATGTCAACATGCTATAGAAAAATCTAATCCTAACAATTCATACAAATGGATACTAGGATTAGCAATTCTTTTGATCAATCAAAGTTACAAAAAATCATCAGCAAATGAGTAAACTAAGTGCACATGAGAATGTTTTATTTCAGTCATCACATGTGTTCTTGTGCTTGATGACTATTAAGGTATATCACCACTGATATATTCACCAACTTTTACCTATAATTATAAGCATAATGTTATCTTTTTGCAGGGATTATTCCACCTTCAGTCGGCATTTTGTCAAATTTGGATAAATTGGACTTCAGTTACAACAACATTGAAGGAGCGATTTCTTCAGAAAGGGGACATCTTTCCAAATTTACAAGTCTAAGACTTGGAATTAACTAACTCAGCGGTGAACTTCCAGCGTCTATTTTCAACCTCTTGAGATCGCAAGCACGTTCACTTACAGTGAACGAACTCTCAGGCAGATTACCACATTCCATACACGATGGGCTTCCAAATATCCAAGGTCTTTTTCTTTCAAAAAATCAATTTACTGGGGAGATCTCGCGTTCCATCGTAAATGTCTCCAAGTTAATAGTGTTTTCTATCGGCAATAACTCGTTTAGTGGACTCGTAGCAATCAACCTTGGAAACTTACGACATCTACGAAGAATTCAGCTGGGGTACAGTCTGTTCCTGAACGATCTATCCATACAAGATCAAGAGTTTCTTACTTCATTGACAAATTGCAGGAATTTGATCAAACTAGTAATACAAGGAAATCCCATAAGTGGGGTGCTTCCAAAATTCTTAGGCAATATGTCTGCACATCTTGATATTTTTAGAACTGCATATTTCAATAGCAGAGGCATAATTCCTATTGAGATGAGTAATCTACATAATTTGGTCTGGCTAGACCGTTCAGACAATGAGCTGGTTGGTGAACTTCCTTAGACTTTGGGATATTTGAGAAACTTGCAGCCCTTGGGAATCTCTAACAATAGAGTAGAGGGAGCAATACCGCACAGCTTTTGCAACCTGAAAAGCATGTATCTTGTGGATTTGGAACAATAGATTGTCAGGACATCTCCCAGGATGCATCGGGAACCTTACTCCATTACGAGAACTTTATTTGTCCAACAATTCTTTCAGTTCCAGCATTCCGACAAATCTATGGTCCAGTCAGACACTTCGAGTTGTATCCTTATCCCGTAATAGTTTTCAGGGTTCTTTGTCTCATAAAATCGGCAATATGAGGATTTTGAGAATGTTGTACCTCACTGAAAATCACTTTTCTGGGAGCATTCCTAGCTCTATTGGGGAACTCCAGAGCCTAATCGACTAGAAGTCCAGAACAACAAGTTTATTAGCTCTATACTTCCGTCTTTTGGCAATCTGAAATCCTTGCAGTACTTAGACTTATCTCAAAACAATCTCTCTGGTTCAATTCCATATTCTTTAGAGGCCCTTAATAATTTTGATTACTTCAATGTTTCATACAATCACCATACTGGAGAAATCCCAGATGGAGGCATTTCAAAAACTTCACAGCTGAACTTTTTTATGGGAACTAAAGGTCTGCGCGGAGCACCTCAATTCAAGGTCGAGGCATGTAAAAAGAATAGTAGACCTCCAATGTATGGTGTACCACCAGTGACTTCAATTACAGTTGGAGCTGCTATTGTGATATTTATGCTCAGACAATCTCGGCTTTTCCAACTGATTCCCCTCTTGGCCTCACGCACTAGCGGATTTCATATTATGAAATTCTTTGAGCTACAAATCATCTTGATGAAGGAAACTTGAATGGGAAAGGTGGCATAGGCTCAGTATACAAAGAAAAATTTTCTAATGGAACAACGTTGCAGTTAAAGTCTTCAACTTAGATGTGCAGGGTGCATTCAAAAGCTTTGATACAGAGGGCCAAACATTGCACAACCTTAGACACAGAAATCTTGTCAAAGTCACCACAAGTTGCTCCAACCTTGATTTTAAGGTCTTAGTGAACGGATCTCCTGTCCAAAATTTCCGTTAAACATAAATGAAAGATTAGAAATAATGATGGACATAGCGTCTGGAATAGAGTATTTACATCAAGGTTATTCCTCGCCTGTTGTCCATTGTGACTTGAAACCGAGTTATATTCTCTTAGACGAAGATATGGTAGCACATGTCTCGAATTTTGAGATTTTGAAGTTCCTGGTAGAAGATCAAAGAATGGAACAAACCAAGACTTTAGGCACAATTGGATCCATGGCACCAGGTAAGAAACGGAATAAACCAAGACTCCAGTTAATTTTACAAGCAATGTTATCTGTATTTCTAATAAATCATTATCTGAACCGCGTTCTTCTCATTTATCTTTGTCTTATTCGCAGAGTATGGATTTGCAGGATTAGTTTCGAGTCTTTAGACTAAGGTGGACATTTACAGCTATCGGATTTTATTGATGGAAACATTTGCAAAGAAGGAGTCGACAAATAGGATGTTTCTCGGAGAGTTAACCATGAAGGCATTGGTGTTGGAATCCTACCCGAATACAGTAATGCGGATCCTTAATACTGACTTGGTGAATGCGGGCGATGATTATGTTGAAAATATGGTTAAAGACAGCTTGGTTTCAGTAATAGAACTAGCCATAAAATATGTAGCAGAATTGGAGAGGCCTACTATGAAAGACGTTCTTGTGAGACATATATATTCAACTGCACAACACTGTGCTTGAAATTAGATTAGACATTAGAGTGATTTTTGGACTTCCACAAAAATCATTTGGATCACACTTTGTGTAATTAGTGATATGCATACTGTAACATTATCTTATCTATCTCCTAATGTCATATAGTTATTGAAACTTAATCATTCTGTACACTATAAACGTCATTGTTGCTTTCCACAAAGTTGGTTTCTATTAATATGAAACTTAATCAAGAAGCGAAAGGTACCATGTCAAATGTACGTCACAAAATTTAACATCATCACACACAATATTTAAGTCTGGCTTTATGATAGTTTTACTTAATATGATAGATTAATTAAAGACTTGCGAATCGATAGTTCTGTTTAGGATTTTCCGCAAACCACTTGTCATTTATCAATGGCCGTTCTGCTTAGTGCTTAATATATACTACAAAATAAATATATAGTTGTTGTTCTGACTTCTGAATCTTTGTATTACACGCAACACACTATTTTTATAACGTTTCAGTTACAAACTTGGGATAAGACTAAGTCTAGTGGGAGAAAATATCTTTTAAAAATATCAAATACATTCGTTATCAGACCTAGTAGTGAATACACATGAACATCATTTGGATCACACTTTAGTTACTATAGTAAACAGATGTGAGTATATACTGTCGATGTTGTTTTTTCATAAATAGAAAATATCTTTTTTGTCAGAAGGAACATGAGTAAAAGAACAAGAATACATAATGGGCGCTTTGCTTCTAGAAATTAAGATGTTTGTTGATCTTTCGCAATCTCAGAGCACTAACAGCTCATACACAAAGGAATAGAAATTTTAGTTTTCAACTTCTATTTAGCACTTTTGTCCATTTTATTAGTGATTGGATATTTTAGAAACAAGCCTATATTTTAGAAGGTGAATATTTTTGTCCATTTTTCTTTCATGCTGGAGTTTTTGTTAAATACCCAAAGTACATCGGAGTTTTGTCTCCGTATATTGTAATGATTCAAAGCTGCTACGTCCCTAACTTCCTCTGTTTTTAATTTCATCAATAACCATATATTTTACACCCATGAATCAACAAACTTTTAAAGAAAATCAGAAAACATTGAAAACAGAACCACAATTTATGAAGGATATGGCAAACATCTTTGTACACACACACTTTTTTCACCTATAGGTATCACATAATTGTGCAGCCTCAATTATAGTACCGATATCCGGCTTCAAAAGCTTGGTAAGGATGATAACCATCATACGGGGGCAGCACGTACCACCCAGCCCCGATGGGCTGCGGAGTGGGTGCGTTCACCTCTTCTTTCTTGTCCTCACCAACGCTAACGATGTCCGCATGCGCCACGTTCTTCCTCAGCAGGCGTGTGAGTTCTATGGAATCAATCCCTTCTCCCACTACTTGCAGTTGATCTTTATCTTTACCCGTTAGGGCAGCCGATTCAATGCCTGAATCAACAAAAAGTATATTGAACTTGTCGTTCCATCTAAAAGTTTAAATTTATAACTATAATCCACATTTATCTTCTTTTATATATAATCTTCACACAGGGTCTTATTCTTAAATTGAAGCCTGACACGTGACATTTTTTTTTTTGATAACGAGTGACCGTATATTCAAACTCGGGATCTCTTTTTTGACTCGTCTTTGGTACCATATTCCGTTTGTTGTCTCATGTAATAGTTTTATGTTGTCTCCACTTCAAGTCTTCAACAAAGAAAAACACTTCCAGGAAATCTTTCATGGTTACACAGAAATTGAGATTCTCGGATATGTACCTGACATGCCAACCGCGATTTTAAGCGCCTTGGAGCGGGATTTCTGGTCGTTCATCGAGAGCTTAATCACAATCTTTTGCTACAAAATACGATCAAGACAGAGCATTTCAGCAAGTGATGAAAAAATCAAAATAAATACTTAACTAAAATATTTGCATTTTTTTGCAATGTTTTACAAAATAAGATTTGTATGATTGATACCTTCATATTGTTGAACTGATGAAAACAATGTACTATTGGAGGTTTATGAGGGAGGTTTTTTCTGAGGGGAGAAGAGCTGAGAGAATATTGAGTTGAGTCTGAGTAGTGAGAAAAAATGGACTGGGTACTTAGTATTTATAGACGAGTACGAGAATGATTTTGACGCGTAGATGACTGTAGCTTTAGCGTTTTAGAAGATTCATAGAAAGAAAATTGATATGACATTTGTCCTAAACACCTAATATCACACCCCTCACCAGATTTCAGTGATATCAATAATTTGTCAACTCCGAATGAAGATTTTGTAATATCAATAGTTTAATACATTGTTAACCAAATAATTAATTTTATAAAAAAATGACAACCTTCCTCTAATAATGTT
Organism: Misopates orontium; assembly: GCA_946800315.1. Classification (NCBI taxonomy): domain Eukaryota; kingdom Viridiplantae; phylum Streptophyta; class Magnoliopsida; order Lamiales; family Plantaginaceae; genus Misopates; species Misopates orontium. Next base: position 3,152,021 of record OX326949.1, on the reverse strand, counting down.
TTATGTATAGCCAATTGTTTTACAAAGTAAAAGAGAAAAAATAAATAATTTGGCATATATACCTTAAAAACGTAAGCCAAAAACTCCAAACGGGTACATCAAGTTAACCCAAACTGTATCAAGTCAAATGTATGGGAAAATGCATAAAACACCCTTGTGGTTTCGAAAATTTGCATCAACCTCCTTGTGGTTTGATAATTGTCTAGAATTCCTTTGTGCTTTCAAAATCCTGCACAAAACCTTGTTGTAGTTTCAAAAACCTTGCACGGAATTCCCTTTTCGTCCAACTCCATTAGAGCATGGTGTATGCTTGCTTAATATGAGAGTGGGCTTGATTTTTGTATATTTTTCTCCTTTTAAAAAGGAGCTAATGGCAAAATCATACCGCGAATTGTAAGCTTTTTGCGGATTACACCGCAAATTGTAATTGCAAGCAAGATACACCATGAATTGTAACATATTTTGCAAGTTACACCATAATGTGTGTTTGTAGATTTTTTAGAGGGTATTTTTGACATTTCAGTTTTTACTAAATGAAATTTTATAATTTTCACCTCAAATAAAACCTTTCTTTAATCTTTACATATTTTGCCATTAAATAAATTTACCATCAGATTTAAAAAATAAAAATAAAAAAAGAAAAAAGCCAAAGCAGCCAGCTTCAACTTGAAAGGGAAAAAGGAACACTGAACGATTGCCATCGTTCTTCTCTCTTCCACCGTTTCTCCGTTGCGGCTCCGATTTTAGCTCAGGCTGGAGACTTTCAGGCGTTGTGTTGGGTGAGGCCATAGAAGATGTGATTTCGAATTTCCAGCTTTTCGTGATTTCGAATTCGAGTTTTGCCCTAATCCTGGAATTTCGGATTTGTAATTGCGCCGGTGAAGAAAATCGAGAATGAACAGCTGTAAATCGAAACCAAAATCGTGAGGAAAATCGAAATCATGAAAGCTGTAACTCGCGTCTTATTCCCCTATGAAATGGTGTCGGAAATTCGCTGCTCTGGCAGAGAATGAAGCGCCGATGGAGCAGCGGTTGGAGTAGAAGAAGAACGAAGGCTGAATCCTTTTGTTTCTTTTTCCTTCAAACTATACCCTGCTGCTTTGAACATTGACTATTTTGTTTTTGTTTTTTTTTTTTTCCTTAAAATCTGATGGTAAATTTATTTAATGGCAAAATATGTAAAGATTAAAGAAAGGTTTTATTTGAGGTGAAAATTATAAAATTTCATTTAGTAAAAACTGAAATGTCAAAAATACCCTCTAAAAAATCTATAAACACACATTATGGTGTAACTTGCAAAAAATGTTACAATTCGTGGTGTATCTTGCTTGCAATTACAATTTGCGGTGTAATCCGCAAAAAGCTTACAATTCGCGGTATGATTTTGCCATTAGCTCTTTAAAAAGTCAATTTTACCTTTTAGAACTTTAGCATAAAACTCCTTTGTAGTTTGAAAACCTGCGTGGTTTAAAAACTCTTGCACGAAATACCTATTTTAATTTATTTATTATAAAAATAATATATACAATTATATTTATTTTCTCTCTAAATCCAAAAAAAAAACATATGTTCAAATCTTTTTAAAATAAAAAATTTTCTAAAATTTAAACGATATATATTTATGAATAATGAAGTAAGGGCATTATAGTCACTAAATAAAAAAAATTAATAGAGTTACATGAAACTTAACAAAAGGAATTTTATGTAGAGTTTCTGAAACCACAACGAATTACGTTCTAGACAATTTACAAACTACAAGGGGTTTTTGTGCAGGTTTCGAAACCACACGAGACTTTAGGTTGATATCCCCCAATTATATATATTTCATTTGTCAAATTTAAAAAAAAAAAAAAAAGAAAAGAAAAAAGAGGTTACATTACACACCACCACCATAATATTGTTAGTAGGGCTGGGTACATCATTGCCCTTGTCTCCCGCCCATGTACTTTCAAATATGGACGGTGTACACGTCTCTCTACTCTCCGTTTTCTTCTTTGATTTTTGCTTTGCCTTTTTAGATTCTTTTAAACTACTCTTTTTAAGTTTTCTTTCAACGTTTTTTAACATTAGCTATAAATCAAGAATCTGCATTACAAAAATAAATTATTGTTTCATATTTAGCTTTTAGTTTTGTCATTTGATTTTTAGTAAAAAAAAAAATATTTTCAAAGGCTGATAAGAACTAGACTTTTTAAGGTTTGAATAAAATATAAACGTATTATTTTCTTGATATATAATATATAAGATACCCTTTGAAGTGGTCTATGATAACAATCACACCTCCTGACTTTCATTTGATAGTAGGAGAAAGTCAAATCAAAATTAAGTAAGATCATTATAATCTGTTCAATTAAAAAAAATCCTATGGATGATTAATATTGTAGTCAGTGTTTTAAAAGACGAAGGCGTAGGGCGAAGAGTTTTGTGTCTCCAGACGCCTCGCGAATTTTGACATTTAATATTCTAAAAATATATATGGGCTACTTATAATAATAATAATAATAATAATAATAATAATAATAATAATAATAATAATATATGGACTCTGAAAAAATGAATAGTATTTTGCTTTGACTTGAGGTGAAAGTCTAAAAGCGCCGTATTTTTTTTGTTCAAGAAATATTGCACTTTGAAGTGAGATTCGCTTTTTACCCTCAATTGATTAAGTAATTTCATTTTCTTACCTCACATCAGAAAAGCATAGGTATTTGAAGTAAAGCGCAAAATGCGTAAAAGGCGCGCCTAGGGCATACGCCTCGGAAAAAAGGCGTACGCCTTTTGACATTTACGTCTTTTCTAGTGCCTCGAGGCGTTTTAGGTGAAATACACGACCACCAATCTATTATAGAGTGTTGGGCTCCGTAATTAGCTAGAGAATCCAAAGTGTTGCTCTCTTTGCAGAGCTTGTGCGAAGCCTGAAATTGAATAAAATTTACAAATCGAAAGTATGCCAACTAAATGCTTCAGTTTTCATGGCGCCTTGTCGGATAGAGCATTTGGTAAATTCACAACATAGGTCGAGTCAGTCTCTAACCATAGATAATTCAAGTTAAGTTCCTTTGCTTAAAAGATGGCCATTGTCACGCCCAGAGCTCAGCCTTAAAGTGAAATATTAGATCAATATGGACCACAAATGAACCATGTCCGAATCTCAATAAGTCTCGCCACATGCCCCCGACATACAAAGAGCACATCTGTTTGTGTTGCAATTAATCCAAGCCTCTATTTGTAGATCTCACGCCACTAAAATAGTTTTCAGCGCCTTTGGTCTGATAGACGTGCCAAACATCGAAGTATACACAAGTCTTCCATGACACTGACGATCCAATGTTGAAGAAATCAATTTCTTTAATATATTTCCAAATATTCTTCAAAAATCTCAATATTTGGAGTGACCTTAAAAATATTGTTAAAATTTTAGCTCTAATCACTTTCCATCAGTGGTTCTATAAAATAGGAGAGTGACAATGATTTACTCGGTGATTCCATATTTTCCAAGTTGAAGAAGAATTAAAGGTTAATATATAAATTTCTCTTTAAGAAAAACAATTAGAAGAATATTTGACATGCTTTTATTTATGCTCTGAATCTCTGGTGACTAAAGTTGATAAGTAAAATCCTCGCAAAGAGGACTCCAATTCATGATGGATTGAAGTAATATTGGAAAGTAAATGATGATAGATACGAAATTTATTTTAATATTGGGTTATATGATTTTCATGGAAAAGAGGAAAAGGCAATTATTTAGTGAGTGACGTATGTAGACCTTCAGTAAGTCGAGCGTTATTTTTACTTCTGCACTTTCAAAGAGGTCACGTTTTCAACCTCTCTATAAAAAGAAAGACCGACAATTAATACTGCTTTTTATACGGTGAACTTATCTTAATCGACATCACTGGACTTGAAGAAATCTATGGATGTTACAGGTAAACCATTAATTAGAAGTCCGACTTATGTTATGTCCAATGCTCAAGAGACTGCGAAGATGGATTCAAAATCTAGAAAGTGTTTGTTCCTATGGTATGCTAAATGAGTAAAAGTGTATCACTTGTATGACTTCACTGCCTATAAGATTGTTATAAGCAAGAAAGTTATCTTCGCAGAAGGTAAAATAGAAGATGATAAAAGTCCAAAAAGTACAAAGTGCAAGTCGATAAGAATTTTGATCAGGTTGATCCTTCTAAATTAGAGCACGATCTTGAGGAGACAACAAAGTCAGAAGTCTCTGAGAACCGAAAGTCGACTTGTTTTAGGAGACAACCAGACGAAGACTCAAACTCTATAATGGAGAATAATATTGCAACATGTTTTGTCATTTAGGATGGAGAGTCAACAACTCCTAATGAAACAATGAATAGCTCGGACGCGACTCAATAGATAGTAGCAACACGGGAGGAAATCCAAGCTCTCTATAAGAATAAAACATGAGACCTTATGTTTCTACCACAATACATAAAACCTAATAGTAATAAATTGGTGTACATAATAAAAAAGGAAGTGGTGATGACCAAATGGGAGGTATCGTGCAAGACTGGAGAAGAAAGAATATGCTCAAAAAGAACGGATTGATTTGAATGAAATTATTTTCTAAGTAGTCCAACTAAACGATGCTAGTGGTTTTGGCGATATGTGTTACATTTGATTAATATGTTGGACACCTAGATATAAATACTGCATTTCTTCAATTAAAGAAGTCTTGAAAAAGAAACCTATATGCTCCAACCAGATGATTAAAAGAATAACAAAAAAGAGAACTAGTTTACATGTTGAACAAACCTTTCTATGGTTAAAACATGCGTCAATATGTTGGTACAAATTTGATTCATTCATCATGAGTCTTGGGTACACACTCAATAAAGATCTTTGTGCCTACTATAAGGGATCTGGTAAAGATGATTTATCATTTTATTGTTATACCTTGACAACCTGTTGGTTTCAGACTCTAACAAAATTCGCAATCAAGAATTACGTTTGGGCGCCAAGGGACTAACATGCCTTTCAATATATGTATGGAAATAAATACAAATATGAGTTACATATATGTATATAATGCTATATTTATGCAGGTACAATAACTCATGCGTACTTTTTATAATATATATATATATATATATATATATATGAGCTTTTCAAACTTTAAGGGAGGTAAGCATTGATGATGTAGATGATCCTACGTTAACGATGACATAAAAGCTGATAATTTCAATTAACATAAGATTATTATATAGTAAATGTTTGTCCTGTTATATATTTTAGACTTTTGCGTTGGATAAAATGTTATTAAGGCCTCAAAGTTCCATCTCTAACCAAGTTTGGCCGACAATCTTCCTTTACCATTGAATTGACAACTTTTGCGTTAAATCTTTTTTTATGATCACCTTTGTGTGACTTTTGCAATAATTATTAACTTATCTCTATCTTGTTTATGTTAATTTTACTTGAAAAATATGAATCACAGATTTAAAGATGTAGATTTGTCAAAAGATGATGACGTATAAATGACACAATGGATGCGAAAGTCCATCTTAACCGCGATTGAATTTTTAACTAATAGTGTAGTTCGTAAGAAAAGAATCAACCCGGGAAGAATGAAGACCACGCGTTCCCTTATCCATGAAAAATAATGAGAATTCGGTATAAAATATTTTTGATCATATAATTTTTGTAATATATTATATATATATATATATATATATATATATATATATATATATATATATATATATATATATATATCTGTGTGGGTGTGACGGTATTAATTATGGATAATTATAATATCATTGCTATCACAAGGTTTGACCTATTTAATTATCACAAGAAATTTAATTTGAATACTTACAAAAAAAAAATTGTTGGAGATTTAATTTTTTTCTTTTTCTGCATGTGATAGATTCTCTTTGAAGTTTGAACCATTACACAAATAACATGAAATTTATACAATATTGAAAATAGACCGTCTATTCAAATTTGCATGTAATTAGTAAGGATGATTATATCTTAGCTCTTGAGGTTAATTAATTGGTATAACTAAAATCTGAAAAATGAAGATACTCTCTAAAGTTAAAGCATGTGATCAATAAAATATAGAAGGAGAAATTTGCTCCCTTATTAGTGCGATTACCAATTAATTACTAAATTACTAATTAATAAAATCTAAAAGGAGATATTTACTCCCTTTATTGCCTTAAATATCCCAATATTAGTGCCAATTTGTCTAGCTCCCATAAATATCGCAATTTGCCGTGCATTCTCGGTTGTACATTCCAAGATATTTCTTTTCAAGTGATGGCTAATTTTGTGCCTGAAAGAAGTTTCTAAAGAAATATAATACCGGATATAATTCTGATCCAGTGAACCGGTCGTCAGCCAGAGATTATTAGGTGCAGCGGATGTATGATGAAGTGGTGCAGCAAGTCGGTTATTAGTGTAAATACATGGTTGAGATGAAGTGCGAAGAAGTTAATACCTTATAATTTAGGAATTATTTTTAATCTCCACCACATGTTGTACCCTATGTTCTTAAAAGCGGCCCAGACGTTCAAGCGGCAACTTAACTGGTTACTGGTTTTACAGGTCCAACCGGTTCGATCGCTGGTCGAACCGGTCTTAGTATATTTGACAAAAAATATATATATATAGGTGTGGGTGTGTAATACATAGTGTAACAATTGAAAAGAAAACAATTGTGTTGATCATAATTTCAAGTTATACACCATAAATAATGGGACAACTTAGAACTAACAAATAATAACAAGTTCTCAAAAAGTGCCAAATTACAGAAGCCTTGATACTATAATTGTCTTCAATATCAAATACTAAAGGAATCTCAAATGCAAATCAAAACAAAAAAAAAGGTCTTAATGTTTTAACTCATGAGAATAATACTTAATCACTATCAGAATCATGAGACAAATTTCTTTGTCCGAAAGCACGAAGATCATCGCCATCATTTGAGCTTGAGGCCAACATCTCAAAAGTGGACAAATTAATACCATTATTATTCATCTCCGTATCATCTTCATTACCTGTTGATTCGTAGAAAATATAGGTAATATAACATATTTCTCAAATTTAATTAATTAGTTAATAATATAATATTTATTACCTCTAGATGGATGAGAATTTTCATCATTAGCTTGCTCTTCCTCAAATATTTCTTCCAACTCATCATAATCAAGTTCCCCAGCTGGTTCTTCTTCGGTTATCCAGAACTCCATTTCATCAATATGTTCATAATCGAGTGGATCAATTGCTCCTTTTTTCACTTTAGCACTACAAGTAACAAAATAGCAAATAATGAAAATCCATTTTGTGGACATATCTAAAAACTTAAGAAAAGACTTGACATTAGAACAAAAGTAGAATTCTTACCGATCTCGTAAGCGCAAATTATAATGGACAAATACGAGATCATTAAGTCTTTGATGCTCCAACCTGTTCCTCTTCTTTGTATGTATGCGCTCAAACGCACGTCAATTACGCTCACATCCAGAAGAAGATGAAGTTTGACTCAAGATTTTTATTGCAATACGTTGTAGGTTTGGTGCATCAAAACCAAATACTTTCCACCACTCATCTAACAAACAATAAACAAATATAGTTATTTTAATATTTGGTGGTCAAGTTAAATAAAACAACAATATAAATAAATAAAACATACGTGGGGGAGTAGTCTTTGCATTATTATTAGCTAATGCACGCCCAAAACCTTTTTTACGATCTCGAAATAGAGCAATTTCCTCCATCACATTGTCCACATCTGGAAGAAGCTTCTCAATGACATCGAGTAAACCCTTTAAGCCCTCAGGCTTTTGGCAAGGACTTTCATCATCGTACTGAAATGCGGGATTCAACCAAAACGCAGCAGCATGTAGTTTTTTACGCAACATCTTATCCCATCTATCATTTATAATATCAACATAAGTTTTGGAAAGATGGTCTTTATTTTTGAAAGTCTTCTTGATACCGTTAATTGCTCTCGCCATTCCCTCGTACACATAGCCTAGTGAAGGCTTTTCATCGGTATCACAAACCCGCAACAATTTCATAATCGAACTCATGACATTCACAATAATTGAGCAATTGTTCCAAAATTTACCGTCCAAAACAATGTCCTTAACTTCACGAGCTTTTGGCTCCTTTAAGAATTTCTTAAACCCTGCACTTATAACCATGGCTTCTAAATAATCTCTCCTTTCACAAAGGCTTTCCAGTGCTATGAATGTCGTGCCAAATCGAGTATTTCCTGGAGTAACAATTTCGGTCCATCCTTTCTTTCTTCTCAACCATGCAAGTGGCCATTTACGATTATAGACAAATGTTGTGATCTTTGAAGCTAGAATTGTCAAACTCTTCACTTCAGTAAGTTCACCAACGTCTTTCAATATTAAATTGATGCAATGTGCAGAACAAAGGGACCAATAAACAGTGGGATACTTCATACTAATCAATTTTCCAGCCTTTTTGTAGTTACTTGCATTGTCCGTAACCATATGAACCACATTATTTACCCCCACCATCTCGATTATTTCAGAAAAAAGATTGCACAAATTTTGAGCATCAGAGACAATATGAGAAGCATCAACGGATTTAATAAATGATATTCCAATAGGGCAATAAACCAAAAAGTTAATCAATGATCGACGACTTTGATCTACCCAACCATCACCCATTATTGTGCAACCACTTTCTACCCAATCACGTCGAAGATAATCAATATGTAACTGAGCTTGTCTTTTCGCTTCTGCAAGCAAAGGGATTCTCAAAGCATGATAAGTTGGACCCTCGTATCCATGACCCATGTTTGCAATTCTGCTGATAGCTGGTTTATAATATTGTGAATTAACAGCATTTATTGGAATACATGCATCATAAAACCATACTGCAATCGCCATATCAGTATCATGCCATCTTTCTTTACTTTGCAGTTTAGCTTGTATACTAGGTTGGGATGAATCAATTCCAGCTCTAGCTTTCATGTAACTTCCTATATGATTTGTCATTTTTCTCTTATTACTTCCACTAGTTTCTACTTCCTGGATTTCTTCAACGTCAATTTCCTCATTTTGAGATGCGAGATTATTTTTTTCCTTTTTTGTCGTAGCAATCTCTATTAAAGTCCACTTAATTTCATAGCTAATATTCTCTGGAACTTTCCCACAAGGTTTGACATTACCTGGAACACGAGCAAGATGTTGCTTTACACGATTAATTCCCCCTCCTTTGATAATTTGATTGCAAAATCCACATTGTATTGATTTAGTCTTCGAATTAGATGGTATTTCGATACAATGTCTCCATGCTATATCAGTCTTTTGACGAGGATTAGTTGAGTTGTTATCTTGCTCAATTCCCTGTAATTGCGGTTGAGTTGCAGAAGAAGGCTGTGTAGCAGAATTGTTCTCCATCCCTGATTTTCTGTACAAATACATTAAGAAATTTAATTAAAAATTTAAAATAAATAAGCATAAACAAAATAAATTAGCAATCAACATCCTAATTAATGATAAACTGTAATTAAGATGAAAATTAGAAAAATAAATAAATTTCAGATTATGTTAAATAATTTTGTAATTATTATCTTCTAAAAGTCCTAAATTGCAATTAGCCACAACTCTATCCCCAATTCTCATCTCATCACTCCAACCCAAACGGGCGGCGTCGGCCGGTGTTGCCGCCGAATCGCGGCTGAACCGGACGGACCGGGCGGGTCCGGTTCGTTTTCAAAGGCTGTACCACGTCTTGAAAAATAATTATGTGTTGTGTCGTACAATATTAGTTGATTTCTGTTAATGAAATTAATATGATTCTTTTCAAAACCTTGCAGTTAAAATTTAAAGGATATTGATTATATTTTATTATATTACAATATTCAGTCACATGTAAGCTACGTTTGATTAAATATTGTAAATTTCACATTGATTTATACTTTTTTAGTAATTCTAATAAAAAATTGAAAATATTCTCAACAGAAAACTTTAAACACAAAAATAAAATACTATTTGCATAAATTCTTACTATAGCTTACCATCATCGCGTTGTTATACTATCCATATGTTATAAAGATTCAAACTTTTATTGTACATACATGTGGTGACAACTGAATAAATGTCGTGACAACTTGCAGATTTTGCTTACGTATAATTTATAACATGTGATTTTAAATATTAATGACATATCAAGTCAACGTGACCCGGTCTGAATTTTTCCGCATATTATATACCATGTAGGAGGAGGCCCACCTAGAGTCAAGTCCGAGCAACACAATTATTGACCTCGTGAATATTATAGCGTTGTTGACGAACACGCTTCACTTTCATGAAGTAAAATTATAGATATTCTCTTTAAGAGAATCAAATAAATATATTTTTCCAAGAAAAGTTTCAATTATAATCTCAGTTTAGACTTTTGAGAGTTAACTACACGCATGCACAAGAAGCAATTTACTAGTTTTTCACATTAATGCATATGTGTCGTACTTATAGATCAAAGTTTCGTTTACATCGTATGCTTTGATGCGTTAAATATTAAAAGCATTTTGCAATGTTTTGAGATCTTTTCTATATGTTTTGAAGTATTCGTAAAAAAAATAGTTATTGCAACAGACGTAAAAAGTACTATGTATTTTATTTCTGTAAAGTCAAAAATGAAAATATTTCGATAAATTTTGAGGAAAAGAAAAGAAACTTGAATCCATGGTCATACTACCGTATTATAAGTATGAATTGGAGATCAAAAATTTATTGATGTACTCTTTTGAGGCCCCATTTTCACTTTTGCAAAACCAATATCTTCATCACATATGAATAAATTAAATAAGCCACAATTTAGGAATTTTAAGAAATATACCCCATACAAAAATTGCGAATTTGAGCAAAATACTTTGGATCTAAATTAGTAAAGTAAAAATTTAACATAATGGTTGAAATTTTCCTATGGTCCTAAGTGTTTATCATAGAACGTGTTATAAAATTAACAAAGACAGAGATCCACAATTGGTCATTTCCATTATATATAGTATTTAAAATTTAATTTTAAAAAATATAAGCTTGGAATTCATTTTCAATAATATGGGATACTAACTTATTAAGTGTGGTTTGCTCATGTAGAGAAGTTTACAAGTTATTGGGTCAGTTCAGCAGTTTGCCTAATGCGCACTTAAGGGTAGTCGAAACAGATTCTAATGTTAAAAAAAAAAATTCTGGACACATGTTCCATTATAAGGGACTTAATACCAAAGTTCTTTTTTTATTATATAATAAAGTGGCTAAGAGAATATTGTAAAATTTCTATAAACAAGTATCTCTATAGCTTAGTTATAAGCAAAATTATGATCACAAAAATAGGGCTTCGTGCATAAACTTGATGCATCACGTATCTTGTTTTGTCTTTAAATTCATTGCTTGAAACTTAATATTATGTTGCCTAGTTCAAAGTTCAACCCTCTTCTATGAGCGGGTTTACTAATAGAAAACTTAAAATTTACATCCCCTTTTCCTGGTGGTACTACCAAAGCAGAGGAAAAGCTCTGCAATCCTCAATCTTCCCCCACAAAAACTAGAACTTTTTCCTAACAAATAGCAAGAAAATTGAAAGGTGAATATGAAACAAACTTCTTTATATGCACACACTTTTTTTCTCTTATACGTTATCACATGATCGTGCATTCGGAATCGTACGACCGGTCCCTGACTTGGACATATTGGTAAGGATGGTAGCCATTATATGTCGGCACGTACCATACAACCTCTGCAGGCTGCGGCTTAGGCGCCTCGATCTTCTGCGCCTCCTCTTTCTTGTCCTCCCCGACGCTAACGAGATCCGCGTGCGCCACGTTCTTCCTCAGAAGGCGCGTGAGTTCTACGGAATCAATCCCTTCTCCCACCACTTGCACTTGATCCTTCTCCTCACCGATCAATGCCGCTGATTCGACACCTGAAACCGTGACAAAAGAATATTGGATTTGTTGTCTCGTCTAAAAGTTTATAATTATAAATATAATCTACATCTATTATTGTTATATTATTTATAATCTCCAACACGCATTGCACGTGACATTTTTTTTGACAAATGGGTGACGATAGGGTTTTAAAATCAAGACTTTTTATTGACCTGGCTTTCTCATACCATATTAGATATCTCGTCTAAAAGCTTGAGCTTATAAATACAATGAAACATACTTTATATATATATATATTCTCTAAAAAAACAAAACACTCCCAATGAACCTTTAACGGTTCTGAAATAGATTCTACATACACACAAAATTGAGATTCTTGGACATGTACCTGATATGCCAACGGCGATTTTAAGCGCCTTGGAGCGGGATTTCTGGTCGTTCATGGATAGCTTAATCACAATCTTTTGCTGCAAAAGTTGATCAACCAACAAATTGTTAGTAAGGGACAAAGAAATCAAACAATTTAAATGCTTGACTAATGTTTTATATTTCTTCATTAAACTGTTGATGATACCTTCATAATCTTGGTCTGATGAAAAGTATGTTAGTAATTGAAAGTCTGTGAGAGTGTAGAAAAGAAAGAATGGGGAGGTTTTTGCTGAGGAAGCTGAGGTGAAGAGATTATTGTGTTCTGAGTCGGAGTAGTTAGAATAAAAAGAGTGGCTAGCTATTTATAGAGAAATGAAAATGAGTGATCTCCACGCTTAGGTGACGCGTTTCTCTTTTTGTTTTTTTAGATATAAATGTGGTTTAGAAGCTTCATAGAAAAATATGCTATCGTCGGGGGCAATTTGTAGCATACATCAGCAAAGTGATGATTATATTTGACGGAAATTGGTGAAATCATCCTTGTCTTGTTTATAATTATAAAATATTTCTTTACTTTTAGGTGGTTATGTCATATGAGTTAGATTAATGTGTTTTATTCCCTCTGTCAATTACAATATTATAGGTGCCAAATCTCAAAATTTTCTGAAGAATACATAATTTTACACAAAATTTGGACCAAAATCTGGATATTTTGGAAAGTACGTACATAAAACCGCTTTGTGGTTTTAAAAATCTGCACAAGAGACCCTTAAGATTGGTAATTGTCTAAAATTCAATATATAATTTAATAAACTTTGTACAAAATTCCCTAACTCTACAAAAAATTAAAAAAAAAAAATGTGCAGAGTGCATGAAACCACTAGAAATAGTTTAGACAACTAATAAACTAAAAAGGAGTTTTGTGGAGATCTTAGAAACCACAAGGGAATTTTAAGTTAATATCCCAATGTTTCACTCTACATATATGTTATATAAGAGGGTAAATTGTGTTGGGACCTGAAGAGCCAACAATTACGGAGATATTAATCCTTGGACCAGAGTGAGAACACACATTCATGGGCTCGACACCCCATCTTAACCAAATTTTTTAAGGTATTAGTCTATGTGTTATTTTCACTAATAAACCTCTCACTCTACTCACATCTTTACAATGTGGGACAATTTCACATTGTCATTCTAACAATCTTCCCCTCAAGAATGAATCCATCCACATCTAACCGGCTCTCCGCTAGAGCAGAATTTTCGTAGTGCACTCCAAGAGCCACACTACACAACGTGTTCCACAATAATCCAGAGTCCGCACCTCCATCATAGTCTCCAACCAACTTTGGCTCTAATACCACTTGTTAGAATTAGGAGAGCCAACAATTGGGAGATATTAATCATGGGCCAAAGGAAGAACACATATTACTGGACTTGACGCCATACCTTTACCCAAATTTTAAGATAATAGGTTATGTTCATTCCCACTAATAAAAATCTCACTTTGCTCACATCTTTACAACGTGGAACAATTGCATACTTGTTATTCTAACAAATTATTATAAGTAAGGCTATGTTATTTTCGAGAATGTAGTATTTCGATGTTCATGTCTATAAATAATATACAACATCAACTTATTTCTTAACGTATCTCTGCAAGTTGCAGCGACTCAAACTCAGTCAAAATATCCCTTAAATCTCCTATATGGAGATTTTTCGGCAGGTTGGTAAGTCCACAATAAATAAAAAATAGGGATAAAAGCATTAAACCCCTACACTATGCCTCGATTGCGTTCTGCCCCTATCTTTTTATTTTTTGCGACTTACCCCCCTGTACTATGGATAAATAAGCACTTTGCCCTCTGAGTCCAAATCCAATAGCAAAAAATGGTGACTTGTGTCCATATCTAACGGTAAAAAAATGGTGACTTGTGTCTATATCCAACAGTAAAAAAATGTTGACTTGTGTCCATATCCAACGGTAAAAAAATGACTCAGAGACAAAGTGCTTATTTATCCATAGTACAGAGGGCAAGTTGCAAAAGTTAAATGGATAGGGGACAAAGTGCAACATGGGATAAAGTATAAGGGATTTACCGCTTTTATCCCTAAAAAATATGAGCAGAGATGTAACTTAACTAAATGTTGCTCTATTGTTTTAAATAAATCCGTGGCTCTTTCATTTGTGTTAAGTTAATTATCTTCGCTTTATCATTGAACTTGCAATTTTGCATAAGTATAACCTTATTTTTCATTTGATTCCCTTTTCATTTATGCTTGTGTATATTACTATCTTCTGATACCTTTGAATGGCAACTTTGTGCAAGTTTTGCGATATTTTTATTTAATCCCTCTTCACTTATGCTAATCTACATTATTAGCTTACGTGAATAATTAACATGTGTCACTAACTAACAAATTTATCGTTGTTGAAAGATGCATGATGGCATATAATTTTACTCAATGGATGCAAAAGGTCCGTTTTATCAATTTTGTCTTAGCTACAGCAGGCCGTAATACAGCCTGCTCTCACAAAATGTGTGGGACCCACGTGGGTCCCACCTGTGTGGACCCCACATGTTTGTGAGTGCATGTTGTATTACAGCCTGCTGTAGCATAGACTGACTCCCGTTTTATCTGCAATTGAATTATTTAGCAGTGTAGTTGGTAATAGAAGGACAAAATCCCATAAGATGAAGACATTGGTCTCTCTATCCCTCCCTTTCACATTACACCAAGGAAAAAAAGGACGTACTAGGAAACTTTTCCAATGACTCCCCATTTCCTATTTTGTCTTTCTTTTTTAATATTTTGTAATTTTAAATTGCATATTTAGGCATCAAGTTTTCATTTTTGAACATATAACATATCAATTCGAATTTCTCACAAAGGAGAACACGGTCCCAACTTGAACTTGTTAAGAAAAACAAGCGAACCCCGCCGCAACAATTATTGCACAAATCCAGATTATTTACAACTTTTTTCCAAAAGGTTTTTGTTGTTGTTGTTGTTGCTGCTGCTGCTGCATATTTATGACTTTTGAGGTTTTGGCTAATTACAAAAACTCTATACATACTATATATTTGGATAATTATGAAACACTTGTTTTTCTTTTCTTTCCTTTTTCAAAGAAAAGTATGATAGGTTCTCCTACAGGTTTGAAACATTATATAAACCACCCCTAGAGTTTATAGAATATTATAAATAGACTTATATTCTTCAATATTCGTAGAACCTCTATATAATCATTTAAGAGAGATTTTTTAGAATTAGACAAACTCATATAGTTTGGTTGTAATTCCTTATTAATTAATGGGAAAAGTTTGTTGATGATGCCGAATACCTCTCTGCATGGGTCGATATCCGTCACCGATGTCTGTTCTGACGTCAAACCCAGCCTAGATAGTTTAGATGTTGATGGAGCGTCTGATGCGTAGTGGGTGGTGGTGGCGTTTGTGTGATTCCAACAGTGGGTGCACTCGTGCGAGGCCCCGTATTCTTCGAAGGTATGCGCGATTGTGAGACTGGAATGTCTAAGTCGTGGGCTTACCTTACTACTGAATCTTTAGATTGCTTTAGATATACTGCTTATTATTTTACTGCTCCTTTGTTGTTCTTTCTCCTCTTGTTATCCTGCCTTTTGTCGTGGAGTTTCACCCATATTTATAGGGTGGTTTGAGGGTAAAAGAGTCTTTACTCGGGGGCACGTGGTGGCTTGCAAGTAATGTCGAGGCCTCATAGGGTACTAAAGTACTCTTCTAGGATAGGATACGTGGTCTCTACATACGAGATCGAGTTCACGCGGTGCTCTGAACATACCAGGTTGCCCCTTGTTCATGTGTTCTGTATTGGATATGATGGGCGGTGGTAAGTTGTATGAGCGATAGCGCATTTATTGAGTGGATCGTGACATGGGGCCGGGGGTCCAGGACTTAGGAAGGCCCAGATTGGTCTAAAAATTGGTGATGCTTCCTTAATGGTTAAGGAAAGTAGTATAAGCACGTGCTCGAATGTAACCCCCTCGCTCGTAGAACTAGGGTATGGTTTACACCGAGGCGGGCAAGCTCGTAAGAAGAGGAGGCTCGGCCTCATGTGTTAGTACCTTCGTGTTATGCAGAGAGGTTCGTAATAGGATATGCAGGGGTGATAGGTGAGAAGCGTAGATCATGGGGTCAGACCACGTGGACGTGTACGATCGATCCTCGTGGGAATATACGACATCCAGGGGCGTAGCCACCCCAAAGGCTGGGGTAGGCTACGACCCGGGGTAAAATTTTAAAATAAATGCATAATTAGATATATTAGCCCAACTTAATGTTATTTAATTGAAAAAAAAAAATAAAAAACATAAGTATTTAAGCGCAACTTAACAAATTATTTTTCTAACCCAACTAATATCCTCACTTGACAATCAATTGAGAAGTCATATTCAACACATATACAAGTTAACTAATAGGTAGATGTTTCTACCGCAACAAGAGAACGAACATTTTTAACTATGAAGGTCATTTAACAATTTCATGAAGGTTTTGTCGCAAATACTATTTAAATTGCATACATTGAAAGAGATAGTTGAAATTATAGATTTCAACTGAAATTGTAGATGAATTTTATTCTCTAAAGAACCGTTGGGCTCAACTTCAATGGTGTTTTCAGAAGAAAATGCATAAAACACCCATGTGTTTTGAAAATCATGCATCAACTCATCTTGTGTTTAAAAAAAATAAACGCCTCGTAATTTCAATTATCTTCCACCATTCTCTATCTATTTACTACACATAATGGAGCACGCATGTCAGTTGCGTTTAATGAGACCTTTTAAACTTTTATATACCTACTAAATTCACTAAAATATCTTAAAGTAAGAAATGCTTAAAACTCTATTTCTCAAACTTGCGTCAAATTCATATTATTAAGAATCTACGACTAGTTACTAGCTAAAGTTTTTTTTTCCTGAACCCACTTAAAGTAATTAAAAATCTTACACCAAACTCGATCACTCTTATTATAACAAAAGTACAAAAAGTTTTTACAAGATACGTAAAGTTGATAATACACATTAACTAACGTATGTTAAGTCGTTTGTTAAAAGGGGTTGGATGATAATTTGTGAAAAGAAATGTTATGTATGCTCCCTTAGATTTGCATTTATTTGCTTGATACTTTATACATTTTATAGTTTTTTTGTCTAATAATATGTATTTTTTATAATATTTTAGACATTTCGTATTCAATTCTTTTCGACTTTTTTGTTTAAATAACTTAGTGTTTTACCATAGCTCAGGGTGAAAAAAATTCCTGGCTACGCCCCTGACAACATCATTTATAATATTACATTATAAAATAGCTATAACTTTTTAAGAGTTAGAACATAATCTAAATGTAACAAAACACATTTTTTCAGTAACGAAGGAAATTTAGTCATACTTGTTAACAATATAATGCATTAATCGAGTAAATATTTTACATAAAATTTGTTGACATGAAATAAGTTATGTTTGATGACAATTATTGTATTACGTCACAATGATATATCTGTGAAAAAAATGAAAAGTTCTTTTGTCCCATTATTTGCGTTCGCTTTAATTTCAACTCTTACTGTTTGTTACATTTTTTATTTTATATTATTATTATTATTAAAATGTTATAACTAAAATATTTTTGCATTTCAGCATACCTGACTTGTTGCAAAATGGACGTCTAAAAACAAGTCAAAATTAACAAGAGAGTAAGGGATTGTCTACAAATGCTTTTTTTGCTGAAAGTTACCCTATTAATGTTTGAAATATATGTTTTTGGTTGTTTAGAAAAACGTCATAAAAAGATTAATATAAGAAGTTTAGTTTATGGAGCTTCACAAACTGCTTATAAAAAATATTAATGACATTTTTAATTAAAAATGTTGAAATTTTTATAATTTATTATCCTTTCTAATTTCTTTCAAATTTTGAATGTGCGTTAATCATAAACATATGTATTTCAAAGTATATTGATTTTTAAAGATCTAGTACCTAAACAATAAAAAATAAACATAATCTTTTATATAATTACTTTCAGTCTTTAATCTAAATTTTTGGTTTATGTATTTTCGTTGAAACATTAGCCTATTTATGTTTGTTTTATATATGTATATGTATTATGATATTGCTTTACTTTGAGTTTTGATTTCCACGTACCTTTTTCGGATAAATTGTGTTGGAGTTTGTCATTTTTTGTCATTTATTTCTTTACTTCGAATGTTTATATGAATGGTTGTTTCAAAATCTTGCATATGTTCACCAGTCAAAAAGATGATATCATTGTGTTAAAATATTTTGTCAAAAGCTACTTCTGATCAATGGAAACTCTTCGACTTTTTGGTTTTTAAACATTTCTTTGTTTGAAAATTTGCATACATTGGTAACTTTTAGTTAAGACCAGATTTAAGTAAAAAAAAAAAACTACTATAAAATCTTTTAAACACCGCCGTGCTGTTACAAAATCGAGATGTTATAATAAAGATTCATAACTTGTATAATGCATATGACGTACGTGTGTTTTGAATATACTACATACTTAATTGGACGAAAGAACTTTCAATTGTTGAATAAATGTCGTGACTACTGGCAGATTGTTACGTTTAACGAATTTAATTGATTTAAGTATAATGACTTATTAAGTCAACTCGTGACCCAGTCTCAAATTTTTGTTGCTTACATACATGTAATGATGTAAGCCCGCCCACAGTCGGTCCGGGCACGCCAGAATTATTTGCCTCCAATACTAAAGAATTTCGTAAAGGATCAGCTAAATTAAGGAAAATAAATTTATTCATTATGTGCTTTTATTTTGGAAACAGATATATAATTTTTATAAAAACAGTATATATATATATATCCTTTTACTAAAAACAGTATATATATATATCCTTTTACGATTGCGAAAAAGAATCACAACTTCGTGCCAATTTTCTGTATTTTGACACGTAGTATTTGATATATATTTGTATAGAACAAGTTAGCTTATTTCGATAAATTAACTTGATTGAGATTCTAAATCTAGAAGATTCCAAGTTAAGCTTTTATATTTTAAGGTATATAATTTAATGTCTTTTTTAAAAGTAAAAGTTCTATCATATCCTCAGTTTCTGCGAGCAAACTATGGTCTCGTGTATATGGAGTATTTCGCCACATGAGATTTAATTTTATGTTCTATATATATATATGGATAAAGTGCCAAACTATCATATTATAGAGGGATGTTGCGTTAAAATATTTTATTTATAATAAATAGGGAAACGTGAAAATTACATATTCTCTAGGGAAAAAGAGACTCTAGGCAAGTTATAAAACAAATATCACGATTACAAAGCCAAGACCTCGTGGGAAAAAGAAACTCATTCTTGCACCAAACTAATTAATACATCACTCAAAGTGAATTTCCAATAAAAAAAAGTAAAGACTATGATCAGCTTAGGTGGCATTAAAGTATTCTCTAACGCCATCATATGAGCAATCAGATGACATATCAATTAGAATTTTAAATATTGTTTAGGTTGTTAAATGTACTTCGGTCGTCCTAATTAACTCCTAAGACTATATGTTTACTTATCGCAGCCCTGAGTAATAATCTAGCACAATAGCTACCTTGATACGGGATTCAATTAATAGTTTGTATAAAACATAGTTCATATGAGATCATAAAACTTTAGTAGAAATTTATTTATTTTAGTTATTCTTTGTAGAACACTGGCGACCACATACAATTATTAATTCATCGTCATCATCACTATAAGACAATAATAGTGAATAACTTATAAATATCAATTTTGATTGTTTCTTTTGATATGACTTTCAAGTACATATACTATTGATTTATTAATAAGAATACAAACAGAATTATATTTTCACATGTTTGAACAACTTATATTTGAGGAAACCCGCAAAGTCAAGCGAACGATGGCCTCCACCAGCTCCGCCGACGCTGCCCTTCTCACCACCAGCACCCTCGTTGTTATTTTTATGAGGGGTTTTTTCATTCACGGACATGTTTTTTTTTTTTTTTTTGTTAATTATCCAACCTGCACAAGGGTTTCTACTCTTTTTTGTCATAGTGATTTTTTTGCCTCTTGCACATAAGACATAATTTTTGGGAGAAATTGCGGCAAATACCCAATCTAGGGGCATTTGTAATGTGTCCCATAATCTATTGATTTGTGCGATATGCCCCATAATCTATTGATTTTTGTGCCGATTTGCCCCTTCAACTATTGAGCAACTGGTCATTTTGTGCCAATATCCCTCCAAAATCCCCGATTGTTTCAAAATCAAGCACTATACCCCCTGGTGGTTTGTTAATTATCTAAAACTCCCCTTGTAGTTTCATAAAACACTCTCTGTTAATTATCTAAAACTCCCCTTGTAGTTTCATAAAACACTCTCTAAAACACCCTTTTGTGGTTTCATAAAAAGAAGATCTTGTGCAAAGTTTATAAAACCAGAAGGTGACTTTTATACAATTAACAAACTATAAGGGTTCTGTAAAAGATTTCAAAACCATTGGGGAGTTTTGGAGGGATATCAACACAAAACGAACAGTTGCTCGATAGTTAAGAGAGCAAATCGCACAAAAATCAATAAGTTGGGAGGCACATCGCACATTTTCATAAATTAGGAAGCACAATGCAAAAGCACCTATAGATTGGGGGGTTTGCCGCAATTTATTCTAATTTTTGTTTGGTGCTTATGTGATGGTTAGTCAAAAATATTGATTGCTTTATTGAATTATTTCAAGAGATTAAATAAATATATCACACGATTAAAGGCCGGTAAAAACACGACCAAGAGCTTCATAGCTTGTGCTGACCCTTACTCACTTCCACTGTTTCTCAGTCCGTCAATAATCTACAATTAACCCATTAATCAAACAAACTTTTAGAGAAAAGCAGAAACATTAACAACAGAACCACAACTTATGGACAAAAATACTTATTATTTCACTAACAAAAATTACATCCCCTTTTTCCTGGTGGTACCAAAGCAGAGGAAAAGCCCTGCTATTCTCAAATCCACACCACAAAAAACCAAAAATAATCTCCTCTTTCTTTACACACTCTTTTCTTATCTTATGCGCTATCACATAATGGTGCATTCGGAATCGTGCGACCGGTCCCTGATTTGGACATATCCGTAAGAGGGATAACCATCATGCGGAGGCGGCACGTACCACACAACCTCCGCAGGCTGCGACACAGGGGCCTCGACCTTTTTCACCTCTTCTTTCTTGTCCTCCCCGACGCTAACGAGCTCCGCGTGCGCCACGTTCTTTCTAAGAAGGCGCGTGAGCTCTACGGAGTCGATCCCTTCTCCCACCACTTGTACTTGGTCTTTGTCATCACCCGTCAATGCCGCCGATTCGACACCTGAAACCACGAAAAGAACATTGAGTTTCACGTCTCATCTAAAAGTTAAAACTTATATGATTATAATCGAAGTCGATTATGATATTATTATTTATAATCTCCAACACACATCCTCGCGTGTACATTTTGGATAATGAGTGACGGTGTGGTATAAAAGTAAGACTTTTTATTGACTCGACTTTCTGATACCATATTAAACTTCTCGTTTAAAAGCTTAAGCTTACGATCCACGTCTATTTTATATATAGAATCTTAAGTAAAGAAAACACTCCCAATGAATCTTTCACGGTCCCAAAATGGATTCTACACTCACAAAAATTGAGATTCTTGGACATGTACCTGATATTCCAACGGCGATTTTAAGCGCCTTGGAGCGGGATTTCTGGTCGTTCATCGACAGCTTAATCACAATCTTTTGCTGCAAATAAGATCAACAAACAAATTGTGAGCAAAGGATGAAGAAATCAAGCAAATGCTTAACTTAATTGTTATGTTATAATTTTTTTGCTATGTTTAGAGATTAACTTTTGAATGGTACCTTCATAATCTTGGTATGATGAAAATTGAAAACTATGGAGTAATTGAAGGTCACTGAGGGAGTAAAATAGAAAGAGTGGGGAGGTTTTTTTGAGAGAAGCTAGAGATGAGCTGAAGAGATTATTCACTCGTTTATTTATAGGTGAGTGAGTGAAATATATTACGCGTAGATGACTATGGTCTATGGTATTCGTTGTTTAGAAGCTTCATAGAAACTCGAAATGATTACATCAAGGGTCTTTTGAAGCATACATCATAATCGAAAGGAGGATTATTGTACCTGGAGGTTGGCAAAATATAATTATTAAAGAGTAAATTGCAAAACCTACTCTTGTTTTTTATTTTTTTCAATTGGCAAACAACTTCTTCTGTAAGTGTTATTAACAACCCGAGCATCCCAACTAAGTCTCCGTCTTTCATTAAAAACGTTTTTTATTAACAACCCTATAAAAATTTATCTTTCAGCAATCTTAATTAATCTGCACGAACTGAAACCAAAACTTGATTTTTATTGTACATATTTAATTAATGAAATATTAATAATTTGTTCAAATCAAATTTTATATACACTTTTTACGAAAACTTTGAGAGAAAACATTTTAATTTTAAACCTGCACAAAGAAACATCTTAGTAATTATTATTAGGGAGAATTACACAAACACCCCCTGAGATATGGGCTAATTACACAGACACCCCCTCATGTTTGGGAAATTACACAAACACCCCCTGTGATAAAAAAAATTTCGCAATTTGTTATGTTTTGCTAAATTTAAATTTCCGTCTCTCGTTTATATTGTAAAATCAATGAAAAATAAACTAAAATTGCTAAAACGATAGAAAATAAGTCTCATTTATTCTGTTTTAGAAAATAAAAAAACATTAAAAATAAGGTATATTTCGAAAGATTTTGTAAGTTAGTCATCACATCATTATTGAAATTATGATCCAACACCATAAGTGTGTATATTCGATTAAAAAAACACACTACAAAGGGTGTTTGTGTAA
Organism: Misopates orontium; assembly: GCA_946800315.1. Lineage (NCBI taxonomy): Eukaryota > Viridiplantae > Streptophyta > Magnoliopsida > Lamiales > Plantaginaceae > Misopates > Misopates orontium. The sequence goes on along the minus strand of OX326949.1, from coordinate 3,128,807 downwards.
TGAGATGCATACTATAGGGGGTGTTTGTGTAATTTCTCAAACATGAGGGGGTGTCTGTGTAATTAGCCCATACTTCAGGGGGTGTTTGTGTAATTCTCCCTTATTATTATTATGTTTGGAAATATTTTTTAGAAAAGTCAAATAATTCATAGTAAAGCGTATAATATTTCAATGTAAATGAAGGTGTTTTCAAAATCAGGATTTGCCATGGAAAGACCCCAGTCCTGAACCTTCATTTCATGAAAGTATGCGAAGCGGTTGTTCGTATTTCATTTTCTTCTTCCAAGATATGATGGATAAGAAGAAAAAGTTGTTGCAAAATAGGTATTATTCTGATGAAAATGTATGAAACATATTTTTGTTTTTAGCTGAATGAAAAGCATGATACCAGAACTATTTCATGATTTATCCACATAACAGACAAAAACCCAAGTTTTCAATTAAACATACTTATAGAGTGAAACCACATATTTAAAAAAAAATAAAATTATGTAATAACTAATTAGCCATACAGCCAATAAACAAAAACGGGATTAATGCTATACTTGAAATTCTTCATATGCACGTTTCATATATGATGCTCTATTCTACGGGAGGTGCAGTGATGATGTAGATAATCCTACGTCAAGGAATGACATATACTAATAATTTCAACTAACATAAGATTAATATATTCTAAATTTCTTCTCCCTTTATTTTAGACTTTTGTGTATGATAATATATATCAATGACGTATAAATTTGACACGATGGATGCCAGAAGTCCATTTTATCTGCGTTCGAATTTAACTAGTAGTGTAGCTTGGTAAGAGAAGAATCAACCCCAGAGGCTAGAAGTAAAGGAATGGAAATTTAGAGAAACCTCTTCTCAAACCAAAATAATGAGAGTTTGGTATAATATATTATTTTTTGACGCACACGCGCGCACACATATATATATGAAAAATGCCATCCTAACAGGGCTGTAAACTTACAACCCTGTTTCAACCTTTAGAAAATTTTAAAAGAGGTGGGCAACCGGTACTATAAGTCAGCCTCATTGTGTGTTATTTAGATTTTGATCCAAATTTCTCTTACTATAGAATTCAACCCTACTTTTGTCATATACTAACAATTAAGCTTATTATTCTTTGTTGGACAATGTACTTAACCTTATGAGTTGTTTTGACCTTTTGAATATAACAATACAAATTTAAACAAAAACCATGTAGTGCCAAAATTTATAAACACACAATTTATAAATAAGATAAGATTTGAAATAATCCTATCAATAAAGTAATCATCATCTATTATTGATAAATGTAAATAAACTAACAATTTTAAAAGAAAATAAATCAACATCCACAAAAACAAGAAAAAAAAAACATTTCACTAACGTGGAATCCATTGCCACTTTCAAGAAATTCTCCAAACTTGTAAAATCTTCTCTATTTTGCTCCGTATTGATCATTGATCATCTCTATGCAATAAAATAAATACCAAGGTTATATTTCATAGAAAATCAGAAGTGATCAGTATAATTTATTGAGAACTTGGTAATTTAAAAAACTAAATGTTATTTAAATAGTAATAGAGTTTAACTATTACAACCTTGTAGTTGTTTTGTCGTCACAAGTTGATGGTTGTATTTCTATATCATCATAAACAACTATTACAACAGGATAAAAATATAAAAATATATAAGAAAACTAATGTTGAAAGTAATCGACACAGACTTATGCATAACATTGATTGTGTATCTTAACTAAACTGACAATATATATATATATATATATTACAAGAAATTATTATGGAAAGTATTTTACCTCGGAAAGGTTCTAGACCTCCAACTCCAAATGCATTGGTTTGGGAACATTGTGCCTACAAAATTATGTATAGCAATGGATGACCAAGAAGATTAAAAGTACTTCAATGAGAAAAATAAATAAACTCTTACCAAAAGAGATTGGAAGCTATCAACACCATATATGAGATGGGTAAATTGTGGTAAACTACGTCGATATGTGTTTATCTTGTTTATGAATTATTATATCTCCGTATTGATGGCAGCAATATACGATGCAGAATATATGCATATGAGTTTTATTATATTTGGTCCCTTTGAGCATCAAAATAGAGTCCTTATGGACCTATATGTTAGTTTGACCTTTTAAATGGGGTCCATTTAGTAATTTTCAAATCTAGACATGTTTTGAGTAGTACTAAAACACTTACAGACTCTAATAGCAATTAAATGGGCAAATTCCATTGACCTCCCCTGAGGTTTCTTAACTCTCCATCCACCTCCCCTCTAGTTTCATTTTTTCCATCCACCTCCCCTCCTTTAGTTGATTGCTAGTCAATAGTTTAAAATGGGGAGTAAAAGTGTCAACTAACATACAAATAATGTAATCATTGAATATCTATTCACAACACAATCAAATAACTTAATAAATTAACAATTAATAATATGCAATATTAGATGTATTTAAAGAATTAAATTTTAGTAATAATATAAATATTAATTGCAACCAAAACATAAGTATAGCAAATGTATAAATGTATCTTGGGCTTACCTCAACATAAAAAAGAAGAAGAAAAGAAATAGATTCATGGTTATGTAGACGATAATCGAATTCAAACCATGTTAATTTAGGAGAACTAAAGAAATAAATACATGAGCACCTTTCAACTAAGTATCAATAGAATTGTAGTCCTATAAAATTAGGGCTAAACATAACTAAATCCCATTTATATCGTTTTTTCACGATATAATTATTTAAATATAACATTTTTTATTTGATATTTTTAATTGGATACTCTGTATTAGTAATTATAAAAGTATTTAGTTTCTTGTTATAAATAGATTCATATAAATAATAACTCAATAGTTCATATATCTTGTAAACAATATGAAAAAATTTAATATAAATGTACAATTCAATGAATTTTAACTAGTTAATTCATAAAAATACAAGATTTATTAATTATTGAATTATTAAGTAAAATGAACCTAATTATTCTCTTCTTATTTTTCATATTGAGGTAACCCCAAATAAAGTTATGATTATGTTTTGATTGGAATGAATATGCATATTATTACAAATATATAAATATCAAAATACAATTTTTTTTATATAATATTTGTGATCCAATATTGTATATTAATAATTCTTAATTTACTAAGTGATTTATTTATATTGTGAATAATAATTCAATAGTTTATTTTTATTTCTTTTTGTTCCTGCCAGAGCAATTTATTTATTGACCTGATTTAACCTCCATAGTCAAATGATATAATTGCAATAATTAAGTTTTTTCCGAAAATTAAGAAATTTCTATTTCTCTTTTACATTCAGTAAGTTAGATGACACCAAAAATGTATTATTTCCTTCTAAAATTTGGGCACTGATTGATTACAGAATACCAAGCATATTCGTAGATTTTATTATTTTTATTTTTCCTTCTAAACTCTCTTATGTAAATTATTACTATTCTACTTTTTAATTTTTTTTTTTCGAGTTGTGGCTAAACTTAATGCCAATTAAGTTCAAGTTCAAGAGAGATATATTCTACTTTTTCATGATATATGTTAAAATATGAAAAAGTTTAGGTCTAATATTTTGAAAAATAGCATGAATAATTTTTTATTAATAGAAGAAGAAATAAATATTTAACTTTGTTTTGTGATCTGTTTAATTTTTCAATCATATAAGAGAGTTTAAAAGAACGTTTAATCCAAAAATGCAGGAAATTTTTTTTTAATCTAAGTTAAAGAATAGTACGTCTAATATTTGTTCATTTTATTTGATAATAACGAAAATTGCAAGCATCTTCCATTTTAATTTTCATGTCCCATAGGTACTTTTACTAATTAATTTAACTAATTAAGAATTTTTATTAACAATTTATAGTTTAAAAACAAAATTTGAGTTCAACTTTATTTTTTATTTGGAAAGGTTTGCATGTAAACAAACATGTTCATAAGTTAAAAAGTAAATATTTTTATTATTAACACAAAATGTTATATTTTGATAATTAATTTAAGGAATCAGTTTGAATTGTATTAATGGTAGAGAAAATCTGTAATAAAGGATAGTTAATAATGAATAGTGTGCTAAGTAATTTTATACAGTTAACTTATATAGCGTTTGACTGGAAGGGACAAATTAGAGAATCTACAAAAATTGCTCTGGCAGCAACATTTCTTGCTCTGCCAATATCACTAGCTAGCCTTATGATTTAAATGAAAGAGTGAAACTTTGGAAGTGTTAAAGTGATCTATAGTCCTAATGAGAGGATCTAGGAATAATTGACTCTATACTCTTGAAGGAGAAGGAATTAAAGGTTTTGCTGTAACAATTACTAAAAAAGCTACAACAAAAGCTAAATTGTGGCGTAAAAAGCTAGCACATTGAGTGAGAAACGTCTGGTTGAATTTGAATAAACAGGTCATGCTAAGAACGGATAAACTAGATAAACTAAGCTTTAATGAAGATAGTTTCTATTCTAACTCTTATAGAGTGAAGCTCACGAAAGAACATAGCAGACTAGGGAGACATTATAATATATGCATAGACATTATAATATATAGATGCATGCTGATATATGAGGTCCATATATCAAGAACCCCTTCTCATTCAAGTGGTGGTATTTTTTTTTGCTTAGTTCATCTATACAGATATAGATATTGAAAGCAACTGGTGAAGTGTTTGACACCTTTAAATCTTGGATGACATTGATTGAAACTCAAACACGTAGAAAGACGAAAAGACGGAGAACTAATAATAGTCTTGATTTTTGTGCTGATTACTTCAATAAATTTTGTAAGAACAATGGTATACTTAGGCATGGAACCATGGTTGGAACTCCACAACAAACGTGTAATTAGCTAAGAGGTTAAATAGGACAATACTTGAGAGGGTAAGATGCATGCTTCATAGTATTGTATTACCTAATATTTTGGGCTGAGGTGTAAAAACAACTGCATATTTGATAAATAGAGTTTCTTAAATTGCACTGGATATGAAGGCCTCTTAGAACGTTTAATCAAGTCATGGAAAAAGCTAGTCTTAAGTAGACTCGAAGTGTTTGAATGTGTTACCTAAGTTCACAATAGACAACACTAGTAAGGATCAAGAGCTCTGAAATGTATACTTGTGTGTTATCTAGAGGTAGTGGAGTGTTATAAGGTGTGGTGTTTAAAGCAAGTTCATATAAAATGCATAATAAGTAGAGATGCAGTTTTTAATGAATCGGAAATGACATAGAAGAGAGTTGGATAAAAGGATATTGCAGTTGGTTCAAACAATCAAGAAGAAAATCACAATAAGCAGAGATATAGTTTCTGTTGATGAATGATATCATTGCAATTTATAAGCAATAACAAATTTACAACGAGCTGTCTTTTTTGTTGTGGTATATATTGATTTGAGTATATGTTCATTTATCGCTTTTGGTTCATCTAATGTTTGGATTAAAGATAATTGTAGAAAATTATGACTAGCTCTTTACTGACTAGTTAGGTTTATTCAAAATGTTTGGCTTTTATAGAAGATATAATATATATATATATATATATATATATATATATATATATATATATATATATATATATATATATATGTGTGTGTGTGTGTGTGTGTGTGTGTGTGTGTGTGTGACTTGTATTTAGATACATAATTTTTCATTTTAGTATTTCAGGAATACATTAAATTGTGTCTATAAGATATAACAACTTTGGGGTTTTATTCAAAATTGGTGCCTCAAATTGGCACGATTTTAAACTTGGTGCCTTAATGAGGTAGCCATCAAAATTGGTGTCTTATTGAGGCATTTTCATCAATTTTTGTGCCATGTCGTTGGAAAATTTGAAATTTGGCCGGAATTGCACACGTCGACGTGACGAGGCATAAAATTTGGGGATTTTGACCCAATTCAACCCGCCACATCAGCGAGACTCCACATATGATGCCGCATGCGCAATTTAAAAAAAAAAAAAAACTTAAATCTACAATTTTTTTTATATTGAAAAATCTATATTTATTTATAAAAATTTAGTCTTATAATACAAATACGAAGAAACACATTTTTTAAAAAGAACATTTGTATAAGGAATTGAATTTCTAAATTTAAGTTATAAACATTATAATTTTAATTTTAAAATCAAAATTTGTTAAATCTGAATAAATGATAAATTCAAAAAAAAAAAAAAAACATTAAAGTATGTCATCGCCTTCTTGAGTTCTTCCCCTTCCCCTTCCCCACCCCGAGGCCCCCACCCCCACAATTCGGGCGGAATTAAGCCTTTGAGATTGTTAGACGAGAGATTTGATACTGTAATTCAACGGGGATTTGGCCGGTGTGGAAGAGGTCTACGGTTTGTAGATTGGTACTGCAATTCGACGGGAGAGGGAGTGAGGCTGCAAAGCCTTGGCAGGGGTTTGAGAAAGTGGATTTGATCCAGTTTTGGAGGTTTTTGTTGGTGAAGGATCGGTGGAGGTGAGTGAAGCAGAGTTCGTCGGAGGGGTCTGACGTGGCGGTGGAGAGGAAGAGGAGGAGCACGGCGACTCCGGCGAGGAGGTGGCCGTTCACGGCAACCATTGTACCTTCGAATTGATCTCAACAATGGCGTAAGAAGGATGAAGGAGATGACCACTTTTTATTTTTCCTTTTCTATTTAAAATAATTGGAAAATATAGTAATTTTACTAATAAAATAAATTATCAATGAGGGTCTTTTCTAAAAAGATTTATTTAAATATATATATATATATATATGTATATATATATATATATATATATATATATATATATATATATATATATATATATATTGATGACGCATACTCTCCCTCTTGGGATCATACCCGTCCACGTGGCCTAATCCTCTGACCTTATCTCGCCTCACTACCCCCTTCTCTCGCGCGACACCCGAACCCAGGTATATCGACCCCCAGGTATATCGACCCCCTTCTACCCCCGCACCTTCTGGTTGGGGAAAAGGGGCGGTCGCCACAGGTTGGTGAGAAGGTGACATATACCTGCATGTGAGGGGTTTGACCCCCCTCGGACGTCAGAGTCGACGTCACATTCCACTCACCGGATGCGTTGTCCTCCTCACAGGGCTCGACCGCCCCGCCTCCCCAATAAAGAGTGTGGGTTCGTAAATTATAAGGTGTAACCGGAGCATGCCGTGCACCGAGGGTAGCATACAGGCACCACGTGCCCTACTCTACAAGGATACTCAAGTACCCTATTACCCTCGGACGAACATGCACGAGGACACGTGCCCAGGGGGTCGGACGTCAGAATCGACGTCACATTCCACTCGCCCGGATGCGTTGTCCTCCTCCCGGGGCTCGACCGCCCCACCTCCCCAATAAAGAGCGTTGGTTCGGAAGTTATAAGGTGTAACCGGAGCATGCCGTGCACCGAGGGTAGCATGCAGGCACCACGTGCCCTACTCTACAAGGGTACTCAAGTACCCTATTACCTTCGAACGAACATGCACGGTGACACGTGCCCAGGGTCAAATTACACTTATAACCTCACCTTTGCCCTATAAATAGGGAGGAGGGTCAGTTGCAAAAGACAACTCAATCTAACACACAACAAAAAGAGCTAACGGAAGCACAACACATTCCTCCTCTGAAATCACTGATCCCGATATAAGCAGAGAGAAGAGCCCCACCTAGGGAGGGAGAGCAGTCAGCACGAGCTAAAGAGAGCTCGGGATTGGGTCGAGGAAGCAGTTTGAAGGGAGATCGTGCGAACGGAGCCCGAACCCCCAAGGGTCGTGGATAGTTGCGGAGCAGCAGGGAGCTTATCGGACCCAGGTGCATCTTGAGTCGGGACCGACGTGCGGACAGCCCCGGTGACGGGCACGGCCAGAAAGGGGCTTCATCAGTGGCGCCGTCTGTGGGAACCGTCATTAAAGTCTCTGAGGTAGCTCAAGTAATGCACTTGGAACCGGTAAGCTCAGATTCCGTAGATAACAGAGTCAGCTTTCAGTCCCCATCACGTTTGCTCTCCCAGGCTGTTATGGCAATAGCGTCCCAAGAGTCCGACGAGTCCATTTCCTCTTCACCGGAAATTCCCAGCCAGCATGCATATGAGTCCCCGAATCGCGCAGCTACATCTGACGGAGGAACCACCACCGAAGTGCGTATGACTATGAGTGAGCTAGATCGCTTACTGGAAACCGCCGCGGAACGAGGCGCCAGGCGAATGCAACGACAAGAAGTGAGAGCCAGGGGGAGAGGGACTACACCCCCGGGAACTACTGCTCGAATCAATGAGTACTATCGGAGGCGAGATGAAGGCCGAAGAGCCAGAGCAGAAGCCGAACGCACCAGAGGACCTCACCCAAACCCAGGTATGTCTGGTAGCGATCCGCATTTATTCGATATGCTATTTGAATTAAGGAAGGAGGTGCAAGCTTTGAAGAAGGATAGAAACGAAGAAGTGGAAGAAGAGGAGAGGGGCAGCCCGTTCGCCCCACACATCTTAAACCCGGAAATCCCAGCGTCCGTACGTCTGCCCAATCCGGTGGTGTATACCGGTGACCGGCATGCAAAAGATCCTCGCGATCACGTCAACCAGTTCTTGACAATGATGGATATCCTCAACGCGCCAGACCACGCCCGATGTCGAATTTTCCGATCCACCCTAACCGGGCGAGCGCAAGCATGGTTCTCCCAGTTGCCCAGTGGGTCCATCCACAGCTTCAATGACCTCCAGGAGCTGTTCGTTCGACAATTCGCGTGCAACAGGCGCTACCCGAAAACGGCTGGGCACTTGATGACCATGGTCCAGGAAAAAGGGGAAAGCCTGAAGGACTACATGCGGAGGTTTGTTGATGCCGTGATCGACGTAAGGCACGTAGACCCCCACATATTATCAGAATTTGTGGCGCAAGGCACTCGATCCGTAGAATTCGCCGAAGCCTTGGTAAGGCACCTAGCTCGGACTTTAGAAGAACTAATGCAGAAAGCAGAGAGATACATGCTACTCGAAGATACGCGGCTAGCAAAGCTCGGACAAAGAGGACAAGATGAGCGAACGAAGAATCGACGAGGAGATGACACTCGCAACCGGCACGATATTGTGAAAAGGTACTTAAATCCCATCCCGGTAACTCCTTTAAAGATTTCTAACGTTGAAGTGCTAGAAGTTATGGAGGGGCATCCCGACCTACGATGGCCGCCCCAATCGCGGAACTCCGAGAACCTACGTCACACGGGGAAGTGGTGCCAGTTCCATCGAAGTTGGGGGCACAAGACGGAGCAGTGTGACCACTTGAGAAACGAGATTGAGCGATTGATAAAGAACGGGTACCTACACCAATTTCTCCAGAGAAAGAAAGATCTTCCCCAAGGAAGAAAGCCGGCTGAGAAACGAGACACCAATCGGGCCCGTGCAGCGGAGTGGGAAGAACGGCGAAGCACGGAGCATCGGGAGCCGGAGGGGGAAAATTCCCAGGCTCGCAGGCGAAGGTACGAAGGCGGAACAGTAGACGAAGAGCAAGTTCCACCCCAGTACTTACCCCCTCCACCTTCGAACTACCTGCGCAACCCCATGAACGGCAGGACCGTTAACGTAATCGAGGGAGGCCCTTTGGCATCCTCGTCCACCCAAAGGAAGAGGAAGTTCTTAAAGGAGACACAGCGGGTAAGTCTGAAATACCATGTCTTTTCTACTAGCATGTATGCACCCCCCGATTACTTTTGGTCCTGAGGATCTAGCGGACATTGTTCATCCCCACGACGACCCGATAGTAATTCAAGCCACGATACATGGAGCTGAGGTAGCTCGAGTTTTGATTGACACCGGAAGTTCAGTGGATGTGATGTTCTTGCCAACATTCTTCGCACTCGGGCTCCAACTGGAGCAAATAATGCCGGAAAAGGTCCCATTGGTAGGCTTTGATGGGAGTCCGAGCGACACGTTGGGTTCGATTCCACTCTTGATGTCTTGGGGGGAAGGACATTTGCGCAGAACCGAGGAAGTGAAGTTTTGGGTCATCAATGCACTCGCCAAGACCTACAACGTGATTTGTGGGCGACCCTCACTGCGCCTGTTCGAAGCGGTGCCGTCGGTCCTACATCTAAAAGTAAAATTCCCCACCATGAATGGGATTGGGGAAGTCCGGAGAAATCAGACTCGAGCCCGAGAATGCCGCCTAAACACGATAGCTGCGGTAGAGGAAAAGGAGGATGGTGATCACCGAGGCCAGGGAGATTTTCGAAGGATCGAAGCCAGAAAGCTATCCCCGGCAGAAGAGCTCAGAGAGATCCAGATTATCCCGGAAGAACCCGAGAAGAAGCTAAAGATGGGAACGAACATCGACCCGGCTATCGAGTTACAGCTACTCAAAACCCTGCAGCGATTCCAGCATGTGTTCGCATGGGTAGGAGGACCTCCAGGGCGCATTAGCCCATATGTATGCAAGCACTGCTTGGATGTGCGGCCTGATGCCAAGCCAGTACAGCAGAGGAAGCGTAAAATGGGACTTGAAAGGAACAAGGTGATCAAGTTGGAGTTACAAAGGCTGACTGGGCTGAACCAGATCCGGGAAGTGCGATACCCCGAATGGTTGGCCAATGTGGTTTTGGTCCCGAAGTCGGGAGGACGATGGAGGATGTGCATTGATTTCACCGACCTAAACAACGCCTGCCCAAAGGACTGCTTTCCTCTGCCAAGCATCGACCAGCTGGTGGATTCCACGGCGGGATGCGAGCTGCTCTCCACCATGGACGGAGATCAGGGATACAATCAGATCCCGATGGCTGAGGAGGACCAAGAGAAAACTAGCTTCATCACGGACTTCGGTACGTATTGTTATCTGGTTATGCCTTTCGGTTTAAAAAATGCGGGGGCCACGTACCAGCGGCTTATGAACGCTATGTTCGCTCCAATGATCGGAAACAACCTGAAGGTGTATGTGGACGACATCATTGTGAAGAGCGAAGAGGCTAGCCAGCACAACGCTGACCTGACGGAAGCTTTCCAGATCATGGAGAAGTTCGGGCTCAAGGTTAACCCTCGCAAGTGCTCCTTCGGGATCCAAGGAGGCAAGTTCCTCGGCTTCCTTGTCACCCAGAGAGGGATCGAAGTGAACCCCGAAAAGGCCAAAGCAATCTTGGAGATGCCTGCCCCAGCGACGGTTCGAGATGTACAACGACTCACAGGAAGAATGGCCTCGCTCAATCGCTTCATCTCGAAGGCAGCCGAAAAAGGACTCCCCTTTTTCAAAGTGCTCCGCAACGTCAAGGATTTCCAGTGGTCCGATGAGTGCCAAAAGGCGTTTGACGATCTGAAAGGGTACTTGCTCCGGCCGCCCCTGTTGGTCAAGCCCCAGCCAGGAGAAAGACTTTTCGTGTACCTGGCCGTAAGGAAAGAGGTCGTGAGTGCGGTGCTCGTGAGAGCCGAAGGAACGGACCACCTCCCGGTCTACTACACGAGTCGGACCTTAAAGGATGCCGAAACTCGATACTCTCCCATTGAGAAGTTTGCTTTCGCTCTCGTCACGACAGCACGAAAGCTCAGAGCATATTTCCTGGCTCATCCAGTTACCATACTCACGAAGCATCCGCTACGGGCCATACTCAGCCATCCCCAGGTGTCAGGAAGAATGGTGAAATGGGCTGTGGAGCTTGGGGAATATGACATCCAGTACGCCCCTCGGCCGTCCATAAAAGCCCAGGTGTTAGCCGACTTTATGGTAGAGACCTACGAAGCCCTGGAGGAAGCCAATACAGAGAGGATTTGGAGGGTATATGTCGATGGCTTCTCAAGCGGGGGCGTAGGAGGAGCAGGTGTGGTGTTTAAGCCAACACCCGATGATACAGCAAGTGAAGGGAGCATACGAGGCCAGGGATGAAAGGATGAAAGAATACTTGAACGCGGTGCGCAAGTCCCAGGGAAGGTTCGAAGAATTCACCCTCGAACAGATTCCAAGAGCCGAAAACGGGGAGGCCGATGCCCTATCTCGAACGACCGCTGGCATGCATTCCATCGAGACCCGACAGGTAACGTTTCTTACGATTACATCGTCGGAGAAAAACCACGTTGCGTTAGAAGTGCTGAATCTGGAAAACGAGGGTGGAAAAGGTTGGATGACGGAAATCAAGGAGTACCTGGTGAACCCGGATAGGTACGAGCACCACGGTGGATTAGGAAAGAGAGCCACCCGCTTTTTCGTAAAAGACGGGGTGATGTACAAAAAGGGGTTCTCGCAACCCTATCAACGATGTTTGTCCGAAGAAGAAGCCATCAATGTGATGAGGGAAGTGCATGGAGGGAGTTGCGGAAACCATTCCGGGGGAAGAAGTCTAGCCCAGAAGATACTAAGGCAAGGTTATTATTGGCCTACGATGCAGAGGGATGCTAAGGAATTCGCGCGGCAGTGCGAACAATGCCAGAAGCACGCCACAATGACGCACCTCCCCGCGGCGGCATGGGAGCCCAATCTTGTCCCCTGTCCCTTTGACAAATGGGGTATTGATATTGTTGGTCCACTGATACAGGATCGTGGGCAGAAGAAATACCTCTTGGTAGCCGTGGATTGCTTCACCAAGTGGGTCGAAGCAGAGCCGATGGCGCAGATCACTTCTGCGGCTGTGATCAACTTCCTATGGCGCAACATTGTGTGCCGGTTTGGTATACCTCGGGTGCTAGTCAGTGACAACGGTTTGCAATTCACCAGCAACCAACTAGCCAGATGGTGCGAGCACTGGAAGATCCAACACCGCTTCACCTCTGTCGGTTACCCCCAGTCAAACGGCCAGGTCGAGGTCACGAACCGCACCCTACTCCAAGGGTTAAAAGCCCGGCTCATGGCGTACCAGGAAAAGTGGGTCGAGGAAATCCCAGGCTTGCTGTGGGCATACCGAACCACCGCTCGGTCCTCTACCGGAGAAACCCCGTTCAGCTTGGCTTATGGGCACGAGGCAGTTATCCCCGCGGAAATAACCACCACAAGTTGGAGGGTGCAAGAGTACGAAGAAAACAACAATAATGAGCATATGGCTTTGGAGCTGGACCTCCTGGAAGAACGAAGACAAAGTGCGGCGCTACGAAGCACACAGTACACGGCTCGCATGGCAAGGTATTACAACCGTCGGGTAAGAGATCGGACGTATCAAGTAGGCGAGTTAGTCCTGCGAAGGGTAGGGGCATCGAAAGCCGTAGGAAAACTGGACCCTGCATGGGAAGGGCCCTACCAGATAGCTCGCATCTTGGGAGCAGCAACGTACCAGCTACGGGATATGGAAGGCCGAACCTACCCACGATCGTGGCACGCCTTGAACCTTCGGAAGTTCTACCCTTAATAGCTGGATGCAAATAGGAACCAACCCCCCCCCCCCTCTTCTCTTTTCGGATGATGAAGAACGGACCAGGCCCAGGTATGTAAATTAGCTTGTAAACTTTCCAGTCGAGCTATCTACTTAAGTCCATGTAACTTAGAGAACTACGTGCGGCTTGATTCCCAATTTTACAGCAAGGGATACGTAGGAAGCCCGGAAGTTAACTCGGGTTCAGCCCCAAAAAATAAAAATAATATATGTACACTACACACGCGAGGATAAGCTAACAATACAGGAAAAGCCAAGAAGAAATTCCATTAAAAAAGGCGGGGTTACATGATTCGCTTCGCCCGCTACCCGCCATGAGCGAGACGAATAGTAAAGAAAACAAAAAAAAGGAAAAACGGAATTCCTACGGCCTAAGCGCCCCCTCGCCTTCACCACCCCCCTCAGTGATCCTCCCGACGCCTCTTGCCGGCCCGGATGGCCGCCCTTCTCTCTTCCTCGGTCATCTCCCTTATCACCCGCTCGGGAGGCGGACTCCTCGACCTACCGAGGGGCATCGTTGACAAGGAGAGGGCAGGAGCAGCCGACGCAGGAGATGCAGGAACTGGAGGGCGACTTCGGGAGCGACGAGGCTCAGTCCTCGAGCGATGAGCCCCGCTGAATGAAGGGATCACCATTCCCGGAGGAACCCCCGGAAGCTTGTACACCACACTCATACACAGATCGTAGCCACGACCCATGTAAGTTTGGATGTCTTCCTCGGAAGGCCCCGCAGACTCCTTCCTCTTTGCCGAAGAAGAGCGGGCAGCAGCCGAAAGCCCCTCAGCCAACTTCCTCTCGTAATCGCTACGGGCCGCGGCCAGATCCGCCTCCATTCGGATCGCGAGCTCCTCCTTCGCAACGTGTGCCCTCGCTAAGGCCGCTTCCACCTCGGCTATTCGTACCCGGGCTTGCTCCAGGTCCGACTGAAGGCCCTCCAGTTTAGCCCGGTCCTCCATCAGGGAGTCCATCAGGTCCCGCGAGTCCTCCACCATGTCCCTCAGATCCCTCGCCTGCTCCGCAAGGTGACGCTCACGCGACCTCGAATCAGCCAAGGCCGATTGAAGTGACGCTAGTTGATGGGAGTCATGAGAAGACATGATCTCTCGGCCCTCCAACTCCCGAACCACGAACAACACCTGAGAAAGAAAAGAGTCAACAAAAATACCCACTGCAGGAAAACACCGAAAGAAAGAAAAGGCACATACGTCGAGAGCGCTGCGGGATAAATGAGCCAACAGGTGAGCGCCGTCAGTTTGACCGAGGGTCACTCGTTCCTCAGACCCCAAAAACCCATCTACCCAATCTCGCAAACCCTGAGGAATGAAGGTAGATTGAGTAGATCGGGGTCCCTGCTCGTCCCCTCCCCTGAAGGAGCCACGGGAATACGAGACGATGGAGCCTCGGATCTGGTGGGGGCAACAGGATTCCCGGAGGTAAGGGGATCAAAGGAGGCAGTGTTCCCCGATTGGCCGACCCCCGTCTGATCCGCCGCGAAACTGCGGGAGACGTGGGGCGTGGAGCGATGGCTGCGCGGCGTGGTATCCTCTCTGGGAGCAGGACCAGATCGAGAAGACGGAGAGGCCGTATGTCCCTCGGAAGGAAAGGTGGCCGGGGCGGCGGCAGGATTAATCGAATGACGCCCCGAGGCGGCTCGGCCCACGGAAGTAGGAGAACCGTCATTCGAGAAGATCTCTTGAACAACTCCAGCCGCACTCCCGGAAGAATTATCCACCAGGTGCGTGGCCAACTCGTCTCCTGCCAGAAGAGGTTTACAAAAGGAGGTTAAGTACCAGAGCATTGCTAAACAAGAGGAATACAATAGAGAAATACTTACCGAAGGGTGTGCCGCGTCCCATCGGAACGTCAGTACCCCCGAGATAAGCAGCCCCGGACTGAAGGCCCGCCATCACCATGGCTCGGGGGCGCTCGAGGATCGACACCGAATCATAGACGGCAGAAAAGAATCCTCGCTGCTCCAGGAAGGCGGTCTTGGGAGCGGAGTCGACAGCATCCACGTAACTCACCCCCCATCGGGTAGGCACAACCCATGGCCTGTTTTGCCTACGGAGGAAAAAGTAGTGACTCCGCCAGTTGCGGTAGGTGGGAAAAGCAGTCGAGACGCGGGTGATGAAAGAGTTCACAGATTGACGAGCCACCAATTGGAAGAAGGGGTAGCTCTGTCTCACTGGACGAAGAGAAAAAGCCCCAAACAGTAGGGCAGGGGCCAGGGGAATGTTATGATAATGGCACAGAAGAATGAAACCTACCAGATACCGGTAGGAATGGGGGACTAGTTGACTTGGGCAGATTTGCAGAAGATTAAAAATGGCAATCATAAAAGCAGGAAAAAAATAGCGAAGCCCATTGCGGACTTGCTCGGAATAAACAGTCAAAAAACCCTCGGGAGGGTTGTAGGCTCGTTCCTCAGGGGTCGGAACCCTCACCTCCATCCCAGGAATCCCGTGCTGCTCCAGCAGCGCCTGCACGGTTTCAGCCGTCTCAAGAGAAGGGGCGTGCCCGGCCAGCCCTGCGCCCATCATGTGGATGGGCTCGACCTCGGCGGCCACCAGTTGGAATCCTGCTCTTGGGCTGCTGTAGGGAGCCCGGTTGGCAAAGGCCGCCTCAATGTCGTCAGCAACGGGATCCTGAAGCAGGACCCGCTCGTTAGAGTCCCTGGGACGACGGGCGTCAGCCGCCAATTGAAGAGTAGTCCTCCGGCGAGACCGGGAAGCCGCAGCCCGCGAACTGCGGCGAATGCGGGAAGGACCGGCCCCAGAAGGATTAGCAGTAGGGGGCTCGGCCGTGGAGCAGTCGGTGGAGAAGCAGGTGGTGAGGGGAACACCAACGGAGTCTCCTCGGAGAATGACTCGTCGGAGCCCAAGATATTTTCGGAATAGGAAGCAGAGGAAGACATTTTGGCAGATAGCAAGATAGCAGATAGCAAGATAGCAGGGAACAAGAAGCAAGAAGCAAGAAAATAGGAATCGCCGGAATGCAGAAGATGAAGTGACGAAATAAGGTAAGTAAGTTTGCTTATTTATAATCTTAGAAGTAACGCTTCAATTTAGGCGGGAACAACTAAAAACGCCTTAAACATTGATACCGCTCGGGCTACTAATAAGAGACGAAATGGGGGGACGCGTGGCAGTCATACAGGGGTGCCTGCTACTAATGTGCCTTTTCGAGGCACTAATGATGGCAAAGAAAATTTATGCGTGCTAAAGTAAGTGACATTTAGAGTAGCACGATAATCAAAACTGCCGGATGGGACGTGTTGGTCTAAGAAGCGGCGGCTGTGAATTGCCAGTTGAAAAGACTCCTCGAACCATTACAACCTTCCAAGAAGGGCCGTTATCCGAAGCGACTCTTAAAAAGATTCCCCGAGCCGTCACGACCGGTGAAGAAAACGTTTGCGAAAATATTTTAGGGAGAAGTTGACCGGTTTGGGTAGCGTTTCGAGGGGTTACATCAAACCCCGCTCTACGAGGTGTCCAGCTGAGCCTTTGAGCACCACGCGTACTTCCGAGGGGAAAAATAACAACTCTCGTCGAAACACGCAACGAGGGGCTAAGGGTCCGCCCTGTTGACTGG
The DNA here is from genome assembly GCA_946800315.1 of Misopates orontium. Lineage (NCBI taxonomy): Eukaryota > Viridiplantae > Streptophyta > Magnoliopsida > Lamiales > Plantaginaceae > Misopates > Misopates orontium. The sequence continues at coordinate 3,111,881 of OX326949.1, read as the reverse complement.
CAGAAAACCCTTAGGGAGTATCATGAGTTGACTCGCTCCTCATTTTACGGCTTGAGGGTTTTTAGCCGACTGCTCTCAAGAGATGTCCCGTTGAATCTCTGAGCCACCACGCGTACGTCCAAGGGGAAAAACAGCAACCCTTGTCGACAGACGCAACGAGGGGTGAAGTATACCCTGTTGACCGGCGACCGACCCTTTAGAAGTATTACGAGTCGACTTGCTCCTCGTAATACGGCTCGAGGGTCCTAGCTAACTGCTCTAAAACGAGATGTCTTGTTATGAACCTCAGAGCCCCACGCGAGCAACGCAACTAAGGCGACCGATTCCTTTAGGGGTATCATGGGTTGACTTGCTCCCTATAATACACCTCGAGGGTCATAGCCACACAACTCCTGGGTGCCTTCACGGGAACCCGAGGAGCCCCGCTCTACTTCCAAGGAGTAAAACAACAATCCTTGTCGAACCACGGCACGTGGAGCAGATGTGCTCCCGCGATTGTTTCATCCTCGAAATTCTACCCCGAACTGGCAACTTAGTAAAAGGTGACATGCAAAAGGGAAAGACCTCGAAAAGCAAAATATTATTAATCCTGGAATTATTACAACTACAGGGAAAAAGAATAATCAAATACAGGAGGCCTAGAATACAACATCCCTCAGGAGGGTCGCTTGCCCTCCCTTATCGATCTACGACGCCCCTCTAGCGTCGGAGCGTCATCATCGACTTTAGGGGCCCCAACAATGGAAGCCATGCGCATGGCTGTCTCCGTCACCCGGGGAACAAGAACGTCAACAGGGCGAGAGTCGGGAGGACCAGGGCCAGTCACCAGCGGCCCACCAGCCAAAATCGCCTCGGCCATCTCCCGAATCCTCCTCGTCCTCGTCTCAGGAGAAGAACGCCGGGACGTCATCCCACTGACCTCCGGGAGAACTATCCGAGCGGTAGGGAGCTTGGCCTGATAGGCCTCTAGAATCGCTTGTCTCTCGGCAAGGCTAGGAGGAGAACCGGGCGGTATTTCCGATGGTACCTCGATCTCCTAAGGAGAAAGGGTCCTCAGGTCAGCTTCAGGTACGATCCAATTTCTTGCTTTTAATTGTTGTATGGATCCTTTGTACCCAACCATGACCAGGGCAGCAAATACCTTCCAGAAGTAACCGTGATGGAGTGGAGAACCGATGTACCGAATGATGCGATCGAATGCGTCCTTACGGGACCTTTCGACGAGTTGTTTTCGGAGATCCAAGTTGACCCGCCTAACCTCGTCAGCAATCCGATCACCTATAGTGGCACGGCATTCTTCCAACTCCGCCCGAAGGGTCTCGGCGGTAGCCACCGCCTTCGTCTGCCCCACCTCGGCCTCCTTCAGCAGCCGAGAAGTAGTTTCCAGAGTGTCCCTCAAAACCACCAACTCCAGGGCCCCCTCATCCCTCACCCTCTCCGCCTCCCGAAGCTGCTCTTGGGCGCGGTCCAGCTCTTCTTGCAGCCCGGTCGCATAAGTTTCCCACTCGCGACATCTCTTCGTCCGGGACTCCAGAGCAGTCTGAGCTCCCTGCATATCGGCCAAGACCCGGGCATGGTCCGACCTCAGATTCTCCAAATCCTCCTGCCCGGAAGGATCGGGAACAGCGGACTCCAATTCCGCTACCCGATCCTCCAGAGCATGAATGTGTTCCAGCAATAGAAACTGGGGGGCGCTAAACTGAATAAGAAAAGGGCAAAACGTGTCATAAACAAGGAAGAAGAAAAATTGACATAAAGGAAAAGGTGAAAAGCTTACATCCACTGCCTCGTAACCAGCCTGATCCTTCAGCCATTGGATCCCTCGGTTCCGGAGCGATGCAACCTCGAGAGAATCCACCACCTGGCCCAGTCTGGCGAAGCCGCCGCCCAGGCCACGTAATTCTTCCGTCAGGAAACGCTCGACGGACCTAGGACGATCCGATTGGTCCACCACCATTCCTGAAGAGGTGCCCTCTTCACGGGCCTCCCTCAAAGCACCACCTTCCTCACCCCCAGCCTCCGGTCTTTCGCCTTCGGCCTCTTCTTGCAGGGGCGCCGTGTCAGCCTGAAGACTCGAAGGAGGCACAGGAGACCCCACATCGGCTGCCCCAGGCGAACCTACGACCGAGCCCGTCAAACCATCCCTCAGGGTCGGAGAAGAAGGTGTGGGAACGTCGGATTCCCCCGACCCTCCGGCAAACGAGCGGTTTCTGCACCCTCCCCTTGGGGGTCGAGAGACGGGTGGGAGATAGAATCACGAGGGGGAGAGGCCGGAGAGATCGCAGCCTCCTCGCGAACGGCAGGAGAAGTAGCCAGGCCACCCCAGTCGAAGGTAGTAGGCAAAGATTCCCGGACCCAGCCGAAATCGGCGTCGAGATTAACGGGAGCCGGGTCACGGAAGAGGTCGAAATCGTCCTCTCGGAGGCTACGGAAACCACCAGGAGACGGCGGAGCTGAGCTCGCATCACTGCTAAGCCTAGGGGTCGGGCGAAGAGCAGACGCCGGTTCTCTCTCAGGAGTGGACTGAGATGGAAGGGGAGACGGTGGAGCATCCGTGACTGGGGTGCCTGCCACAGATTGGGAAGACGAAGTCTTCCCTCGAACGGATCTACCCCCCTTAGGAACTTTAGGGGGCACAGGCGCGTTTTTGGCCGCCTCTGCCAAAGTAGATATCAGCGAACCTGAGAACATGGATCATAAAAAGGGAGATCAGCGTACAAGGAAAACGAGGAAAGCCAGGAACCAGAGGGATCGAAACTAAAACTTACGAAACTCAGGGTCCTGCTGCAAATTTGGGAAATGGGGTGACCTAACCCCTCCTTGGAGATCGCAAAGCTCGAATAGCCTTGGGGTCTTGGTCAGCTTCAGCACATGGTACTTCGCCTGGAAGTACCCTTCCTCCATCATCTGGAGCCGAGTCCGGTCAAGTTGGGTGGCATCCAACTCCGTGGGACTATTCGACCACGCGCTCGTCACCCCCAGCTCGCGCAGTTACGACCCGGGGGCTTTACGAAAAAGAAATTGGATTTCCAGCTACCATAGGAGGAAGAAGCATCAGTAAGGATCCTTGCCCCCGGAGCAGCTTGAGATGAGCGGGGAGTCAGATAAAAGAAGGGCACTTGGCCGGCACCCACGTCATATAAGGCCAATAAGCGGTCAGCCGTGCAAGGGAGCCCTCGACCCCGGCAGGTGATCTCGAACCCTGCCATAATAGAGAAGGCGTTGGGCGTAAGTTGACTTAGACAAAGCCCTAGGGCTTTGGCTACATCTCGGAAAAGAGGTGGCATAAACATACGCCACCCTGCCTCGACTTGAGGAAAGAAGACAGTCAAGAAGCCGGTAGGAGGATTATTCGCCCGATCCGAAGGCTCCGGGATCAACACCGTCGCATTCTCCATCGCCACATTATACTTGGCGATTAAGTTGTCAACAGTGGCCTGGGTCGCGGTACTCGCGGCGTCGCTTATATTTACCGCCTGTCTTTTGGATGGCGTCCCTTTCTCCAGAGCGGCGGAGGCAGCCGTGCGCGTACCACGGTGAGTTGCCAGAGGAGAAGACGGCACTGATCGAGATGGAGAAGCAGGAGGAGTGGATCCGGAAGAGGCGGTTTCAGCAGCGTGGGCAGACATAATGATGGCGGATGAAAAGAGGCAAAGAAAATTATAGCTACAAGAAGGCAAAAAATTATGAACCTACAAAACCGCAACGCAATAAACCTAAATAGACGTGCAAAAAGGCAGTATAACTCCCGCTCGAAACCCAATAAACGCGGATGGATAACACGTACGACTCAGCGTATGAGGGAAGTTTTGAGGAATCCCGAGAAATCAGGAAGTGAGGCCGACACGCGGTCAGATGATTAGGCCCCTAGCTATTTTACTCTCTGCCACGTTCTGCGAACTGCGACAGAGACTGGGGGACTTATGATGACGCATACTCTCCCTCTTGGGATCGTACCCGTCCACGTGGCCTAATCCTCTGACCTTATCTCGCCTCACTACCCCCTTCTCTCGCGCGACACCCGAACCCAGGTATATCGACCCCCAGGTATATCGACCCCCTTCTACCCCCACACCTTCGTTAAATACTTATTATATCCTATGCTGTATGTATTCCCCGAGGGGGGTCAAACCCCTCACATGCAGGTATATGTCACCTACTCACCAATCTGTGGCGACCGCCCCTTTTCCCCAACCAGAAGGAAGGGTCGGACGTCAGAGTCGACGTCACATTCCACTCACCGGATGCGTTGTCCTCCTCACAGGGCTCGACCGCCCCGCCTCCCCAATAAAGAGTGTGGGTTCGGAAATTATAAGGTGTAACCGGAGCATGCCGTGCACCGAGGGTAGCATACAGGCACCACGTGCCCTACTCTACAAGGATACTCAAGTACCATATTACCCTCGGACGAACATGCACGAGGACACGTGCCCAAGGGGTCGGACGTCAGAATCGACGTCACATTCCACTCGCCCGGATGCGTTGTCCTCCTCCCGGGGCTCGACCGCCCCACCTCCCCAATAAAGAGCGTTGGTTCGGAAGTTATAAGGTGTAACCGGAACATGCCGTGCACCGAGGGTAGCATGCAGGCACCACGTGCCCTACTCTACAAGGGTACTCAAGTACCCTATTACCCTCGGACGAACATGCACGGTGACACGTGCCCAGGGTCAAATTACACTTATAACCTCACCTTTGCCCTATAAATAGGGAGGAGGGTCAGTTGCAAAAGACAACTCAATCTAACACACAACAAAAAGAGCTAACGGAAGCACAACACATTCCTCCTCTGAAATCACTGATCCCGATATAAGCAGAGGGAAGAGCCCCACCTAGGGAGGGAGAGCAGTCAGCACGAGCTAAAGAGAGCTCGGGATTGGGTCGAGGAAGCAGTTTGAAGGGAGATCGTGCGAACGGAGCCCGAACCCCCAAGGGTCGTGGATAGTTGCGGAGCAGCAGGGAGCTTATCGGACCCAGGTGCATCTTGAGTCGGGACCGACGTGCGGACAGCCCCGGTGACGGGCACGGCCAGAAAGGGGCTTCATCATATATAATTAGAAAGCAAATTTAACAAATCTTAAATTTTAAATATTTAAATTAAAATGTTTATAACTTAAATTTAGAAATACAATTCCTTATACAAATGTTCTTTTTAATAAATATGTTTCTTCTTATTTGTATTATAAAACTAATTTTTATAAATAAATATAGATTTTTCAATAAATTTTTTTTTTGGAGATTTAAGTTTTTTTCTTTAAATTGCACATGTGGCGTCATATGTAGAGTCTCACTGACGTGGCGGGTTGACTTGAGTCAAAATTCCTAAATTTTATGCTTTGTCACGTCCACGTGTGCAATTCTGGTCAAATTTCAAATTTTCCGGCGACATGGCACCGAAATTGATGCAAATGCCTCAATGAGGCACCAATTTTAATGGCTGTCTCAATAAGACACCAATATTGAAATCGTGCCAATTTGAGGCACAAATTTTGAATAAAACCCACAGCTTTACATAGACCTAGTCATATCATGAATATTTTGAACTGATTTTTTCCGACGGACACAAAAATTGTGCATAATATCTACACTTTATGACCATAGTCTTATGTACTTGTTTTTACTACAGTAAGAGCATAATACTTGATCGAGATAAAAATGACTCACATCTTAAACAAAATCAAGAAATGACAAGGTAATGAATTCAGGCAAAAAGTAAGGCTGAGTACACTTAGAGATTATTTCTTTCTTCTCCTTTTCTTCTCTTTCTTCTCCTATTTTTGGGAGAGGTCAACAACTATTGGAGATTCCTTAACTTGGTTCATATAATTCATACCAACTACCACAAATTTTCGTCACAGAAAATAAGAAATAATTAAACGAAATCAGTTCAAATTGCTACAACTTATATATATAGCTTATTTCATTATTTCACAAGTTGGTGTGAACATTTTTTTTTTTTGATTCGCTAACTATTTAGACACTTCTAATGGAAATTATAACTACCAGTGACAAGGATCCCTGAATAAACAAATGATCCCCATTTCAGAAGCTTCCTCCTAGCTACGTTCAAATAGATAAAAATTATCGAGTAAATTATATTCAGAAGGTTCTTATATAAACCACATATATGTATAATTTATGTATTGAGTGTTGACCTTTGTATATATATTCAAATATCAGCGTATCACCTTGAGATTATATCATGTGAATTTATATAACTTTGTTACTTTTTATTTATTTTTTGGTTTAGCAATATGCACCACTGACTTTATAACAATTTGTACTAAAAACTTCTGATCAAAAAAAAAAATTGTACTAAAAACTCTATCTGGATTTTAATAAGTGATAAGATACTCTATTTTATATGACACTACAGTCTACAGGCAAGAAACTGGAGAGTGCACGAGTTCGAGTTTTTTTTTTTTCATGTAAAATAATCTTTTTAGCATCATATTTAGAAAAAAAATGTAAGGTATTATGTTTTGTTTACGTTAATATGCGAAAAACATTAAAAATAAGAATTTATTACAAAAAATAATAAGAACAAAGAATACCAACCAACAACTAGAATTTTATTATTATTTTCTGTCATAATTCTTTAGAAACATTTTAGCCTTGTCAGGCTAAAATGCATAACTAAAAGGAGAATGCCAATGAAATACAACTAAGAGTCATATCTTAGTTATTTGCTTGTTAAACATATCTCAGACGAGATTGACTAGCTTCACCTCAGTCAGAGGCCAGTTCTCCTACCGTGAGATCAATCAGATTGTTGATCACTTGGCCAAACTTAGCTCGTCACACTGTTCTGCAAACTAGGATGCATCATCTATCACTTGCACCAGATGGGATACATGTCCTTCTTGGATGGAACCCCTACTCTTATTTGATTTATCATCTGTTGTTTTTCGTTTATCAGGGTCTTCTACCCCTTGTATTAAGACTGTTATTTTACGTTAAATGAAGTTTATGGTTCTATTCAAAAAAAAAAAAAAAACGTCATGTTCTTTTGGAGTTAATTAAAGGCCAGTTCTCCTACCGTGAGATCAATCAGATTGCTAATCATTTGGCCAAACTTGGCTCGTCACACTGTTCTGCAAACCAAGATGCATCATCTATCACTTGCACCAGATGGGATACATGTCCTTCTTAGATGGAACCCCTACTCTTATTTGATTTATCATCTGTTGTTTTTCGTTTATCAGGATCTTCTACCCCTTGTATTAAGACTGTTATTTTATGTTAAATGAAGTTTATGGTTCTGTTCAAAAAAAAAAACGTCATGTTCTTTTGGAGTTAATTAATTGCCAAAAAAGAACATGACGTTGAATATGAGTCGCACGGTATAGAATAAAGAATCACATGTGGGCATTTTACCAATCAAATTGGCCCACGGATGTCGCCATCAAGCTCTCTTCGCTAACTATACCACGAAATTTCTGAGAAGATGCTCTGAATTTTCCACATAAAAACAACAGAGTTGGGTTTACTTGTAAAGTCTCTTATGAGAGGTCATTAACTAAAGTTCAAAAATGTATTTAAAGTTCAAATTTATGTGAAATTGTGAACTCGTTACGTAGAATAAACGTGGATTCATAAATGACAAGCCGTAATTATTTGCCCCATCGTATGGTTCAAAGACTTCAAAGTATTTGTAAATTGTAAGCCATTCGGCAAAAAAATAATCATTAACTACTTAAAGTATAAACACTTTTTAAGTGTTTATATATGGATCAAGTAATAATTGTACTTGTAACAAAAAAGTTAATTAAGAAAGCAGAGTCTCAAAAGCAACGGTTATGCTTAGAAAAGAAGTGGTTCAATACATGTATTTTATTAACAGTAATTAAAAAATTAATAGTTATTAGTAATTAAAAATAAATAAATAACTATTAATAAACTCTCAAACGCTTTAAGTAGTTCTCTTCCTACTTGAAGTCACTTTTCTAGGCAATTTGGGAGTACTATCAGTTTTTTATTTGAAGAAATTCCCAGCGACTTAAACACAATAAAAGAGCAACTTCATTGAAGTATTGCAAACGCCATCTTTTAATTAACCATGAGATTCCTTGCCATGGTCCAATAGATGTTCACCACTTAAAAGAAATCTTAATACACTCACCAATATAACGCAGAGCGAGCGTGAATCGACACATAGACGTGTAACCGATGAAAAAAATGTATTCCACAACTTAAAATAAAATTATTATTTTATTAATTAACATTTAAAAGATACGCATAACAATAATAGATAAAGTATTTATAGTAGTCAAAGTAACTCAATTAGAAAAGGAAACAAAATCTAACAAAATCCGAAAAAGCTGAAAATACTAAATAAAACGACATGAAACTATTTTCTTGCGCAGAGGGCTTAGACAGACTAATTTAAGGCCTAACATTGACGAGTTCTTATGACGAGTTCTTAAGACTAAAAGGGAAATACGAGAGTCCATCTATACAAATCTTCCAATTTTAGAACATGTCTTTGTAATTATTCAATTCAAACTTCAAAAAGTCTAAATTTTAAGACTAAATGTTTTTCTAAATTAATAGTATGAAAAGTTAATGTAACTAGACTAAATCTCAGGATTTGTGAAAGTAATAATGTCTAAAAATCATTTCGATGTATTTTCTGATGGTTTTATCTAATGTGGTTTTCAAAAAAAAAAAGAATCATTTCATTTAGTATCGGTAAGAAAATGGTAGCCACAAAACTTTTCGGCGTAAAGGGGACGGAGAAACTATGCTAATGACCAATACGGGATCTATTATTTTATTAACAGCACTATCAACATAACATCTATTAGTTTTCAAGAATTGCACATAGTTTCCATCTAAGTTATTGATTGTCTAAATTAACCTTGTACTTTTCAGTGTTTAGAACTTGCACTCTTCCGTCAAATTTTACTGTACCTCCATTACCTTTTTAACTAAGTGACTAAATTGTCCCTACTTTTACTAGCTTAAATTGAAATTTTCATTAGTATTTTTTTTTTTTTGAAATTTTGAACTTGAGAAATAACTAGAGTTATCAACATTTAATATTTTTGACATATATAATTAAGAAGGGCCATATGCCTTATTCTTTCCTGAAGCACAATATAGGTTTGATTTATTAGGAGAAAAACAGTTGAATGGTTGAATGTTTTGTCTTAATTGATGACATTTTCGATATTTTTGAAAGTATAACTAACAACTAACTAGATTTATCAAACAAATGATTACAAATATATATATATATATATATATATATATATATATATATATATATATATATATATATATATATATATATATATATATATATATATATATATATATAATTCTCCACGAACTTGTCTAAATCTTTCTTTCGTTTTCTTCCACTTCTGTCTGAGAGTATTGATTGTACTCTTTTTCCATTAATAAAATCATTTTTGCCGATAAAAACATTTAATAGCCTAATTGAACAAATAAATCTTGATTTGTAACTTGAGGTAATACAAATTGGCTAACCTAAAGGGAACTCCGTCCAAGTTTCCAAACTGAAGTTTTAGGTTGATACACCTAAGGGGTATTTTGAACACTTTTCAGAGAGAAAAGTACATTAAATTTAAACTCATTCTAATCTCGAAAATTGTAAAGTATTTGTTGGTGAGAGATGGGCGCAGTTTTTTGTTAAAAATTTGAAACCACTATAATCTTTTACTCATTAACAAACTACAGAAAAAATATATGGACAAGTTTCCAAAACAACTATAACCATGTAGCACTTTTCTCTAATTAAATTTGTTTAACTATGCTTGAACAATAATGGAACGTTCAGACTTTAGAGACATACCGAATGTTAAAATGCAGCTCTGTTATGAAAGTAGATACAATCAAATGACCAATGCCTTCATAATTTCGTTGACACTCAACTTTCGGCCTTAAAATAGGGCATTATGAGTGATTATAACATCGGCAGAAATTAGTGGGGAACTTTCTTGATTGAAACCTAAGTATATATAATATGCATGGGGCTCGTTTTAAAATATTTTGCTGGCCAAATAATGACGAGTATTCTTTATTCGCAGCCCCAAAGTCTTTGGATCGAAATTCCCGCTATAGATTACAAATAATATTTTGTAACTTAAGTCCATCAACTAAATAAACTAATTAATAATCGAACAATTATGAAGAAAAAACATGATATGTTTTGTAGGCATAATATAAAGGTTAATTAAATAAGACTACTCTTTAGATATTCCAATCAATAAATAGAATTGAATAAAACGAATGAAAAGGTAATTAAATTATGATCAAAATAAAAAAGAAATATGGTCGTTTGGTCACCAATTTTTTTTTGATACTTTTACTTTTGCTGGCCGTATGTAAGAAAAAAGACATCAACCGAAAGAAAAAAGATATCTCAAATTTTGCTCATGCATGCTTGCAGGAAAGATTATAGGCCCGGTGGTTTCATCTTTTAATGTGATGCAAAACTATAGATATGATCATACGCATTTTGATTGCTTAAGCTAGTTTCTTAGATACAGTCAACTAAATATATTCAAATCACCAAGTCTTTGGAGTGGAGTCTGTTGACTTGAGATAATGACATCATCTACAAACTTTTAAAACTTCTGTCTGTTGACGCGTTTATTTTCTAACTTGATGCTACTATCCCCTAACAGCATCTTTACTAATAACGACGTTCTGAAGTGCAATTTAATTGATATAATTGTTTTTCTTTTCTTTCTTTTTTCAAAATTTGAAAAAAATGTATCAGATTTCTTTCTTTTCTTTTGACCAATTGATCATACTTCTCAGCCGGCTATTTAACTTAATTATTTTTCATTTGGATCCATAGTTTCGTTCGATTCAAATTCGTTTTTTTGGATAACATTTATGTTACACAAAACATATCATGTTTCCAGTACTTGTTCAATTATTAATAAGAAATAATTATCTTATTGGTTAGTACATTTACCACATATACTAGTTTATTTAATTCATATACTCAAATTGTCATATTATTAGTTAGGGGGTCAAAATTACCACTCAAATATGACGAGCCTGTAAAATCTCATTTTTTATATGCTGAAAAGGTTAATTCTAGGCTTATTTCTCGAGAATTTATGATGAATTTGGTGTTTTTTATTTTTGGGTTTGGAAGTCATTTTGGCGAAAAATGATGAAAATGGACTGAAAACCCATTAAGTGTGCAAAAAAGTATGCGAAGGCATACGAAAGTGCCAAAATAACACAGGGTGCGCCAAGGAGTCTGATTGCACATAATCTTACAGTTTGAAGAGTTGCAAACCTAATTAAATACTATCGTCGCATACAATTACACAAAATTGCACAAGTACAAGAATTGAGGTTTTTTGCGGCCAAATCAAATTCCAAGAATTTTTCAACAATCAAGGCTATAAATACAAGACCTAGAGCATATTTTGTAGCAGCTAGTCGTAAGTCTTTTCTCATGTTTTATAGTTCTTCTGTTTAGCATATTTTAGTTTTCTTATATTTTGGAGATTTTATTGATAGAAATTCTTAGTTATTTTTTGCAGAAACTTTGTTGTTCTTCGGCTTTATTTAGTTTATGCAAAGATTGTGTTTATTTTCATGAATATTGCTTTACTGTTATATTATATCTGGCTAAGTAGTTTATGGGTCATGAAGTCTAGAGGTAACAAGAAACGTGATTACGTTATAAAATTGTGTGTTGTTATTTGTAATGCGTGGAATAATTAGTTTGACTTCCTATGCTTGAACTTAATGCGTCGTATGCCTGATCAACATATGATTCATCAGTTAGCTTGTGACGAATTCGAGAGAGAAAATCACAAACTAGGTCAAATAAGATACGTTAATCCACAATCTGTGATGTTAATGTCGATAGTTAAGACATAAGTTATTTACTGAGAGTAATGCGTATAGAGGAACAACATACATCGGATACTATTCCAAAAGATAGAGAGTAAAATCCCAATTATAGTAACACTTCATAAGCTGATACATCCAACATATATTAATAAAGCACAAATATTTGTAAAAATGGTTAGTCGCGAACCATCATTCTCTCGATTTTGAAAAGCTTTGGGGTTCTTCATGATAAAGATTTTTGCGAAATTAAACAGTAATTACGAGAATGATAGGTCGTGACACTCGGTTTGGAGAAATTACGGGCTGATTTTAAGAAATTCGTCATAATTTGGGGATTTTAGGAAGTTCGGGTTCATGGTGGGGGGGAGGGGGGGGGGGGGGAATTAGGGTTCGCGATTTGTTTTTGGGGGCAAATGGGTCGGAGTTGTTGGGTTATTCGAATTTTGATAAATGATTAGTGTTTTTTAAAATGTTTTTCGTTTTTCTTAAATACTGAATCAAAATCATGTTGAGCGTTTTATATATATATATATAATTTAAGAATCATTTTTTTAGAAAATTTTGAAAATGTTTTTTGTGTTGTGTGATTTAAGCTAGCACACGAGGGAATAATTCCATTGAGCACGTGCATTGCACGTGGTCGTTAACCCGTCAAATTTTAGGGTTAAGCCAAAAAATAATTATTTAAGGAATTATTGCACATTACATGATCAAATTAAGGAAAGTTCACATTAAAGGATTAAAGTTGATGAGCATATACATTAAATAACCTAAATAGAAATTTTCTAGCCATGGGAGTTGTATGTGGGGGCCAGTACACCACAACCCATCCATATTTGCTTAAGGAGCATAGTACGTAGTCTGTATGATAAAAATAATGAATGGACATGGATCTTTCTTTGGTAACCCGGGTCCGAAATAGTTTAATTCAACATCCAACAAGTACCTTTTCAGGTGAACGCCATCCGTCACATATACCATAATCAACTAAACAACAACTCCACTTCATGCTCTCTTCATCGAGTGACACAGCAACCAGCATCCTACACCCATAGTCTTAGATGGATACCTCCTCCTGTAGGATTTGCTCAGCTTAACATAGATGGATCTTTCTTTGGTAATCCGGGTCCAGCAGGTAAAGAGGGTATTATTAGGGATTCCAACGGTACTCTCATACTAGCATATTCGGCTTCAGCAGGATACTCAACCAACAACCAGGCGGAATTTAGGGCTTTGAGGGACCAACTGACACTGGCACACCATATGAGAACTACACATCTCGTTGTTGTTACGGATTCATTATATATAATGAATTGTCTTGACAGGACTCAGGAGCACCCGGCTCATCTCATGGGTCTTATTCAGGATATTCGGAGCCGACTCGAATATCCGACTATCTAGCTTCTCCACGGTTACGGTAACATTCAGCTACAGAGAAACCAATCAGACTGCAGACGCACTTGCAAAACTTGGAGCGATGACAGCCCATAGTGCCACAACATGCTACCACATCTGGAATACCTGTCCAGATTGGCTAAAACCTTTTTTGCTTTTTGATATTTCCACTGTTGTATCACGTACTTCGTCTTCTTGTATTCCTTGTACTAAAACTATTTTACTACATTAAATAAATGACCCACGGGTCCTTTTAAAAAAAAATAATGAATGGAGATATTTGTCACTTTTGCCCCCCAAAGCCTTCCCCTACTACTTCGTCACTTTATTATTTTACCAATCCCACAAATTTGTTACTGGCCCATTTATTATTTATTACACTTTATCCATAATACCCCACAAATTAATGGGCGCAGAATGCCAAAGTTAAAAAAGAAATAAAAACCAGAACAACTAAAGCCCACAAAAAGAAATCCCAACAATAACTACGTCTACACCTCTTAGAGTGGGTCTCATTTTAAAAAAATTATATCTTCAATAATAAAAGATTAGTTACATAAATAGTCCTTGAAACTGTTTAAGAAACGAATGATAAGTAACCTACATTTCATTTTTTTTCTTAACTTCAAAACATTCTCTAATGTAAACTTTCGTTTAGCACAAAAACATAGAATTATTATACACAAATATATATATGAAATATTGAAGTTAAAATTAATAATTATTTTTCTACATAGTTTCGCCCCACAATTCCAAAATTCTAGCTCCTTCCCCATATTTTTTGGCTCCGCTCCCGCCATATATTGGCCAAATATGTGAAATTTTCAAATTTTTGTAGGGATGTAAAATCAGCCCGACGTCGGCTATATAGTATATATGAAGTTTTCTTACTGATGTAATTGATATGACATAGCGTAATAAATATGGTGATTAAAATTTATAACGTTTTCCTCACATCAATAAATTATATATTCTCATTGTCGTTCCTATATATTGAAACGAAATAATACCTGTCTTTTTGATATTTCTAATTCATTTTAAAAATCTTTTGTGATTTGTAAAAATTATATTAGAATCTCGAAATCAATACTAGAATAAATGATGATAAAGTAAAGTATGAATTAGTAGCTATGCTGCCTACAGAGCTGTCCGCGCCTTTATGACAACCTAACATGCATGTGAACAAATTGAAGTTATTTCGAACCGATCTGTTCCTAACTATAAATAAATAAATGTAAATGTGTGTGCGTGTTTTCCTATAAATTAATATGAGTTATTCATGTTGTCACGAGGTTTTTTGACGTAATTAGGAAATATATATCCAGTATATATATATATATATATATATATATGCGCGCGCATACAGACATATAATATTCAGGCCTTATTTTTACATTAGGCTAGTTTGACCAATTATTTAAATGCTACGATCAGCAACTTTCGCAGCTGATTCAACTGAACTCTTTTATTCATTTGATGATGCAGGGTTATTATGTTGTATTTATTTCTTTGCTAATCTAATTGAATTGATATTTATGAGATGGCGCAAAAACACGTAATTTGAAATTTTTTATTATCTTGATGGTAGTTTGCCTCTAGCTAGCCGATCGTAAAGTCTATGGATTGTTTTCCTCTAGTTAAATAATAGTAGGGGAAAATGCATAAAACCCTTATGTGATTTCGAAAACTTGCACGAAACCTCTTTCTGTTTAATAATTATTTAAAGTTTTTTGTGGTTTTAAAAACCCTACACACCCCTGTGATTTCAGAAATCTTGCACGGAATCGCCTTTCCGTCAAACTCTGTTAGAGCGTGATGTACGCCCGCTCCATGTGAAAGCAGACTTGGTTTTTATGTAATTTTTTTTTAAAAAAATCAAGTTTAGCCTTTATAACTTTAGCACCCCCTCTTGGTTTGTATACGTACACAAAAAAAAATATGTTTATTTCTTTTATAAAACAAAATCTTCTTAAAAAAAACTTAAAACAATATATATATTTACAAATAAGGAAGTAAGGGCACTATAGTTACTAAATAGAAGAACTAATGGAGTTACATGAAATTTAACGGAAAGAATTTTATGCAGAATTCATGAAACCACAAGGAAATTCTAGACAGTTTGTAAACCACAAGACGGTTTTGTCTAGATTTTCGAAACCACAGTTAATTAGTTGTAGGTTGATATCCCTAAACAATATGTATCACTGGGAGTTTTTTGGTATGTCATTCTCGATCTTTTTGTAAGACAATAGTCTTGAAAAAATAGTTGAAGTTGACGGACTACTAGAAGCATGTTGTGTTGACGTAGTTGGGTACAAACATCAACGTACGCTGTCTAAAATAGATAGAAATATTGAAACTATTCTACATTTTTCAAAACATTACTAAAGAAGTGTTCAAGGCCAGAATAATACCCGGTCAATATCTTCAGACATACACAATTACCGAGTACTTCTAATTTTCATCATGATTCGTCTATAATTCTTTCATTTTAGCGACTAAATACTTCAAGGTTATCAAGATTGTAAAATCGAAGGTAAAACTGAAAATTGAAATCAACGATTGATCATTGAGAGAGAGAGTGTTTACAGATGAGAAATCTGCAAAAGAATAAAAAGAAAAGTAAAAGAAAATAACAAAAGCACCCCAACTATTTATACTAAAACTAAATGGTGCGTAAAATGTAAAATAACCTAAAAATAGAAAGCCGTTGCTCAACGGCTATAACTAAAATATGAAAACTTTCCAATTAAGGAAATAAATACATAAAACAGAAAATATAAAATATATAATTTAAGGTCCCCCTCAAGATGGGCATGAATATCATGAATTCCCATCTTGGACATCATAAGCTTGTAAGGTTGTAAAGAGAGTGGCTTTATAAGAATATCTGCCACTTGATGTTCACTAGATATGTGAACCACTTTGAGTGCACCTTCTTGAACTTTTTCTCGGATAAAATAGCAATCAATTTGTATGTGTTTGGTTCTCTCATGTTGCACTGGATTGATAGCTATGCAGAATGCACTTTTGCTATCAGTGAAGAGCAATGGAGTTCTTGTTTGAACAATGCACAAGTCTTTGAGCAATTGAGTGAGCCAAATTACTTCACAGGTGGTTGTTGCCACTGCTCTATATTCAGCCTCTGTAGAAGACCTGCTGACAGTGGGCTGTTTCTTGGCTTTCCATGAAACTAAAGAGTCTCCTATGTATATTGCATATCCAGTGACACTCCTTCTTGAATCAACACATGCAGCCCAGTCACTATCACAGAATGCTTTGAGGTGAAGTTCATTTGATGCTAGATAAAAGACACATTTGCCTGGACTTGACTTGATGTATGTCAGCACCCTGTGTGCAGCTGCAAGATGAGAACCAGAGGGCTTAGACATATATTGAGTAAGACACTGTATGGAATAGTTTAGATCAGGTCTGGTGATGGTTAGATATAGCAATCTCCCAACTAATCTCCTGTATACAGTTGGATCCTCAAGAAAAGAAGGATCATCAGCTTTAAGTTTTGCTGAAGAATCCATGGGAGTGGAGCTTGGTTTGCAAGCTAAATATCCTGATTTAGACAATATATCCAATGCATACTTTCTTTGACAAAGAAAGATGCCTTTCTTACTTCGAGCAACCTTAATTCCAAGCATATATTTCAAAATACCAAGATCTTTTATTGTAAACTTGTCATCTAAATGTAACTTTAGTTTACTGATCTCTTGCAAGTCATTCCCTGCAAGAATAATATCATCAACATATATGCAAAGAGCAGTGAAAGAAGAACCATTATGTTTGATAAAAAGAGAGCTATCAGATATAGATTGTTGATAACCATATGCAATCAAACATGTTGTAAGCTTATTGTACCACTGCCTACTAGCTTGTTTTAAGCCATATAGGCTTTTCTTGAGTAAGCAAACTCTTTTATCTTGTGAAGAACAATAACCAGGTGGAGGTTTCATATATATCTCCTCATCCAAATCTCCATGTAAGAAGGCATTATTTACATCTAACTGATGTAAATGCCAATTGTTTGCTGCAGCAACAGATAGCAAAACTTTAACTGTAGTGAGCTTGGCAACTGGTGAAAAAGTATCAAAGTAGTCAAGTCCTTCCTCCTGTGTATAACCTTTGGCAACTAATCTTGCCTTGTACCTTTCAATAGTACCATCTGCTTTTAGTTTTACTTTGTAAACCCTCTTGCATCCAACACAATTCTGATTAGGAGGCAATTCTGTCAATATCCAAGTATTGGTTTTCTCAAGGGCCTCTAGTTCCTTTTTCATGGCAATTTGCCATTCAATATGTTTACTAGCTTGTGTGTAGGAAGTTGGTTCACTGACTTGAGTAATAGAAGCAGTAAAAGCTTTATGAGAAGCACTCAATCTAGAAGCAGTGATGTAATTTTCAATAGGATATTTGGAAACAAAAGCCATAGATGCATTAGATTTATGCAGAGAAGCAGGTAAAGAATAATCATAGGACTTAAGATAAGCAGGTGGATTCACATTTCTAGAAGACTTTCTAGTAACCTGCTGAGGAACATTATTAGGAACACTAATAGATTCTGTAATATTATGAATAATCTGAGGTGTAGTAGTTGGCAAAATATCAATATCTGCAGTAGCTAAATCAATAGGAGTTAGAGATACTTGTACAAAATCATGACTAGTGACTTCAGGTGGACAAGAACTGCTGATATTGTCCTCAAAATCCAAGGAATTATGTATATCTGGTGTATGGACTTGAGAGTGTACATCAGGAATAGGATCAGGAACAATAGGAACCTGTGGAGCTACATTATGTGCTCTAGTATTTTCCTGAAAACTAATAAAAGGATCAGTAGAGAAAGGAATATTAGTATGAGATGAAATAGATGTAGAACTCTTATTCTCATGGAAGGGAAACTCATTCTCATAGAAAACAACATTTCTGGAATTAAAAATCTTAGATGTCTTAATGTTGAGAAGAGTATAGCCCTTTGTGCCAAGAGGATATCCCAGAAATACACACTTCTGAGATCTAGGATCAAACTTGTGTCTATTTGCTGTTAATGTAGTTGCATATGCAAGACAACCAAATACTCTTAGAACACGGTAATCTGGTGATTCGTTGAATAATAACTCAAAAGGAGTTTTCTGATTGATCACAACAGAAGGTAAACGATTAGTAATGAAAGCAACAATAGAAACACAAAAAGTCCAATACTTGATAGGAATATTTGAATGGAATCTAAGTGAGCGAGCTATTTGTAACAAGTGCTGATGCTTGCGCTCAACTAATCCATTTTGCTCAGGTGTCTCAACACAACTAGTTTGATGTAAAACACCATAAGTAGAATAAAATGATTTCATTATAAACTCAGTGCCATTATCAGATCTCAAAGTCTTTATTTTAACAGAAAATTGATTGAAAACAAGATGATAGAACTTAGTGATATAACTTTCAACTTCAGACTTATGTTTAAGAAAATATACCCAAGTACATCTTGTAAAATCATCAACAATGGTTAAGAAGAAACGACTACCATCAACAGAGGGAACAGCAAAGGGACCCCAAACATCACAGTGTATTATTTCAAAAGCAGAAGTAGTAACAGAAGAACTAAGAGGAAAAGGCATCCTCTTTTGCTTAACAAGATGACAAACCTCACAAGGATTACCAGGAGTAGTACTAGGTACAAAAATCTGAGGAATACAGGATAATTTTGATAAGAAGAATGTCCTAGCCTAGCATGCCAAATGAGTCTATCAGAAGCAGTAGCATTACAACTTGAGATTCTCTTATTACAAACCAAATGATCAGGTGAAACATTTAAAAGATAAAGTCCATTGAGAACTCTAGCAGAACCAATCATCTTCTTCATGATTTGGTCCTGTAAAACACAATCAACAGAGGAAAAACATAGAGTGACATTAGAAAACTTAGTTAACTTGGAAACAGAAATCAAGTTGAAACTAAACTTAGGAACATAAAGAGTATCCTTTAATAATAAACCATTCTGCAAAGAAATATCTTGAGTTAAAGTAGCAGAAGTAGTGCTTGAAGTAGGTAAAGATATAGCTATATTCACTGAAGTAGCACTAGAAGAAAACCCAGCAGGATCACAAATCATGTGATTAGTAACCCCTGAGTCAAGAACCCAAAGATTATTTTGAGTATGCAAAGAGTGTTTAAAAGTAGATAAGGCTATAGAATAAGCTTTACCAACTGTAGCAGTGGCTGCAAAAGGAGCAGAAGCAGGGATTTGAGGAGGTGCAGAAGACACATGCTTATTCTTGAAAGCTAGAAATTCCTCAAACAATGCTTTATTTTTATCAGCAGAATCTGCATCAGTAACATTGTTAGTTTCATCAGAAGAAACCATATTTGCAGAATAGTTCCTTTTACTAGTTGGACCATCCCACCCAGGGGGATATCCAATGATTTGAAAACATCTGTCCACTGTGTGTCCATTGAAACCACAGTGTGTACATTTGAGTTTCTTTTTGTCTTTATTCTTCTGAAACTTGTTCTGTGAATTCTGAACAAATTGATAAGGAACAGAGGGTTTAGGATTAGGATCTTGAGATGTCTTGGCTTTAGTAAACATTGCCATAGACTCCATGTGTTGAGGACCAGACTGAAGAGCTCTTTGACTCTCTTCTTGCAGAAGTAAAGAGTACACTTTGGATAAGGAAGGCAATGGAGAACTAAGAAGAATATGACTCCTTATAGCAGCAAAAGTCTCATTCAGTCCAATCAAAAAGTACATAACACAATCTGATTGTTGAAGCTCAATCATATTCTTATTCATGCCACAAGTGCAGTGACCACAACTGCAAGCAATTACAGGCCTATGACTCACAAACTCATCCCACAGAGATCTAAAAGTATTGTAAAAAGCAGTAACACTCTGGCCTCCTTGAGTAATGGTAGCAAGAGACTTCTGGAGATGAAACACCCTAGAACCATCAGCCCTACAGTATCTAGTCTTTAACTCTTGCCAAACATCAATAGCAGTGCGAAAATATAACAAACTATGACGAATATCTTTAGAAACAGAGTTCAACAACCAAGATCTCACAAGATTATCTGCTCTAATCCAAGCAGTCTTATGAACAGGATCACTATCACCTGGAATAGGCAAAGTACCATCAATGAAACTCAACTTATTCTTAATACTCAGAGACATTTCAATGCCCTGTGTCCAGTCAATGTAATTTTCACCATTCAAAATGTCACTAACTATAGAAGAACCAGTAAAATCGTGTGTTCCAAGGAAATATACAGACATTGAATCCTCACTAGGATTCTTAGTAACACGAACCGGAATAGTAGAATCAGTATTAGCCGGAGAAGTCATTGAATCAACACAATCACCGATCAAAATCGCTAAAAATCACAGTGAGCAAAGATAATCACCAAATCTACCGATTAATCGGAGCAGAATATGAAATCACCAACAAATTACGATCAATCATAAAGATCGCACAAAAAATCAAGTAAAACTCGAACAAAAACAACAAATATCGATCAAATTAACGATCGAGAACAGCGGAAGCAGGATCGATCACACGGTGAATGATACCATATCAAGATTGTAAAATCGAAGATAAAACTGAAAATTGAAATCAACGATTGATCATTGAGAGAGAGAGTGTTTACAGATGAGAAATCTGCAAAAGAATAAAAAGAAAAGTAAAAGAAAATAACAAAAGCACCCAACTATTTATACTAAAACTAAATGGTGCGTAAAATGTAAAATAACCTAAAAATAGAAAGCCGTTGCTCAACGGCTATAACTAAAATATGAAAACTTTCCAATTAAGGAAATAAATACATAAAACAGAAAATATAAAATATATAATTTAAGAAAAGCGTAATCTGAACATGCATGTGAATAAACCTAATTGGTAATCCGAACATGCACGTAAAGTAGAACTATTAGTTTCTACATGGTCCGCGCTTTTATGAAAACCTAACATGTTGTCTCGAACTGGTCCTCCTAACAAGCTATATATATATATACGTTTTTCTTCTCTGAGAAATATGAGATATTCTTTACATGTATGTATAACTAACACACGCACACACACGCATAATATTCATGCCTTATTTTTAAATTAGGTTGGTTTGATCAATTATTTAAGTGCTACGCACAGCAATTTTTCACAGCTGAGTAGGCTGAACTCTTCTATTGATTTGATGATGCAGGGTTATAATCGTATTGTATAATTTACTTGGATAAATCTAATTGAGTTGATTTCTATAAGATGTCACGAAAAGAGGTAATTTTAGGTCCAAATAATAGGAGGCAATTGTATCCATCATAATTTGCCTAATGAATGTGTTTTTCCTCGCAGATTGTTCGCAGTGAGGAAATTGGTCACGTTAGATTGATTGCACTGAACCGACCTCGACAATTAAACGCTGTTTCAGATGACGTGGTATTTTTAAGAAATAAACTCTCAAATTCTAATCTTTTTTATTTTTATTGAGATTATATTTATCTTGTGGATTGCTTTTGATTCAAAGACAATATAACATATTTGTACGACTAGGCTGCTTTGCTAGCGAAGTTTCTCGAAAAATGGGAAAAAGATGACGACGCACGACTTATACTAATCAAGGTATATAATGGTGATGTTTAAGAATATTGAGGAGTTGCATCTCTTATTTTACACGGATAATTTAATTATATATTTACACACATCCCGAGCTTTTATTGAATTAGAAAATCTTTTATTCCGTTTAGATAATCCCAATCCTAAATATTTTTTAAGAATATATAGTGTAATGGGAAGTCTATTTAGAATATTTTTCAAATTTTAATATTCTTTTTGCTTTTGTATGGAGCGTTAGAGAGCCTATTTGTAGCTTTTGAGGTTTTATTTGTTGTAAAACAACAACAGATGTTTCTGTAAGATATACCAATCTCAGGGGTGTAATGTGATTAATTCTTCTTCATTTTTCCTGTCACGAGAGAAATATTAGTAAGGGTTATATCTCAAAATAAATTTATATTTCTTAGGGATCGGGCCGCGCTTTTGCTGCTGGTGGGGACTTGAAGATGTTCTATGATGCAAGGAGATCAAGTTAGTGGATTATTACTGTAGAATTCGCGTGAGCCTTTTTATCTATGAGACTACTATAATTTTTCATTTTATTTTCTTATATCCTTCAGAGGATCCAGGCCAAATGCTTTATACAATGTATTGGCTTTGCTACCACATCCATACGTATAAGAAATCCCAGGTAAATGCATTCTTACTCCATCAGTCAAAGAAAAAAAGAATGTTATATAGGAATATTTATATATATCGACTTCCCCATCAAATTATTAAATTTTGAATAGTTACACAAACACTCGTAGAAGGTTGAAACATGATAAATAAGGCTTATATTCCTCTAATATTTCAAGAAGTATCTCTATAATTATTCGAAACTCTGACTATCTATTTGCATGCCAATATCTAGACTTATATAATTTGACCAATCTTAAAATATGTTTATACAAATGGGATCATTACATATATAAACATCTCATAACGTTAAACAACTATTGCCAAACCTATTCATCTAAAATATCTAAGAGACATATATATCTGTATTAATGTTTAAATTTCATGAGGTGTATTTGTAATTAAAACCTTAGGTTGGATCATCTTTTGAACAATTTAGGGTAAAACCGAAATTTATAGAATATGGGACTTTTTGTTAGGGTGTGAACGTAATAGTTTTCTATAAATATAATTATAATTATAATTATATATATAGTAACAAGTTGAAAGAGACCATTATTACCATATTATATATTGAAGACTGAAGCTTTTCTTGACCTTGTCAGGTTGCTCTAGCTCATGGATTTACCATGGGTGGAGGTGCCTCCTTAATGGTCCCAATGAAATTCTCTGTTGTTACAGAAAATACTGTTAGTCTACAATTTCTTTATATATATATATATTCTGGTTGTGTTCTAATTATTTAATGGCAAAATTGTATTTTATGCCTCATAACTTTATTTAAATTGCAACTATGCCCATTACGTAGTCGGGTCAGGATTATCTCTCTTAACTTTTAAAAGATCAAGCGTTTATGTACCTCCGGCCTGAACAAGCTCCACTCATGATGCACATGTCCCAACTTACGTGGCTGTCGGGTAAGATCATAACGTGTCAAACATGCCCTCATAAAACGGGCTGACCCACCTCAAAAAATGAATTGATCATATTATGTGGATTAAAAAATGAATCTCGTAATCTTTTAAAGAGTCTTAAAACTGAAGTAGAAAAACAGAAAAAAGAAATGTATTAGTTTTTGTTTGCTTCGGCCTTCGAGGGTGGGGTTGGAGTGGGGTACAACAAGTGTATTGGAGGGTGGGGGGAGGGGGGGTGTTTGTTTGGACTTGGGTGGATATATTGGGAAAGAAGACTTTCTCTTGCATTTTTCTTTTTTTTTTAATTAAAATTAATATGTAAATATACAAAAGCATTATATTTTTTCTTTTAATACATACGTTAAAATAGAAATATAACTCATAAATTTCTTAACAAGTATTATGTTTTTATAAAAAAACTTAAGATATTTTGAATTAAATTTCACTAACTGTTTTTACTAATTACATATGTTAATTTTAGGGGAAAATGCATAAAACCCCCTTGTAGTTTTGAAAACCTGCACGGAATCCCCTTGTGGTTTGATAATTACCTAGAATATCCCCTTGTGGTTTCAGAAATCCTGCACAGAATCCCCTTGTGGTTTCAAAAATCCTGCACAAAATACCTAATCCGTTAAACTCCGTCACTAAACTCCGTCAGAGAATGGCGACCACTCGCTCTATGTGAGAGTGGGTTTAACTTTTGTGTACTTTTTCGAATTAAAAAATTTATTTCACCCTTAAAAACTGAAAACATGAAACCCCCTTGTGGTTCGACAACCTGCACGAAATCCCCCTGTGGTTTGAAATTCCTGCATAAAATTCCTTTTTTTTGTTTTTTTTTTTAAACATCCAGAATTTTTTTTAAAAGAAGTTAAAAATAAATAAGGGCAATTTAGTCATTCTTAAATAAAACTAACGTAATTATGTTAAATTTAACGGAAGGGAATGTGTGCAGGGTTTATGAAACCACAAGGGGATTTTAAGTAGTTTTCAAACCACTGGGGGATTTTGTGCAGGTTTTTCAAACCACAAGGGAGTTTTAGGTTGATAGCCCGTTAATTTTAAGTATGGTTCTTAAATATTGAAATCAAGTTTTTTAATATGAATTGTGTAAATGATTTTGTTAAAATAATTATAAATCTATATTAAATTCTTAAAGGTGAGTTGCAAAATATGTCCTTTAAGTTTGACATATCACGATCGTACATAGTAGTTGCTTATGATCAGGCACGCGCAGAAGAAGCTCGTTCGGGACTGCAAGAGTGCATGAAATGCTTACTTTTTTAAAGTTAAGGGAGTTAAATGACGGCCTTACTAGGTAATAGGCATAATTGCAATATGAATAAACTTATGGCGTATTAAAAACAGTTTTGCCTTTCTTGATGATAGTGGTTTTATTTCTTAAGCTGCAATTCGATGATGAACTAGGTGTTTGCTGTTCCAGAAGTAACCATTGGCTATCATCCTGACTGTGGTTTTTCTTACATGCTTTCCCGCCTCCATGGCCATCTCGGTATGTTGAATGTTTCAAATACCTCAACAGTTTCAAGCTAAATTTTTTGGGAGACTGCATAAAATTCCTACGTACATTATTTGAAAAATCTGCACGAAAACTTCTTTAGAGTTTGTTAATTTGTTTTCATATCTTGATGGTATTGTGCACAAAACCCTCTTAATTGCTCGTGATTTTACAAATTTTTCATATATATAAGGGCAGTATAGATTGAAAACTAACGGATGGTGCTTTATGCAAAGTATTTGAAACACGAGTTAATTAACAAATCACAAGGATGATCGAGCAAATTTTTCAAACCATGTTGGCGTTTTTATGTTGAAAGTCCCTACTTTTGTCTTCTTCTATTTTTTCCTCCCAAGTACGGATAATGTCAAACAAAAAATGCTTAGGAGAATTTCTTGGCTTAACTGGAGCAAGGCTAAATGGTGGAGAAATAGTTGCAGCAGGGCTTGCTACTCATTTTGTTCCTTTCGAGGTTAGATGAGATTTTATTAGGCTATATATATATATATATATATATATATATATTATAATGAAGTTTCTTAGGATTTTTGACTTTCCTCAAATATATCAATTAACAATCTCTTGCATGAATGTTTATGAATTGTTTTTGCATTTGAAGAAACTTCTGGAGCTAGAGAATCGTCTCATAAGTTTAAATACTGGTGAAGAGACTGTTGTTAGAGCTGCCATTGAGGAATTCTCTGTTGATGTTCAGATTGAGAAAGAGAGTTTCCTCAACAAGTAATGTTGATGAATTATTCAGATTCTTAAGAAATATAATTATGTTTTCTTCAATAATTATGAAATGTTTGGTTTACACGCAGGCGGGGAATAATTGATGCGTGCTTTTGCATGGATTCTGTGGAGGAAATCTTAACAGCATTTGTGAGCAAAACATGAATAATAATCTTTTTTTTTTTTGGGGGGGGGGGGGGGGGGGGGGGGGGGGGGGTTTGAAGGATTGAGGAATGGGAATATTGATCTGGCTATATTTCGCTGATCAAAAAATAAAAAAAAAATAGCCTCCGACTTTTGATCAAAATTAGTTCAGACTTTTTTTGACTACCATACAATTATTTATCATCACTAGGATAGCTATCTATCTTTTATTTTCGCAATTTAAATTAGCCTCTAATTTTGTTGAAAAGATTAAGAAAAATCATTGCATTTGTTTATAGATGTTGACGTAACACGAAGCAATCTCAAACATGAGAAATAAATTCACCACTTGTTAAATTGGAAAAGAAAAAAAATTTACTGAATCTGAACATAAATTCTCCAGTATAACTAATGACTAAAATAGTAATTCAAATGAAGACAAGACTATATGCTAATTCAGAAACTATTTCACGAGAATTCAAAAGGCAATAGACTTATTTTACAACATGCCCGATTTCAGAAGTTTATAGGGTTTTTATCTTATATATGTACACTAGACATTTGAAGTATATTTCTATCTTCAGGAAGTTGAGGCGAGCAAGGAAGGCAATAGTTGGATTGGTCCATTACTCAAAGTCATTAAGAGGTCATCACCAACGTCGTTAAAGATAACACTCCAATCGGTAGTATATATATTTCTCATTTTTCATTTCTGTTTCAGATTCCTTTTTGTTCTACGTACTGTTCCTGCTAGCATGTTTCTTAATTTGTAGTTCTTAATAAGGTACGTGGCACTGAAACACAATAGGAACTTGTTTTAAGCATTATTAGTAAAATTGCAATATCAGATCCTAAAGTTTGAGATGGTCGTAAGAAAAAATCATACTTTTATTAACATGCAAACATAGTGATTTATTTTTATAGTTAGCCAGTTACATTAATTTGTACAATCACTTTAGCCATTATTATGATAACAATATCCAAAAGCATAAAATTGCTTTATATGTAGACGTTTACATGTAAGCACTCTCGAAATGAAAAGATAATTCACTACATATGGAAGAGAAAAAACTCAAGATATGCCTACTTGAAGAATAAAATAATTGCTAGTAATATAGCGTCGAAACAAGATGAATAACTGTAATATTATTATTGAGGAAATTAAACACTAAATACTACAATATGCATTTCATCTTGCGGTGACTGGCCCGCTTGATTTTCAGTGTGGCTCTAGTTGTTGATGGTAGTTATAATTCTCTAGATTCGTGAAGGAAGGAAACAAACATTGGCAGAATGCCTGAAAAAAGAGTTTAGGCTTGGAATAAACATTCTGCGGACCATAATATCCGGTGATGTGTACGAGGTATTAAGTATAGACTAATATTTTTTGACATTTGATGAATGGTTCATTTTATAAAAATGCTCACTTTATTTAATTGATGTTTTACCTTTTTTCCTTATTAACAAGGGAATCCGAGCTCTAATAATCGATAAAGATAACGCCCCCGATGTACTCTCTCTCTCTCTCTCTCTCTCTCTCTCTCTCTCTCTCTCTCTCTAATAATCGATAAAGATTGTGATTGACTAAATTCTTAAAATTACAATAGTGGAACCCCCCTACTCTTGAAGCTGTGGATCCAGCAAATATCAACCTTGTGTTTCAACCATTTGAAGAGGATTTGGAGCTCAAAATTCCAACAGGAGAAGAATTTAGGTGAGGCGGTATTTTGATGGCTTCCCCTTTATAATATTTTGTCACTATTATTTCTTTGTGCTGCAAATTACTTGGTTATTTCAATTTTTCCATTCACAATGATTTTATAGGTGGGAAGGAAAATATGAAGATTCGCCTTACGCAACTAAAGAGTGAGTAAAGAATGCATATATTTTTGTGTAGTTCATGCAACTTTTTCAATATTCTTACATTTTGTGATCTTTTAGCAGAGACATGTATCCATAATATATAACACATGGTACGCCAAAGCCCCCTGTTTAATCATTTGGCTCACTATTAGTTTTAACCAAATCGCAGCTTTCCACAATCACGTCTTTAGGCCATGTGGGACAATGCCATTTGATACTGAGCCTAACACGGCATGCATGAAGGAGGAGCATAACCCAAAAGATGTGTAGATAGATCCAAGACTCAGAACTTGGTATATCAACAAATGAAGACATGGTTACTATAAAAATAAAGCAATTCCTTTCTCTTTTTGCGTTTTCATGTTGCTTAGGGTTACTCTAAATAATGAGGATGTTATTATTTGTTTGTTTATATTGATGATGTACTTTCTGTAAATCCTAATTTGAAATAAATAAAGAAAAATAAAGAATTTATTTCTAAGATTTTGAAGCATGAAATATAATATGCTCCTAGATAGATATTATAAATATATGTCACACATTATATGTTAATTTTGGTGCAAGACATTCTAATATTCTATTTTCATGCAATATATTTTAAAATATGAATGACATGTTTGATGGTGAACTTATATTTTACTACATTTTTTATAAAGCATGGAGTTAGTACCAAAAGAAAATCTCACTACGAATCGTTGACATATTCGACTCTTCTAATTAAAATTATAATCTTTAAATCAACATGACTCATTCTAGACTTAAGCAAGCTACACCATCTAATTTAGTCTTAACTATTCAATAATAAGATTGAATCCCAACCGTTACATTTACTTATTAAACGACAAAAAATGTCGTGTACATCGATGAATGATAAAAGCGTGTAAAGTGTTAAGTGTTGTTAAGTGTGCTACACAAAAGCGTCATAAGCCCACACCGACATCGTACTGCGCATGTGTACAAAATCGGCTTGACAGTGCTTTGGCATCACCTATTGGACACTTAGCCACCAAATAATACAGCGTAAAGAGAAATATACGCATAAAATAAAATATAATTTTTCAAAACCCACTTAGGCTCCGATTGTTTCCAAGGAAAATGAGGGAAAAGGAAAAAAATATTTTAAAATTTTATTTTCCAAGTGATTGGTGCCAAGGAAAATTTTGGAAAAGATAGGAAAAGATGGGAAAGATAGGAAAAGGTAGGAAAATCTTTTTTGAATATTTATCTAACATTATTACAATTCACAAACTTTGATTCCCTCCAAAAACTATCTAAAACTTATTCTAATTCACTAATTTCATTGTGGAAGCAAATGTAATTAAAGAATATCATCCTCAAAATTTTTCGGATTTCACTCCAATACAAAAGGTGGGAAAATTCAATCATCTTTGAAAAAATTTCTAGTTCTCAAAATTTCATATTCCCACCAATTTAGAATCTATATAAACACTTGTAAGATCAATGTTTTCCACCAACACGTCTTCTTCAACTCTCGGTAATACTTCTTTATTTATTTTATATTTTTTATTCTAGTTATTTATCATCCTTAATAAATTATTATTATTTTAATTTAATCTATAATCTTGCTTAATGTTTTAGGTACTATATTTTTTCTTCTTTAGGGCGTCATTTGAATAATAATATTATTTGAAGGTTCTCTTGATTAAATTTGTTTTGTTTGTGTTGTTTCATTTCAAGTATATTAATAGTACTTGCAATTTTTAATTATATTAAAATAAACTAACTTTACTCTTCAAGAAGTTATAAATGGTTTTTTAAAATAAAAAAATAAAACATAATTTTAAGGAAAAATTTAAACTTAATATGAGTTTTATTGAAAAAATTAAGTTTTAAATAATAACAGTTTTTACATTGTTTAATATGATGAGTAAGCAAATTAAGTTTAAAATTTTCCTGGAAAACTAATGGCATGCCAATCACATGGAAAAGAGAGGAAAATTTTATTTTCCATGGAAGTTTTCCTGAAAATCCTCATTTTCCAAAAAAAAATTCATTTTCCCTCATTTTCCTTGCAAACAATCGGAGCCTTAAAGTTAAAATCTTTGGTCCACAAGAGCTAAAAGCTTTTTAGCTCACAAAAGCCTTTAGGTTTGCTAAAGCCTAGAAATATCAATATTTAATCAATGTGAGATACAACTATAGAAGGTCTTTTATATTTTTTCGCACCAGGTCAATATTAAATCAATATGGGATACTTATTTTTATCATCTCTCACAAGATTATTGAGGAAATCATCTATCACGAAGTCTGTAGATGCTTCCTTCTATTGAAGCCTAATTAAAAATCTACTCTACCAAACAGCTACAAGGCTTGAGATTACGTACGCGATAAATTTTCTATCTAGGTTTTTGAAAAGCCCAAGCCAAATACATCTTGGAGCAGCAAAGAGACTTTTTGGATTACATGCAAGGAATGGAGAGTTTTAGTTTACCAAGTTCAGAAGAAAGTGTATTAGGATCAGTGATATTGATTGGGCATGACTTGTACATGACATATAGAGCACTTCTGGATATGCTTTCAAGCTTGGCATATCTATAATATAACAGGGGCCAAAAAAAAATATTATCTGCCACTCAATCTTCATCATGGGTAAAGTATGATTTAGTAGCTGGTGCAACTTGTTAAACTATATGGTTAAAGAACATTCTAGAAGACATGGTCCAACAACAAGAAGGATTTACAATGAACTGCAATGATAGCAAATCAGAAATAACAAATGCAAAGAATACAATTTAATATAATTGAACGCAACACATTGCTATCACGTACCATTTCTTAAGATGAGTTCAAACAAGTGCATTGTTATCACGTACCATTTCTTAACATAACTTAAAACAATTGGAGATATTGAAATGAGATATAGCCCAGGTGAGGAACAACAAGAAGATATCTTCATTAAGGCACTTTCAAGAGATAATTTTCAACTCTTACAGAGTATACTTTGAGTATCTTAGAAATGCACTGAATACTAAAGTATGATGCATTTTTATATCAGTCTAGATAAGTGTGGGCTAATGTGTAGAAGTAAATATATATCTAGGGTTTCCCACACTTCACTAACTAGATATATATCTTAGAGATAAATCTGAATAAGTCTTGTAAACGATCTCTAAGATTAGTCTAGAATAAAATTTAGTAAGAAGGATCTAAAGTCTTTCTTTCATGCCTATAAATACACCAATTCTTTTTGTGAATTTTGAAACCAATCAATCTAGTAAATTAAGAGAGAAGTGCTTTGTTTCGAAAAACACTATAATTCTCTATGTTCTCTACACATCCAAATACTTCTACCTTTACTTTCCTACAAATACAAGTACCAACCTCTATATTCCAACAGTTGTATATGATTGAATATTTTTTTAGACAGTGAAATTTAAATGAAGCAAGTGATGGACGTAAAGTTTTAGAGGGATTAACACGTTGGAAAGACAATTATAAATTGTGAACTCTAATTGGGAGAGTGATTCCATTTGCATTATAAAATATTATATTTTATGAACCACTAAAAAACAGAACATATTCTTCAAAACATATGAACTTCAATAGTAAAAATGATATTATTTCACTGGAAACACATTTCTCAAACTAAATTCGTTATTGACAATAAGTTAACATCAGACTGGTAAATGAGAGTTTAAAAACAAAAGTAGCATAAACATTTTAAGGCACATCAAACTTTAAACTCATTATATATAAGTTTTAGTTTATACTATAAGATATTCACATAAAACAATATAGACATTATATAAAGCCAAACATATCATATGTCTTATTCCTATAAGAAGCTAATAGCAAATTCATACCGCGAATCGTAAGGTTTTTGCAGATTACACCACAAATTGTAATTACAAGCAATATGCACCATGAACTGTAATATTTTTGCAAGTTGCACCAAAAACACACAATATAGGTATTTTTTAGGGTATTCTTGACATTTTCCCAAAAAAAAAAATCCTTCCCTCAACCAAAACAGAAAAAATTCCAACTCTTTTCTCCTCGGCCACTTCTGCTCCTTCATCTCTGACGAATCTTCCTTCATAATCTCTGACGAACCTTGGAGCCTGTACTTGCTGACCCTTTCGGTAGCACATCAGAAGCTTCCAGTGAGTCCCCCGGATAAGGAGAATGCGAGTTTTCCGTCATTTTCGTAACTTGACATCTGAAAATCATGAAAAAAAAAAAAAACAAGTTAAAATCGATTTTCTAGATACATAGAACAGGCTGATATAAATAACCAATTCAATTTGGACCCAAATTTTGCTTTAGCACTTCATCGGACACAATTGCAGAATACTAAAATATATGCAACTTAAAGTAACAAGGTAGTTTGACACAAGAGCAATAGAAGGTTAAAAAGATCTCGACCAATCTATCTTTCTCATAAATTAGAGCTTTGCGTTTTAAACACTCAAAGATTCGATTTTTAAACACTCAATCTGATTTCACTACAGAGGCTCGTTTTAATCTGTTATGGAATTATAGAATATTGAGAACAACATCTTACAATTCAATCACTATTAATTACACACACAGATCCGAAATTTTTTAGAGAGGAAAAATAAAGAGAGCTAACGAAAGAAATTGAATACCGTCTCTTGATTGAGGATTTTGCTGCAGGATGACAGAAGAAGGCTTGTTTGTGTTTTACAAACGCTAAAAGTTAATGTGATAAGTGGTAGTAAAATGGCACCAGAGCTAAAGGAGATTCCCTGAAGATGAAGGAGCAGAGTCCCGTATGGAGAAAGATGCTCGAACTTCTCTTTTTCTTTTTTCGTTTGAGGCAAATATTTTGCATTTTTTTCTTTGGGGAAAATCTGAAGAAGAAAAAATAAAATGCTTTTTTGTTGGTGGTCCAAATTACAAAATTTGATTTGGTAAAATTATGAAATGTCAAGAATACCCTCAAAAATACCTATATTGTGTGTTTTCGGTGCAACTTGCAAAAACATTACAATTCATGGTGTATCTTACTTGTAATTACAATTTGTGGTGTAATCTGCAAAAAACTTACAATTCGCGGTATGAATTTGCCATTAGCTCTCCTATAAGTGACTAATTACCAAAACAACCAATCAACGGAGTTTTCAGTTTTAAAACCAAAGAGTTGTGAATATTGAGGGCGGATTGTGTGGATTTATTAAGATAGGGGCTTTCCTCACTAATCATGGAAAATTTAGATTCATGATCACGTGGTACAACTAAATTTTTAAATTATAAGGCAATAAAGTTTTCGCACTCTATCCCTATATTTTATAAAAATAACTAAATTACTGTACCACCTCATTGTGCAACCGCTGCATCTAGCGAACTCTCCGAATCATGAGAACATTTAGAGTCAAGTGACGTAACGGTGTGATAAGAAGAGGGTTGGGGAGGGGGGGGGGGGGGGGGGGGTGGGGTTGGTAGGTAAGCTGAAAAGGACAAAGCAAAAAAAATCTCTTTTAGATTAAATTTATTAAAATTTAGTCACAGTATATAGTCGTATGTCTGATTTGGTAGAGATGCAGCATTAAGCATATGTAATAATATTTAAACAAGGATTTAGTGGTTGTACCTACCACTCATCACCCACCTCCCTTTCTGCTCCTTACTCCTTATTTATATAACCAACTTCACAAATTCATACACTATTCTTTTTTTTTTTGTCCTAATTCAAGAGAAGTCAGAAAATTGCCAGATTATTCACCTTCCTGTAAGTTAAGATTATAATTTCTGTTTATTCATCAAAGTTCTCTTGATACTTTCAACTCCCGTTTAGTATAATATTATTATACCAACTTGTGAATTCTTTTTACTTTAATTGGCGAGTTGAATCCCTTTAATGTTTAAGTTAAATTTCTTGCTTCTTGCACTTTTATAGCTCTTAAAGATTCGAGCTTTTCTATATTTTTTGTTCAGTATCTGCATTATGTTAGAGTGTTGATCTACACTGTTACTCGTGGCTTAACTATTTATTGTGATGAGCATGATACATAGATAATACTCATTTGCTACTATATTGAGGCACAAATTTTTGATCAATTTGATTTTAAGAATAGATTTAGGATGTCGAATTTAACAGATGCTGCGGTTTGTTAGAGGACGGCTTGTCGTCATCTCTAGACTGTAAGATGGACTTAAGTTGACATTAGTTACTAGTCTGATTAAATTGGCGTTAGCGCGAATATTGGAATGGTGCAATGTGGTGGCGTTTGGGGTTTTTACGCTTGTTAACTAATGGAGTTCTTTCCGATGATATTGTTTAGTTAAGTCAGGATAATCTTTTAGGAAGAAACAAATGAATTTGGGCTTACCGTGTTTTCTACTACTTGTATATGAGAAGCTAGCTTGCTTCGGTGGATATGCTACAATTTGAATACAAGATGATGGCATGGTTATGCGAAGCACGTCGAAGGTTACTTACATGCTCTGAAATATTGAAGGATGTTTCTTAAAGAGGATCTGATGATATAAGCAACAATTGTTGAATACTGTGTGTTCAGAAAACATATGAATCCAAATTGTATCCAACAAGTTTTACTGTTTGTAGGACTTGTTTCATAGTTATTGTGATCCTCGAAATATTGTTCATTGTCATTTTGGCCGAAGACTATGTTTCAAGTTCATTTTGGCTTGTATTTCTCTGCTGTGAGTGGGCTATCTCTGCATTGCTTGGCATAGTACAAATTATATATTCTCCGCTTTCTTTCTCTTTAGACATTTGTCAAGTTTCAATTACACATTCTAGATTTGCTTCTTCAGCTGATAACACGTTTCGTATATTTAATATGTAAAAATGATATAGTATCACATTATGTTTCTATCAAACTCCAACCAACACAACACGTTGAAGGCAAAGTTGTCTGTGTTAACACAGTCTGTTAAGGGTAAAAAGTTTAGAGTTGTATTAAAGATTCATGTAGATTTTAACTACCCAAATGCATGATTCTAAGTCAACTTTGTTCTTTGTCCTCGTCACTTACAGTCATTCCATCAGGTTTCCCACCTCAGAATCTGACAGCTTAGCATTTTCAATTTTTGTAAATATTAGACATGTCACTTCTATTTGATGGAAATAACTGCTGCGTAAAGTTTTCTTGGCCTCAGTTTTTGCTTCAAGTAACATTCGTCTCTTGGCTTTTGATCATGGCAGGGTGACCTTGTGGTATTATTTGGGTAAAATCTTATCTTAATTTCAGATGGCAAAAGAGGTCAATGATCACGGGGAAGAGGCAATTCTCTATCCAAGTTTTAGATTCTCAGCGTGCAGGAGCAACTGAACTAATTTACTCTTAATCTCTTGCATTTAATTGCACTTTGTCTGAGTATGTACCGACAATTTGCCTCTGATATATCCGTACTCATTATTTTCTTTCTTAGGTTGTTCTTGGCGAGGAAATCGGCCATGTTAGATTGATTACATTGAACCAGCCTAAAAGATTGAACGTCATCTCTTTTGACGTGGTATCTTGAAGAGAACAACTCTCATGTTTAATTATTTTTAAAACTGTATCTTGGTGAAGGTTTGTAATTGAGAAACATTTCAATATCTTTCTTAGGTTTCTTCGCTAGCAAAGCTTCTTGAGAAATGGGAAAAAGATGTCGATGCGAAGCTGATACTAATCAAGGTTGACTCACAGCTAAAATTCTTATATCCTGTTGGTTTTTATACATAATCTTGTAGTGTAGCATCAATTGAATTCTCTTTTCTCGGAGAGATTTGATGAATTTTATGAATGTATTTAAAAAGTATTGCTGTTATTCTTAGGGATCTGGCCGTGCTTTCTCTGCTGGTGGGGATCTGAAAATGTTCTATGATGGGAGAACGACAAGTTAGTGGATTACCTGAAACAGAACTTCCTTTACTCTGTTTTAGACTGGAAGGTCATACACATTTTTTCTAATATTTTCAGAGGATCGATGTCTTGAAGTGGTTTATAGAATGTATTGGCTTTGTTACCACATTCATACATATAAGAAAACAGAGGTAACATATGTATCACCATCTGCAAAAGAAAAAAAGAATGTCATATATATATATATACGCACTCAAATGAGTCCTTACTATATTATGAGGATTCTTTTTTTGGTTTGACCTTGTCAGGTTGCTCTGGCTCATGGGATTTCCATGGGTGGAGGTGCCTCCTTCATGGTTCCAATGAAGTTTTCTGTTGTCACGGAAAAGACTGTAAGTCTAGAATTCTCTTGTTCTCATCTGGTAAATTTATATTTTTGATCATAGTGGTTTTATTTCTAAATGGTGCTAGATCTTGAACTAGGTTTTTGCAACTCCAGAAGCAAGCATCGGCTTTCATACTGACTGTGGTTTTTCATACATTCTTTCCCGCCTCCCTGGCCATCTAGGTGAGCTGAATGTCGAAGTACCTGAAGAAATATTTGGTTTTATTGTCTTTTTTGGTTTTTCATTCATGCTTATGTCTTCTTTTTCGAAGTGCAAGTAATGTCATAAAAGTACATGTTCAGGGGAATTTTTGGGCTTAACTGGGGCACGGCTGAACGGTAAAGAAATAATTGCAGCAGGGCTTGCTACTCACTTTGTTCCTTCTGAGGTTTGATGAAATTTGTTGACTAATTTGTTTTTTTTGAAGCTTTTGGACTGAATCCGCAAACATCAACTACTAATTCAAGTATATCTTGCATGCAAAAGTAGAGCATTGCTGCACATGTAACATATCTGGTGCCATTGGAAAAATAGATGTGAAGGATCCGGTATAGAGTCCGAAACTGAGTTTCTTTTGCAGAAACAATAGTTATAATTTCACAATCTCGTGTACTGACCTTTTGAAGAACAAAAATTGAAGATTATATACTACAATTACAATCTCAGTAGAAAACGTATCTAGATATTTTTTAAACCAAGTTGAAGACTATTCGAAGTACTTGTAGAAGTGGGAAAAGGCAAACTATAATTTTTACACTATATGGAGTTTTAATTAGGACTTGGTGTTTCTTTAAACTACTGCTGCCTGATTGCTGCTTTAATAATGATTTTTCTTTTGCCCGTAAGTATATTAATACTCCTCATCTGATCAAGGATTTCTTTTTCTACTCCTGATTAACTATTAATGGAACCATGGTTTACTACAAATTTTAGCTATCATACATATAGCAAAAATTAAAGTTATTGAAATATAAAGTTGAACTGATGAATTATCTGATTGATTCTTAATATGTATATTGTTTTCTTAGAAACTGCCGGAGCTACAGAATCGTCTCATAAGTTTGAATACTGGTGAAGAGAATGCTGTTAGATCTGCCATAGAAGAATTCGCTGTAGATGTTCAGATTGATGAAGAAAGCGTCCTGAACAAGTAATGTTGAAGAAATGTTCAAAATTATGAAGAAAACAAATTTATCTCCTTCACGAGTTCTCAGAGAGTTACATGTCTGGTTCACATGCAGGAGGGCAATAATTGATGAGTGCTTTTCAAAGGATTCTGTGGAGGAGATCTTATCATCACTTGTGAGTAATTTAGATATGTCTTAATGGTTTGTTCCCAGCGTACGATAAGTTGAATAATATTAGAACTCTTTTCAGGTAGCTGAGGCAGGCAAGGAAGGAAATGCATGGATTGTTCCATTCCTCAAAGGTCTAAAGAGGTCATCACCTACGGCGTTAAAGATAACACTGCAGTCGGTAATGGTTCCTCTTCAGTAATGCCACTCATGCTGCTGTGATGATACATAATCATTTGCTGCTGATGAACTTGTAGATGCATATACAAGTTCAATAACCTTTTAGGATGAGAAACACTAGGATTTAGGGTTCGTTGGATAGTTTCCATGATAGGCATTTCATGACCGTTATTAAATCTAAGTCTGTGCATCTATTTTCACCCCTCCTCCCCCACCCCCCAAGAAAAAGAAAAGAAAGACAAATCATCTTGGAGAAAATCTCCCACTATCTTGGGGAGCTTGTTTTAGTAGATGTTGTTTTGTTTAGTCTAGCAGCGGGACTGTGGGACATGATAAAAACATAATTTACCATGATATGGTTTGAGTCATCTATCAGAGATTTATTTGATCTTTACCTGATGATGGTCTTAATTATCTTTAGATTCGTGAAGGGAGGAAGCAAACGTTGGCTGATTGCCTGAAGAAAGAGTTCAGGGTCACAATTAATATTCTTCGCACCATAATATCGGGTGATGTGTATGAGGTAGTACAGACTGAATTACTTGTATATCTGATGCATGGCTCAGTTTTCAACAGTTTTCACTTTAACTAACTGGGCTTTAACCTTTTCTCTTCACAAGGGAATCAGAGCTGTAACAATTGATAAGGATAACGCTCCAAAGGTTTACTCTCTCTCTCTCTCTCTCTCTGCATGTGCAATTGTCATTTGTGTGCTTGCACGTGTGTCTTTTTCGAAAAATTTATCACTATAAATCCGATAGAAGCTTAATTCATTCAATTAATTGACTGGTGGTCGCAAAATCGTGGTCTAAAACTTATTGCATTCTTAGTTTATGGCAAAAATTTCAATTTGGTGTTAAAATCAGAAAAGTTTGCTGCAAGAATTTCAGTTTAGTGTTAAAATCAGAACTAGTGGTACTCTAATGTTTCATGAGTAAGAACACATGGAGCATCATAATGTGGGCCTAGGAAGAGAATAATGAAAAATATGGCAAGACTATTTACGTTTCAAGAGCTTGAACGACTCTATATACATTCTCCTAACTTACCCCCCCCCCCCCCCCCCACCCCGGGCATTACTCTAGTGGGAACCTCCTACTCTTGAGGCTGTAGATGCGGAAAAAGTGAACCTTGTGTTTCAGCAATTTGAAGATGATTTGGAGCTCAAGATTCCAATAGGAGAAGATTCTAGGTGAAGCATCTGCCCAGAACTTCTCCATTATCTTTTTGCGTATACAATTTCCTTATGCTGCATACCTGAATATATCCAATTTTCCATTCAAACTAATTACAGGTGGCAAGGAAAATACGAAGATTCACCTTATGCAGCGAAATAGTGAGTAAAGACTATATCTAGTGTGTAGTTATCGGTCAATCACTTTCCTTTCCTGTCGGACTATGTCTTTGTATCTTTCACTGCATTGCCTACTCTATGGAATTCATATCTATGTCAATAATTTTCATTTGGAAAAGACAAGGGACATCAATTACCAGTTCTGGTCTCGGTAGTTTTGTGTTGGGAAATCACTCGGTAATTTTATAAGCTTAACCTTGTATTAGGAAACTTGTCCGCATTTTTCAAATTTAATAACACGAGTTTTCAAGTTTTCATATGATGTTGTTGTTCTTTAATGTTTGAACCTATGTCGTCCTCATATAGCAAGAGAATATCCAAGAGATGATCTTAATATGCGACTTCTGATCCTTTTACGGTAGAATGAGTATTTACGCATATCTGCTACACGGTTCTTGATTGTCAAAGTTCAAACTTTGATCATTTTCTCACCCATTTAAGAAAATTGCAGCTTTCCTCAGTCTTGTATTTAGTGATGAGACAAAGCATGTCATTCGATACCACCCTTAGCACGCCATGCACAGAAAGGGTACATAGCAGCTGGACAGAAGGTGGGAAAATACGTATATAAAAACCAAGTCTACCATAGACCTTGCGGTCACAATTGATTTATATGTATTAAAATGTGTGCTAATGTATTTAGTACTACAACTTTATGGTGATGTGACACATTCACAACAACGGTGTTTTACAGATTAGGTTTATGTAAGTATTATCTCAAAAGGTGCATAAGGTGGTTACAAGCCAATTGAACCTACAAACTGTTATATTTATTTTAATATTTATAAACTCGGTACTATATAGTCATAATTGTACTTCTTTTCCAAATAGAACTCTAACTAAAATTCTTACATAGCCCAGATTTGTAGTAGATTTTAGTAATGATGTGTCAAAACTTATGACTGTATATATATATATATATATATATTTTAAATGATTATGTTTAAGATGATGTTATAAAAATTGTAACCACAAGGTATATAGACTTGTTTATATAAGTATTTTGGCCTTAGCTTTGACTTGGAGATGTAGAGATATATCTTGAAATATGCAAGTCTTAGTAAGATTGGTGCTAAAGGCAAGTCTTTTATTTACAATGAGTTGATGTCAAACCAAAACTGGCGAGTCGTGCCCTTGGGAGTTCACCTTACTCGGCTCAAATTCACTGAATGCCAGTTCACTAAATGCCAACTCGAATGATGCTCAATCGTCGTCATCTGTTTTCATTTGAAATTCAGTTAGCCTAGCTACTTACATTTTGCACGCCTTCTTCCGAATGTGTAAAATCACCTCAAAGTTTATTCTCCGGATTACTCTGTTTAAGAAATCGTCACGGTATCAGTCGCAAGACATTTCCACTACCTTTTTGCATCTGACTGATGTTGATTCCGATCAATTCTTCTTCGCCTTCGGAGATGCTTGATCCTTCTTCTCCACTATATCTCCATCTTAGTGATAGTCCTGCTGCTTTGATTGTTTTTGAGAATTTCTTTGGCTCCAATTATGTTTCTTGATGTCGTGCAGTTTCTATGGCGCTTAGCGTAAAATATAAGTCTCAATTGATTCATTCGATTCACATTTCATAAATATCACCTCAAATTTTCTTCTGTATGCGCTGTTTAAGAAATTATCACTTGTTACTTGTAATTGTGTCCTGTCTCTATATATATCTAGCTAGAATTTTAGCCCATCTATGTTTCTTTTTGAAAATGACATCGTTAATGTGCTTATATCTGTAAAATTCATTTGATTCGCACTCAATAAAAATCACCTCAAAGTTTCTTCTTTAGTATTTTTTGTTGAAGAAATTGTCACTTGTAGTGCAGTTGTGTTGTGCCTCTATATATATCTAGCTAGAATTTAGACTTCGTCTAAGTTTCTTTGTGAAAGCGACATCGTTAATGTATAGAAGCTCACCTTCATTTGCAAACAATGTAAGATAAATCTCAACATGCTCCATCACGTGTAGATTGGAATGATAGTTAAATTCTAATCCAAGAGTTAGGTCATATGCGCAACAATGTCTTGATTAATCCCTGATGCCATTTAAAAAACTCATTTGTGCTTCCCTTAAAAGCCTTATTAAAGAGAAAGTTAGATTATTAAAGTATAGAAGTCATTCCCAAGAAATTTTGGAATAAATTTCGTCACAATGAAGTAAAATTCTCATTAACTGAGTAGTATATATGAATTTAAATCTCGCTTATAGTACATAATGTGTTCCAACATGGTATACGTATGACTAGAAATAATTTGAATTTTTTCGAGGAGATTTTTGATATATTTCAAAGATATTAGCCAAAAAAAATGTTGGCCGCAATTTCTATTAAGTTAAAACAATTCTATATATATATATATATATATACATATATATATATATATATATATATATTACTATATTAAAAGCAAACCCTCCACCCTCACATATTTTGCAGTTGTTGTACTAAATTAATTGTTTTCCTAAAGTACCCCTATTTTCATCATTCACCAAAATGATCAAGAGGATAAATTTGACTTTTCAAGGGATATCCACTTTTCTCTCTCCTCACAAAACTTCCACGTAGAAAACCTAGAAATCCATATCCCCTAAAATCTCTCAATTTGTAACTACTAATCTTCTCCCACTAAATTTAAAATTAATTTAATCAAAAATTACAAATTATTCTTGCTAAAATAAACAATGCATTAATTTAACATGCAACAAAATTTACACGCGGTCCCCGCGTGTGTAGGCTTTTCTAGTATATATATACTCCAAGGAAAAAGATTTGTACACTGTTTCAGTCCCACAGGATAATTAAATACCTCTTCTACGTTCTGATGCCACATAACAAATGGTGGGTGATATGGGGTAAATTCCATTCATCTCCCTTGAGGTTTTTTCTCACTTTAATCGCCTCTGTTTAATTTGAATAATTCACATCTACCTCCCTTGGTCGATTGACAGGTAGTTAAAAGTCAACGTTAAGGGGAAAAATGTCATGGATAAAAAAAAAAAAAAAGAGCTATTCAATTATTAAATGAAATAAGCATAGTAAAATACAACCAATAATTTAACTTGATAAATTACATTATACTAGTATACCATATTCAATTGTAAGTATTAAACAAAATACTATTTTCAAATATTTAAACTATAACAAAAATATCTACATGTCCATTGCCAACAAAATATAAACATAATTGTTAAATAACTGAAGTGAAAAGACACCTGTTAGAGTCGCTTTTACCGAACTATCGGCTCTAGTTCTCTCCTAGAAACATTAAGCTACCTTTAAATGTGATACAAAAGAGCGTTTTATAAGAAATTATTTGTACTAATAAAAAATAAATAATATTTACTAAACTTTAAATTTGAACCATAAATATATAATAGAGACAAATATTTGAGACAGCTAACATCTTAATTTACTTTAATTATATTCTAGCTTATTACGTATCCAAATTATACAATACCATAAAATGTTCAAATCATTATTTAAACCCAGAAGTGGCGTTACTTAAATAATCGAAATGCACATATATTTAAATCTTCAATCAATGGGTTACAAACAGTGCAAACAGACTTAAGTAATCGGTTATCTATATTTTGTTGGCAAATGGACATATATTTAGATAGTATTCACCGTTTAATTGCATAATTAGTAACTTTTAAGTCATATTTTTTTAGTGATTTTGTAAACAAGTTTATTTAACTTAATAATTTAATAGTTTGTTTTGTTTCTATGAAGTGACACTTTTACCCTTCAAATTTGATTGGTCAACTAATTAAATAGAGATGGATGAAAAGAATTAAAGGTCAATGAAATTTGCCGGAGTAATATCTTACGAGTGAGAAAAGTTTTGCACAAAGCCAAGTTGTTGGATAAATCAAAAATATATTGGATATATATTCTCACCTATCCAAAAAAAAAAGTAAATGTTCTCGAAGGCTGAGTTTATTTTGCACGTTAATGTCTTTCCTTTGACTCTAAACTTTTTAACATGTTAATTAAACATTTTCCCACCAAATATGCCGTAAGACCCGATCACAATTAAGTTTTAAACTTTTAATATGTATTATTGATTAATGAACAATTGTTATTTCATCCGTACTCCCTTAGTTAATAATTTAACCATAATTTGGCAACTATAAGTAACAATGCGCCGAGTCAACCCAAAATAACTAATAAAAATTTCAAATCTAACATGTATATTTTTTTTGATCGGCAAATCTAACATGTATATAATATTAATATTTCCACATGAAATCTGAACAACAAATAATAAAGTATTTCACGTTACAACTTTGACAATTCAGTTTAATATGTTATGAAAGAAAAATGATTTATTTTAAGTTTAAGTTATTAAAGATACACCTCTTAATTTTTTTTTATTTTTTTATTTTTTAAATTTGGAGTCTATCTATAATGTGTTCCATACTTTAGGAATCACAAGTTTCAAAGTCACGCGAATCAACCTAAAACCTTGTTTTTATTATGAAAACATGCACGAAACCCCCCACATGCTTTGTTAATTGTCTAAAATTCTATTGTGGTTTCATAAACTCTACACAATAAGGTTTTAGACAATTATCAAACTACAAGAGGGTTTCGTGCAATTTTTTGAAGTCCCGGGAGTTTTAAGCATTTTTCCCCTTGTCAGCCGTGAGAATGATTTAAAAATTACCACGTGCTTTTTAAAATCTTAAAGAATATGTATGTAGTTATCCTTATTAATTAATAAGTAATCCAACTCCTTATCATAACCAACCCCATATTCACATTCCCAACAGCTGAGCATTTCCATTCAAAAGAAGTAAGCAGATACCCAGCAGATTGCCCATTGTTTTGTAAGTGATGATTTTAGATAAAGTTTTTCTAGATATTCTCATGCAAGTTTCAACTTTGTGTTAGAATACATATAATCTTTCCATTGAAACTATATATATATATATATATATATATATATATATATATATATATATATATATATATATATATATATATATATATATATATATATATATATATATATATATATGTATATGCAAAGTTAACCTAAATGCATGATCTTCCCTTGAGTTTTCGTATGGAAGAATCTGATACTGCCTAGTTGTACAAAATGTGAAAAACCAAGTATCAGATTCTTGAAATAGTTCTTCCCTTGTGAAAAAGAAACATGAGGAAAATCTAATATGTTTAGAAATCATACTTCCTTCAAAATCTCTATATATAAGTTTTCTTATGTACTTAATTAAGATCGAATACTTATCACATGTACTTGCATGTTCTTTCTCGGACTGGTGTATAGCCCCTTTTTATTGTTAATTCGTATTGATGAGGGTAAATGGAGAGCTATGTAATTGCGCCGGAATTTTCAATTTTGTCGCATTGGGGTTGGATGATTTTTTTTCTATTTCTTTCTTCTACGAAACTTTCGTTTCTGATAAAAGAAGAAAAAAATGTGTACCTGCATGTAGAAATAAAATAGAGGATGATCATATACGGTCATATCTCAGTTTTGGTTATCTATCCTATTTTGATCTGATAAGTTCATAAAATAAGAGGAGATTCGTTCATTAAAAAAAAAAGGACTTAATGTATATTTAGTATAACTTTATATACTCTGTAATTTTTCTTTATACCCTAGTTCTTGACTATAGTTCAACTACCTAATAGTAACTCATTATACTACTTTTAAATGTTATTTTAAATCTATTTTACTTTTTTCATTTAGAAATAAAATAGAGGATGATAATCTAATCTAACATTTAAGTTATATATATATATATATATATACATATATATATATACATATATATATATATACATACATATATATATACATACATATATATATACATATATATATATATATATATATATTGAACCTTTTTTTTTTAAATCTTTACAATGAAACATTTTTTTTTGGATAAAAAATTATTGGTGAAGAAAAAATTAGATATAAAAGATAAAAATTGTTTTTCAATTAATATAACACATTAAGAAAGAAATAACCCAATACCTTAATATTAGTATATTTGTAATTAATATATTCCTAAACCATGTGTGGAAATTATTAAGTGAACATTAATGATAGAAAGCTCTTTTATTTTGTGTAAATGCTTTTTGTATATGCTTATGTAGCAGTATTTTCATTCTTTTGTAAATTTTTGCTATAGTTATGCTACTCGGGAGACTTTTATAATTATATATATCAAATAACCGCTTCTTAAGGTATTTATGTTTTCAAGACCAT
Source organism: Misopates orontium (assembly GCA_946800315.1). Classification (NCBI taxonomy): domain Eukaryota; kingdom Viridiplantae; phylum Streptophyta; class Magnoliopsida; order Lamiales; family Plantaginaceae; genus Misopates; species Misopates orontium. Next base: position 3,066,980 of record OX326949.1, on the reverse strand, counting down.
TTATTATTTTCAAATAAGTAATAACAAAATTTTACATAACTTTATTGAGGGAAAAAAATTTCACGTGGCTTCACCCCTCCTAAGCCAAAATCCTGGTTCCGCCCTGTGTATATTAGATAGGTTTATATATTAGATTATTATAGGATAACGTGTATTTCGAATCTCAAGGTCTTAGTTTAAAATTTCAGTCACATGTATATTAGATTATTATAACGTGTATTTCGAATCTAAAGGTCTTAGTTTAAGATCTATAATGGCTGGTTTCCAAGGCTGTCGATCTGCGGACTCCTCTATATGCATTGTCTAATATTTTAATCCTCGACTTTGATTCAAATTATATGATACTGGAACGCGTGTTAGTTTGATCGTACGCGTGTTAGTTTTTGCTTCATATATATATATACTAGCCACCGAAGCGCACGCGGGGACCGCGTGCGACGTACCCTTTGGTGTAAAGAATAATTTATTGCTTAACATATTTTTTTATATACTTTTTTGTCACAAAGAATATTTAATACTAACATATTTTTTTAGCGTACTCTATTTTTGCATAATCTATGTTATTATTTTCATAATTTGTGCTATAAATGCAAGAAATTTTTAGAAGCTGATAAAATTAATTTGGAAATAGAACGTGTAGCTTCAACCCAACAATATGTTATAACTCAAATAACTCAATCATATCTTTACTGAAAAGTAGGATTTTACTTAATACTCATAATCTGACATTAGAAAAACATATGAGTAGATCATCAAAACTATGTTCGATTAGTTTGGTATTTAAATGGCAAAATCAGAACAATAAAATATATAATAAATTTTATGGTTTACAACACAATTCAACAACATAATAGGAGTTACAAATGTAAAGTTTTTTATTGTTTGTATAAGAGATAAGAAAATGAGAATAAATGAAATGTTATTTTATGGACAGGTACTGCTTGTTTGAAAATTCGTTAACCATTTTTTATAACAGAAAATGGTGAAAAGTCTAAACAAAATAATGATACAAAAAGAATATAAAATATAAGGAAAAAAGGGAATTTATGAAATGTAAACTTTATATAGACAAAAAACTTATGAATTATTTGACATTAACTTATTAATTTGATGTAAACATAATATGACACAATCCAAAGTAACTGATAATAATATGTTTGAAACACAAAAAGAAAACGGCAAACCTTATAGAATGTAATTTATATAAATTTACACGCGGAAAGGACTTTACCAAAGTACCACATCCAAATCTTAATTTTTTTTATGATTGAAGATAAGCTTGAAGATTGTATGAATGATATATGGAACAATATTATTCCAAAATTTTCCTTTGTCACCCACACTTAAATATTGCCTGCCAAATGAAATAAAAAGGAGATTCAGTTATTTATTTTTCACCAACATATATATATATTTTTTTTGGTAGCTAAAAGCGTAAATGGAGTAGTAAAATTAACAAACCTTTGGTGCGTTTGGTGCGCCTGGAGACGTTGGGTCACAGAGAAAGAAAGTGTTTAGAAGTCATCCATTTCCATTGTCGCCCACATTTAATTACTGCATGTCATACAAAATAAGGAGAATCGGTTAATATACAATTAAAATAATATTTTTCAAAACATAAATGGAGTAGTAATTAAACCAAACATTTAGTGCGTAAGGTAGTGAAAATTCAGGAAGAGAAAGTGCTCAGAATTTAGTACGCTTAATTAAAGAGCACACAATGTAAGCCTATTTTAAAGGAAAATAACCGAATGTGAGTGGGTAGTGGAGGAGTGGGGAGTTTACATTTTGAATTTGAACTCAAAATATTTGGATTAGTTGTTTGGTCCGATGGTCCAACAACTACCTGTGCAGGCCGTAAATCTCTTTGTTATGCCTGACACGTGCTATTTTTTGTTAAGTGGGTGGCGGTGGGATTTGAACCCAGGACCTCCTCTTTTCCTGAGCTCTAATACCATATTGAATGCCGTTCTCACTAAAAGCTTAAGCTGATAGAGAGGATTGACATTTATATATTTATGTATTAATCTCCAACAATAATGACATGCATATTAAAACTCTTAACATTTCATGTACACGCATGAACTATAGTACACGCATGATCCATCTCAAGTTAGAATCTAATCGTCCTTGTTTCAGATCTTCATAGTATATATGTTATAAATATGTGTGTGTGTGTGTGTCTGTGTGTATGTATGTACATTAATTGGCCTTAAAGTCTCACAATTGCACCGGGTGAACTTTCTTTTGTTAGGTTTTGGTGACAACAGGCCAAGTTGATCTCGTCGTTTATTCTTTGAGTTGAAGCTGATTGATATTAGGATGGCACACCTGCAGGACGCAAATCCTACTGAAAGTGGAACAATATCTCCGAAGCGATTTCATTATGAGGTAAATAAAATTATTGCAAATAATACAAAAAATTGAGATGGATCGAGTAGTATTGTGTAATTTAAGATGCACCTATACTTTATTTTTGATATGACTTTACCTTACATATGCAAATAATTTTTTAGATTAGTTTGTTGGATACTGTGTCATTTGCAGTGGCAAGGGATTAGTTTAATTTGTTGGACGTGGATATTGTGTCATTTGCAGTAGTATTTTGTATGTGCACGGGCCCCTCCCTGATTAATGTTTAAGTTACTTTTGAATTCCTTTTCCATTTCTGACTTTCAAAATAATCATAATGAATATTATTTAATATAAAAAGAACCCTCTCGGTCACTTCAATTTTATTGGCAATGAAAATTACATATAAAATGCATGCATGAACATTTAACAAAACTTTTAGTCGTCTCAAATTATTAAATGATCAGCCTCGGCAGTTCCAGTTAGGATCTTCCTACATAATATTCAACATCTTCTCCTACATTACCCGGATGATTGTCACGTGTCATTTTTAGCATACATAAAAAACACTCAATTAAACAATCTTGCTTCTCTCTCCAAACTTATGGCTCCCTTGCCATCATCAATTTTGTTTCCTTTTTTTCCAAATCTAATTCCTAAAACCACGTGAAGATTTTATCCTTTTATTACATGATTTTTTTTTTTCATTTATCAAATATGAATATTTTCTTTTGTAATCTAAAGATTTTCTTTTTATCCTCTAATTTATAAAGTATTTTCTTCTTATAGCTATTCATATTAAAGATTTTAATATCACCTTATCCTCTATTTTTCTTTTTTCATTTTATAAACGTGAAGATTTTTTTTTCATTATCAAATATGAAATTTTTTATTTACTTTTTTACTATATTTCTAACACAATAAAAATCGTGGAAACATAAGTACCTTAAGAAGCATATATATATATATATATATATATATATATATATATATATATATATATATATATATACACACATAATATAAAAAGTTAAAAATTAACTCTATAGTAACACAACTACAGATAAAATTTATCAAATATTTCAACTTAAATCGAAATTAAATATACACAAAAATATGTCATAAAAATATTATATACGCTCCTAAACATTTTTTATTGTTTATATCCACTTAAATCACTAATCATTTAGACACTTCTAATCGTACTAGGAGGATATTAAAATAAAGTATACATTCAAATGAAATATTGGATGGTTTTCCGTCATTTAATTTAACTACACGGAAAGAGTAAGAGAAGATTAAGTAAAATTGAAAATTAATATAACAAATTATGAAAATAAATAACTGAATAAATAAAAGGAAATGGAACAAATTTTTTGTGTATTTACTTGGTGAGAGAAACAATAATTTAACTGGGTGCCTTAATTTTGGTAAAAAGGAAAAAAACTGGGAATGAAAATGGAGCCGTAATTTTGAATATTTGTGTATGCTAAAAAGGACATGTAGCAATCATCTGGATAATGTAGGAGAAGATGTTGGATATTATGTGTGAGGGGATCCTAACCGCGGCCCACCATTTCAATTCCACAATCTACAAATTATTTTTAACTCACAAAATTTGTTGGAGTGAATTGCCAAAATAACACTCTTAGAAAAAATAATTGCCTAACTAACACTCTTCAAAAAGTAATTACCAACACTGTGAGCAATACATTCCCCATTTTAACCTTTGTTTTTTGTGAAAACAACACCAATTAATCATACTTCATGAATATTTGCAAAATTATTTGTGTTTTGTGATATATTTATATATAATTCCTGTAAATATATAACAAAACCCATTAAAATTATTAATAACATTAAAAGGAAAAAAAATGTGTTTCTGTTTTCCTCACCAATAAACTAAAGTTCTTTTATTGCATCAGAGTAAGAGTCACCTTTTAAACTAAATATTTCTAATTTTACTGCTATATATATGTGTGTGTTCAAGAAGTATAATTAATTGGTTTTATTTTACATTTATTTCACAAAAACAAAGGTTAAAATGGGGAATGTATTGCTCACAGTGTTATTTTGGTAATTACTTTTTGAAGAGTGTTAGTTAGGCAATTATTTTTTCTTAGAGGGTTAATTTGGCAATTGACTCAATTTGTTGTGACCCACTAATTCTTTTATTTTAATACTAGAAACTGGGGCACACGGAGCCCGTGCAAATTAATTTTTTATAATGTAAAGTATTATATAATCATATTCAAGTGTAAAACAAATCTGGAAGAAGAGAAAATGCAAAAAAAAAAAAAAAAAAAGAATTAATGGAAGAATGAATCAACATAATTAAAGTAGATTGGAAAGAAAAGTAATTTCTATTAAAAGAATATGAATTATAGTGAAACTAAATCATCATTCTTAATAAATGGTATAATTAATTTTATCTAACTTAAATTGTAGGGTTAAATTAGAAATTAATAATAAGATGCTATAATGGAACATAAATTATAAGATTAAACTTAGAAATCAAAAGTTTGGTGTCACAATTACCTCTTCCTTTATATATTAGTATAGATTATATATTAGCCCACCATTTCCACGATCTATATATAAATTACTTTTGACTACAAAGTTTGTTGTGGCCAATATCTTTTTTTACTTTAACATATTATCTATATTTATCGCCCAGAACACCTGTGTATGATTCCAGAAAGAAAAAGAAAAGAAAATAAAAATGAGAAAAAACTTGAGCCAACATAATTTCACTGTGCATGGGAATTGTATAAATTCAATTAAAAAAAAAAAAAAAATCATTTGTAATACGTTGCTTCATTATGCCAGAAAACCTCTTCTTGAAAAGAAGAAAAAGCCTTCCTGATAACCTAAACATATGTTTTGTCCTCATACTGTGTTTATAATATCATTGGTGTTAGTTTTCTATTAGGTACAAATTTATTTGAAAAAATAAAAAATTAGTGATATGTATGTTTTTACATACTTCGTTTACACACAATGATTTGTGCTAATCAAATTTATATTTCTAAAACGTTTGGCTTTCAGATTTATAACAATGTCGTAGCTCAGTATCAATTAATTGATAAAATTTCTTTACACACATCTTTGATCAATAGGTTAGGAAGAATTATTTAAAACTTTTGTATTAAGAAAATTGTTCAAGATGTTAGTTCTCATAATCTTGAGATTCATATTTGTAACACTAATCATATTCAAGTGTAAAACAAATCTGGAAGAAGAGAAAATGCAAAAAAAAAAAAAAAAAAAAAAATTTGCTTAGATGAAAAGAGTTTGAATTAATGGAAGAATGAATCAACATAATTAAAGTAGATTGGAAAGAAAAGTAATTTCTATTAAAAGAATATGAATTATAGTGAAACTAAATCATCATTCTTAATAAATGGTATAATTAATTTTATCTAACTTAAATTGTAGGGTTAAATTAGAAATTAATAATAAGATGCTATAATGGAACATAAATTATAAGATTAAACTTAGAAATCAAAAGTTTGGTGTCACAATTACCTCTTCCTTTATATATTAGTATAGATTATATATTAGCCCACCATTTCCACGATCTATATATAAATTACTTTTGACTACAAAGTTTGTTGTGGCCAATATCTTTTTTTACTTTAACATATTATCTATATTTATCGCCCAGAACACCTGTGTATGATTCCAGAAAGAAAAAGAAAAGAAAATAAAAATGAGAAAAAACTTGAGCCAACATAATTTCACTGTGCATGGGAATTGTATAAATTCAATTAAAAAAAAAAAAAATCATTTGTAATACGTTGCTTCATTATGCCAGAAAACCTCTTCTTGAAAAGAAGAAAAAGTCTTCCTGATAACCTAAACATATGTTTTGTCCTCATACTGTGTTTATAATATCATTGGTGTTAGTTTTCTATTAGGTACAAATTTATTTGAAAAAATAAAAAATTAGTGATATGTATGTTTTTACATACTTCGTTTACACACAATGATTTGTGCTAATCAAATTTATATTTCTAAAACGTTTGGCTTTCAGATTTATAACAATGTCGTAGCTCAGTATCAATTAATTGATAAAATTTCTTTACACACATCTTTGATCAATAGGTTAGGAAGAATTATTTAAAACTTTTGTATTAAGAAAATTGTTCAAGATGTTAGTTCTCATAATCTTGAGATTCATATTTGTAACACTGATAAGGCTCCTTCTGATAGTGCAAATCTTCCTAAATCTTAAGTAGTGAATTTGGATAGTTATATTTATTTACCAAGCATACACATTTTTTTTAAAGTTATTTTATGTTCTTATGATTAGTTATTATCTTGTATGAAATATGGATAGCTAATTAGGTTCAAAAATATTCTGTACAAATAATTAAGTAACAATAATATTTCTTTGCATAATCTCCCCCCCCCCCCCCCCCCCAACCACTTCCTAATTTCTCCTTCGGCCCCAGCCCCGTTCCTGATTATTTAACATAAGATTCAATGATATGCTGTAACGTTGTGTTGCTTGTTTTGCTGCAACTCTGAAATTATTTGATCACCACAATAATTTCACAAGTATCAAAGTATATATCGTCATCCTTAAGAATGTTTTTGGTAACAAAAAATATATTAGATTATTGTATATAACTAGAAAGAAGGAACCATTCAAAGAATGAGAAGTAGTAGTTTGCAAAAATTATTAAGTTACTAAATTAAAAAAAAAAAAAAAAACTTTTATTTGATACTAGAAGTAATTACATGATATACCCCAAAAAAGGATCAAATTAATACTACCTCCTGGCACATTTGAGATGTATTAAGTTCAATAATACTATTATATAAGTTAAATGAAAGTTTATTTTAATTTAAATAATAATTGTAATCATACATATATATAAGTTACAGAGTTTTATTTAAATCAAAGAACATATTTTAGAAGACCATTAGGTGTATTTGTTAATTAACTTATATTTATGTTTTTTTTTTGTTCCAACAATGACCTCTCTTAAAGTTGAAACCAATTTTCGTTGAAAATATGGATGGAGTTTATTGATGTCATCATGATATTATAATGAACTTTCAATTTTGTTCCTACTGAGAACTTCAGGTGTGTAATTAATGTAATATTTATAACATGGTGTGTACTTGATGGATTTTTTAATTTTCGATGTAATATTATATATAGTTTGTACAAAAATATTTTAAAATATATAGTTAAAGCTAAAAGAATTCTAAAAAAAAAAAAGAAACTAGCATAAAAATAATTTCATTAAATTCTCAAATTCATCAAATTTTATTATTTACTATATGGTTTTCTTATTTATAACTTGGATATAAAAAAGAGAAAGAAGATTTCAAAACTTAAAGTTACTAAAGTTTTAACACTTGAAACTAAAATATTAATTAAATTTTCTTTAAAATGCAAGCTATAACTAATTAAAATAATAACATTTGATAATTGAATGACACTGTTTAGTCTTAGTTTACAAAATTAAGAATTATTTCAATTTATCTAGAGATTCAAAATAATATTGTACGTGTTTTATACAACATTATATTACACCCCATGAAACTTATTAATTATATCCTGTTACTCTTCGCTTTATAACATTACTTTATAGTCTTTGAAACTTTTAATTATGTTGGGACAAAATTTAAAGTTCATTATTATATCAGGAAGACATCAACATTAATTCATAGGCCTGTCAATGAGTAGAATATTATCTTCCCTTTACCTGATATATAATTGAGTGTCTAGCTCTTTACCTTGTGTTCACGGTAAGATCAATTGTGTGATATATGATGTCGGGGTGTTCACATGATCCTTGTGGTGACTATTTGATAGATTTAGGCATGTCAATGGGCCCCTGAAATATGGACTGAAGTTCTTACCCATTGAGAGGAGATTATGGTAATTTTTCAGCCTACATAAGAGGATTTTGTACTTACACGAGATCTTAGGGGCGTAGCTGTAATTATTTATTCCATATATATATATATGAAAATAACTTGGAACAAATGCCTACAAATCACTTTAAAGTTGCTGTTTCCTTTCATTAATTGTTTAGTTTTTACTAATATCCTTTTCTTCTTTAGGCTGTCGTTGCGGAGGAAATAGGCCACGTAAGATTGATCACATTGAACCAGCCTAAGACACTAAACATCCTTTCAGTTGACATGGTATATATATATATATATAAATCGTAGTAATCAACTCTCATTTTTTTTGTTGTTATCTAACTTAACTCATGAAATATCCAATGTTTTTTGATAGCTCCCTTTGCTAGCAAAGTTTCTTGAGAAATGGGAAAAGGATGATGGCACACAACTCATAATAGTCAAGGTCAGTTACAACTAAAATACATAAGGACATATATAGAGAATAAATTGTTTGTTTCATAGTATTATTGTTCTCAAAATTAAGAAATTTTGCTAGTGTGGCTTATAGATTTTGATGTTTACATAGGGATATGGCCGTGCTTTCTCTGCTGGTGGGGATCTAAAGATGTTATATGATTCAAGGACATCAAGTTAGTCGATTATTATTGTTAAATTTGGGTATGCCTGTTTACCTATGACTTATATATGAGACTCAAATACTTGTTTCCTCTTCTTTTCAGTGGGTCCAACAGTTGAATGGCTTTACAAAATGCATTGGCTTGTCTATCACATCCATACATATAAGAAAACACAGGTATCGATCGACATATATATATATATAACTATATCTCATGTTAGAAAAGATGGAATATGATATATTGCAGTCAGGGCCATACATAGACTGACTTGCTGTTATATAACATTCGTAGGTTGCTCTAATTCATGGAATTTGTATTGGTGCAAGTGCCTCCATAGGGTTCTCCATGAAGTTCTCTGTTGTCACAGAAAAGACTGTTAGTCTACAACTTTTTCTGTTCATATCTGTATATATATAATCTTTCGGATCAAAGTGGCTTCGCTTCTAATAGGAAACCGGTCCTGCACTAGGTCCTTGTAATTCCAGAAACCGGCAGTGGATTTTATCCGGGCGCTGGTGTTTCTTACATGGTTTCTCTCCTCCCTGGGCATCTAGGTATGCTCATCAATGTTGAAGTAGATCAAAAATAGTATAGTCCTATATATGATATTTATTTTTTCATGGTTGTCAATTTTTCCAAGGTGTGGCTAACGTTGTAAAAATGCATGTTCAGGAGAATTTTTAGCCTTAACCGGGGCCAGGCTGAATGGTAGAGAATTAATTGCCGCGAGGCTTGCTACTCATTTTGTCCCTTCCGAGGTTACACGACATTTAACTAAGAATTTAATTTTTCAGGCATTTTTCTTTTTGGTTTTGGCATCGAGCGAGTACAAATATGTCTTCCATGAGAAACAAAGTGTTCCTCTGTATGATATGTTACTGTACTATGGAAAATAAATGTCTATGATTCTGTTCTAAAATCGGAAATATGATAGCATTCGCCAAAACGAGTTCATCTAAAAGGAGCTCCGCGTCTCACATCAATTGTAACATCACAGTTTTTAATTGGAATAAGTCCATTGTCGTAAGCTTGTGAGCTTAGTGCATTTTTCAGTGACTATGTTGGCCACTACGTTAAAATTGCACGTTTATTTATTTCTACTCGTGTTTTGCTTACTACTTGTGTATTACTGGATTAAATAACAAAAATGTAGTAAAATTGTCAAAATCGGGTCTAATACTAATGTCGAACACAATATCTGTACAGTCTTGTAAGCACCAAACAACATATGACCTTAGAACTGACAAAGGATGGTGTGTAATACTCTTTTTTTTATTTTCATCCTGGTTTTTCCTTATTTTTGGGTTCTAGAACATCCAAAGAGCTCAGATTATGGTATTATTGCTACATCTTAACCACTGGTGCCAAAGCTAAACCACTGATTAAAAATTTGGTTCACTGCAAATTTCACTTGTTTTCTTAAAACAACATACAAGGTTAAGTGTTTAAGTCAAGTCTAGTAAAAGAATAAGTGATGTAGGGAAGCTTCTATTAATGTGTTTGGGTGAATCCATGCGTGTTTCGTTTTATATAGTTTATTTTGTAAATCCAGGAAAATGAAATTAGTCCAATTAAAGAATAAGCTATTCTGTATTGTAAGCGACATTCGCAAATTGATACTATACATGCATTTGTGTTTTCTTAGAAACTGATGGAGCTAGAGAATTGTCTCTCAAGTTTAAATACTGGTGAAGAGAATGCTGTCAGATGTGCCATTGAAGAATTCTCCGTAGATGTTCAGTTAGAAGAAGAAAGTATCCTGAACAAGTAAACTTGATCAAATGTTCAGATTGATGATGAAAATAAATTTGTTATGGTAAAGAATTCTTTGACAATCACATGTCTGGTTCACGTGCAGGATGGCGATAATCAATGAGTGCTTTTCCAAGGATTCAGTGGAGGAGATCTTAAAATCATTAGTAAAGATTTTAAAACCTTTCAATTGTTTGTTCCCAATATATGAAACAAATGAGCTATATTTTGATTTTCAGGAAACTGAGGCGAGCAAGGAAGGAAATGATCGGATAGTTGGATGCTACGAAGGCCTAAAAAAGTCATCACCAACTGCGTTAAAGATAGGATTAGAGTTGGTAATATTTCTCTTTAGTAATGTGATTGCTACTACTAAATTTCATATGCTGTTGAAGATTTGGAATCTGTATATTTACTTACTATTTCATCGTGATCGATTGACCTGACGAGATTTAGTTTAGTTGTACTAAATACTGCTGAGCCCCTCCCTTGCATCTATCTCAGACTGCTGTCAAATCTGAGGCTTTCATTGCCGATCAAAAAAAAATCAGAGGCTTTCATTTCTTCTAGTCCAAGAGAACCATATTTAAATAGCTACTATTTCAGCAAGCTTGTGTCTTACTATGTATTGTTTGCAGTGAAACATGTAAAAAATACTTATTTTGAACACAATGTGTTTAGAATCACCTTTCAGTGCATTGCCTGCTTGATTTTCTACTATTCTTATCCCTGACGGTGGTTTTAATTTTCCGCAGATTCGTCGTGAAAGGAAACTAACATTGAGTCAATGCATGAAGCAAGAGTTCGGGATCGGAATAAATATTCTTAGAACCATGATATTTGGTGATTTGTATGAGGTATTATAGCCCAATATTGTAATATCTGATGCACAGATCAATTTCCTTGAGTGTTCTTTTTATCTAAAGCATCTTTTACCACTTTTCTTAACTAGGGAATCAGAGCTGTAGCAATTGACAAGGATAATGCACCTAAGGTATCATGCCAAAAAAATTATTGCTTGCTGTCACTAATTCATTCTTGTATTAAAATTAGAACTGGCAACATTTTGTTGATAAATTGAATAAGAACTCGTTTAGTATTAAGATGCGGTCCTAGACAGTTACTAAAATGAAACAAAATAAAGCCATTTCAGTATAGAAACATGACTGACTATCCAAAGTTCTTGAATTTACTTCAGTGGGATCCTCCGACTCTTGAAGCCGTCAATGCAGACAAGATCAACCTTGTATTTCAGCCCTTGGAAGAGAATTCGGAGCTCAGGATTCCATCAGGAGAAGATTTTAGGTGAAGCATCTGCTAATGGCCTCAGACATTATCTTTTGCTAACATGATTTCTTTATGCCTCAAGCTGATTGTTTCCAATCTTTTGTGGAAACTGATTCGCAGGTGGGAAGGAAAATATGAAGATTTATCTTACGCAAGAAAAGGGTGAGTGAAGAACTGTACTTTTTAGCGTAGTTGTTCACATCTTTTTTCACTCCATCGCCTATTCTACGTACGGGACATATACATAAATAAATGAAATTAAAAGTCATGAAATACCTGTTCCAGAGCAGTACAGTTTTGGGCTGAGATGAAAAGTAATTTTGCAATGCACTAGACCTGGTTTACATATTGCCATTCAATAGTTAAACTAATTAACTCATCATCCGGGGGGCGGGGGTACGGTATTGACAACGAGTTCTTGATTGCAATTGGCACGTATCCACCCCACAACTCATGATATGTGAATGCCCTTTGTTTAATCATTTATCTCACTCATTTAAGTAAATTGCAGCCTTCTCCGATCCTATCTATAGTGCATTTCATATAGCCCCGAGCACACCACGCATGGATGACTTTAGAACATATGGAGTCAAGTTTTGTGCCGAAGGATGGATTCAAGAGTCACAACTTGGGATGCTCAAGACACAGATTCAAGTTTATTTTTTCTTTTTTTGTGTGTGTGTGTGTGGGTGGGGGGGGGGGGGGGGGGACCAAATGACTGAATTTGCTTCGATGATAAGTGTATCCATAGTACATTCTCTAATACGTTTCTCGAATGATAAAAAGTTTTAAACATCTATTTTTCTTAAAATTCTGAGTTCAAATACATACCCATTGTTGATATTGTATTTCTTAAATCCTAACTTAATACAAAAGCATGACAATGGATGTCATACTCATATGTTATCATAACTTCACTATATTTCAAATTACTAGAGAAACAATCATCTTTTTTGGACTTAGCGATATTAGCAGTTAGCACTCCTTTTGATACCGGTACTAAGTTGATGCTTAATGCTCGTCGAGCTTTTCGTCTTGAATATTACAGTGCAACTAATTAAAAGTCAAATGTGCATGACTTGTACCAAGCCCAATGTTGCACTTGCAATTAGTGGTGAACAATGATCCCCACTCTTGCTCCCAACTCGCGTGGTTTTTTTCTTTTCCTACTCTCACGACAAGTTATAAACTTGGTAGCCGCCTGTGGGTCGGCAGGTCGCGGGTTAACCCACCAACCCGCCTGTTGTCGCCTGCCCTATCAGTACTATTAGGTTAAGGAAATAAAAGTTAATTCCTCTTCGGGGCCTATCCAGAAATTTAAGTTGGGAGAGCTGAATTAGATAAGCATCAAAGCTAAGTTGGATATTATAAAGGGATTAAAGCATCATTTATAGGAAAAAAGATTAAATAAGAAGCACAAGGGGTGCTTAATCCTTACAACAATGAAAAAGAAACAGAAATTACCCAACCTATCTTAAGCACTCCAGTGGTTTATTATGCCAGTCGGAAAAAGAAAAATTAAATTCCTTTGCTCTAGACTTAATACAAACCCACATTCTAACTTTAACTAAGTCGGCAACCTTCAAAACATCCACCTCTCCCCCTTCATGTAAAAGTCGATTCCTCTCCACCCAAATTGACCACGTACGTAACAAAAAACCAAAAAATATCCCAGTCTTCTTTACCTTTTTCGCTCATAAATAGAGATTTACAATGCATCAAATGATGTCCAGGGATATTGTGTTTCACAGTCTGAAAGCCAAACCAAACAAAGAAACTCATCCATATTCTATGAGATATCACACACTCACCGAATAAGTGTTTGGTGCTTTCATCCCGAATGCCGCAAAGGAGGCAAACTTTTGAATCGGCATCTGTCAAAATTCCTCGTCTGCTCAAATTCTCTCTAGTTGGTATTCTATCAACTATCATTTTCCAAGCAAACAATAGAACTTTTTGGGGTGCAGCCACTTCCCAGATTTCCTTAGTCCATTCATCGTTTCTCCCGTTAACAGACAGTCTAATGAGCTTGTAGGCTGATTTCATGGAATAAGTCCCTGAAGGATCCAATTTCCACAGCCACCTATCATCACTATTATCACATCACTATTATCATAAGATCTTACCTCACTAGGTTCTTGACAGAGTTGGTTGAATAAAAGGTTATCTCGTCCGAGAAAGTTTCTTCTCCAATTCCACTTCCACCTCCACACGTCCCCAACCCATTCTCTTTTGTCCTCCACTGACGCTTATTTGTCATTAGACATCAGGAAAAGTCTTCTATATTTGATTTCAAGGCAAGAGTTCCCCAACCACAAATCTTTCCAGAAACAAGTCCTTTTCCCATTGAACACCTTTCTTTTAACCCCTTCTTGAACCAAGCATGTTCACTGTAATTATCAATAACTTTTGAAATATCCAGCCACCAAGTCGAAGCATTGTTTTGATGTACCCTTTGTCCAACAGTGGGGAGCTTGTAGATATCTTCCCCATGTTTTGACTTTAGAATATTGACCCAAAGGGAGTTTTCTTATGTGATAAGTCGCCATTTCCACTTTCCTAGTAAGCATTTGTTAAAAGCTTCAAGATCCTTGATATTCAGTCTACCATCTTTCCTAGTGTTGCAAATTATTTCCTAGCTGATCCACGCCTCTTCTTAGCATCGCTTGTGCCTGCCCAAAAAAAAGTCCTTTGAATGGTAGTCATAGCTAGTATAATTTTAATCGGTGCCCTGTAAAAAGATAAGAAATATATGGGAATCCCTGTTAGCACAGATTTCAGCAATGTAACTCGTCCTGCCTGCAAAATAAACTTATTTTTGTAAGGACTCAATCTTGTTTTCATCAAGTCCAGGACGCTCTGCCACGAGCTACCTCTTCGAGGATTTATTCCCACCGGTAACCCCAAGTACTTGAAAGGAATTGATCCAATTCTGCAATTCATCATCTCCGCAAAGGATGTCAAAGTATTATCTTCAATATTAACCCCATACAAGGTACTTTTATGACAATTAACTTTGAGTCTAGATAGTACTTCAAAATTTCTAAGAATACGTTTATATGCACATATATTCTCTTCCTTTGACTCAGAAAAGAAAATGATATCGTCAGCAAATTGAACATGTGATACTTCAATCTTCAATTCTCTTCCTTTTAGTAACTTCTCCTCTGTTTCCTTTTTAATAAGAGCCCTGAGACCTTCCACTACGAGAAGAAATAGAAAAGGTGAGAGGGGATCACCTTGTCTCAGTCCTCGTTGCAACTAAAATTCTGTCGTAGGACTTCCATTAACAAGAATCGAAGTCGTAGCCGTCTTAAGACATTGTCTAATCCAGCCTCCATTTCAAGCAAAATCCCATCTTCATCATCATATGATCAAGAAAGTCCCAGTTCACGTGATCATATGCTTTCTCGAGGTCCACTTTGAACACAAGACACTTCTTCTTTCTCCTTTTTGCCTCATCCAAAATCTCATTAGTAGTCAGAGCACAATCAAGCATCTTCATTCCTTTCGCAAAAGCGAACTGCTCCTCAGACATAAGTGGTCCCAAAACCCTTTTGAGCCTTGTTGACCGGATTTTGGCGAGCACCAAACCTCTTATACTATATGTACCCCTTGTTGCACTTTGTTCCCTATTCTTTATTTTTTTTCAACTTGCCCCCTATACTTACTATGGATAAATAAACACTTTGCCCCCATCATCTATTGACTTGGAAAAGATATTTGCCCCCTGATCGAATTTCATGCCAATTTTTGCCGGAATTTAAATCGTCAGCATGGGGGTTCATCACGATTTAACCTCAAATTCAATGAAATGCCCTCTTTTCACTCAAACTTTTGTTTTTTCTTAATTTTCAAACCCTAAATTTTGAAACTTAAAACTAGAGCTTGAAAATTAAGAAAATGTACAAAACATTGAATGAAAAAGAGGGCATTTATTGAACTTGAGGTTAAATCGTGATGAACCCCCATATTCACGTTTCATATTTCAGCAAAAATTCGCCGAGAATTCGATCAGGGGCAAAAGGTCTTATTTATCCATAGTACAGGGGGCAAGTTACAAAAAAATAAAGAATAAAGGGTAAAGTGCAACATGAGGTATAGTATAGGGGGTTCGATGGTTTATCCCTATTATAAATATAAAAGTAGAAACAAATATTCAATAAATAAACATTACCTTATTTTATTCACATTTTTAATAAGAAATTAAAGAATCTATATATATATATATATATATATATATATATATATATATATATATCATTTCGATTTAAATAAAGTAACAAAATTTACTTGGTAAAAGGTTTTATGGTTCCATAATCCAATGACTTTTCAATTAAATAAGTAATACATAATCTTTGATAAAATATGGTCATATAAGAGAATAAACTAAATTAATCCATTACAATTCATCACAAAATGTTCAACATGTTTAAGTTAGAATTCATCATACATTTATTTTTATATCAAACTTACAAATGATTAATGAAGGGATCAAAAAGCTTGGGGGCTAACATGTAATGAAAGTAGAGTTGTTGTTTACATCCCTAGGATTTTTTAAATTATTCATGTAATTCACTTAAACATTTATAGTTTTGTCATATTCTTTAATGAAATATTAAATTATGACTAAATTGATATCAAAATATTGAGTAACACCTTTCTTATGCAATATTTAAGAAAATAACACTAGTTTTAATCCATAACTTTAATGTTTTTACAAGTTGTTTTACTAGAAAAAATGATATCTCATTGTAACGGTGTCTAAGAAAAGTCACTTGCTCAATTGTTACATTATATGATTACCCTTTTATTTTATTCACTACACGAAAAAAGGGGAAGAGAGATTTAAGATATATTTTAGAAAGTAGTAAAATAATATACTATAAAACGAAGGAATTGTATCAGTCAAAATAAAAAGTTCTGTATATTAAAGTTTCGTAGTATTTAAAATTATATGTATAGTAAATATATATGTATATATACAATACAAATATATATTACAATAAAGTATCTATACAATATAGTATATATAATGTAATATCTATATTATAATTTACTATATATGTAGGGGTGGGCCTAGAGCTTGGGGCGGTGGGGGGGGGGGGGGGGGCACCGCTTGGCTCCGCCCTTGCCTCCCGTTGATTGTTAATTGTCTAAAACACACTTATGCACATTTATGGCTTCATAAGGGATTTTGTGCAGAGTATATGAATTATGAAACCACAATGGGGGCTAGAAATTTAACAAATTATAGGGGGGGGGGGGGGGGGGGGGTATGCAAATTTTCGGAACCACATGGGTGTTTTGGTGGGAAACAAACCCAATACGAAAAATTGATCAATAATTCAAGGGGTAAGTCGCACACAAATCAATAGTATATATATATATATATATATTTTTATTTAAATTAATATCATTGTTATTTAGCTTAATCTTTCCTTAGTTATAAGATTCTCTTTATAAGTAAAATTATCACATTCGTGTTATATATATATATATTCGAAACCTTTATACCTTTCCTCTTGTATTAAAGTTATCACTTTAGATTAAATAAAGTATTGTTGTATTTTAAAGAAAGAATGAACATCAGTGATGGCTCCCGCTGCATGGATAATTAATTTGCTCATAATTAAAACTGCGTTGAAGTTTCTACAAATAAACTAATAATTAGTAGATGCAAGAATATTACTGCTTACTGCTTAGAGAAGTTTGAGAAAAGCTTCTAGACCTTTGATTATATTTATCATATGTTTATTCCTAAATCATACGTATCATGAGTAGTACATGAATTTTCACTAAAATAATTATACATGAATCTCTCGTGGAAGCATACGGGTTCTGAGTTCTCATTGCCATGTTCCCGTTCCCCGTTGTTTTTTAAGTGAGGATTTTGGGTGGGTAATGAATAAGTTTGTGTCCGATTCCGACATATATGGGTATAATCCTCTAGAAGTCATATATCCATTTATAACTCATTTATAATTAAATGTCCGGATTGACTGAAAAGATGAAAAAAGAAGTAGAATATTCGTGCAAGTCCTACAGAAAACTCAAGAATTCAAAAACTTCTATTTTCATGCCCACGAAACATGACTAAACAAATACATATTTATATTTAGTACACGTGCTCGAAGAAAGAAATATAAATATATATATATACACACATCAAATCTAGAAATAACATATTAATCAAGTAATTGTTATTGTGTAAAAATATGCCAATTAAACTTATTAACCGTTCTGAACTATGAGCCACAAAAGTATAAATTTACTTTCCAAATGGACACAAATACATTCTTCTAATCCCAATTCAAAATGAAATGAGATGTAAACAATTAAAAACAATCACGCCCCTAAATTCGTCTGATGAGGCGTATAGCACAACACTAAGGCGAGCTTCGACTTGTATTCGTTGTTAACAAGGCAAAAATAAAAAAAATATAAGATCTTAATAATTTATGGTTCTCGAAGTATGCATGGTTGTTTTAAATATTTTCCTGTCGGACACCTAAAGCGACTCAAATTAAATATCGAAGACCATAGGTGAAGTGTGTTTCTAATATTTAACGGCTATTATTGTTATATATAGTATATATAGTATTAACGGCCTCAGACTTAAAGTGCTGCAGCTGAAGTTATCATTTTAATTTATTGAGTTACCATTTTGCTAAATTATTTTTGGGTTGAAGAAGCTAAGCTAGCTAGTTGTTGTTGTTGTTAGTCAGATGGAACAAGACATCACAAAGCCGGATGAACAGGTAAGGCTAGAATTTCAAACTTAAGATGAGTCAAATAATTATTTTCAAGTGTAAAATAAAAATGATTGATTAACAAAAAAAAAAAAACGATTCTATTAAATTGAACAAACTGTAGATTGGGGAAGCAGCACAAATAAATTAAATAACAAGCTTAAAATATATTATTGTCAAGAAAATTATTTGAGGCGGAAGGATACAATCCTTTATTTTGGAAGAATCTATAACCTTGAAATTCAATTTCTTTTTTTTTCTGATTTTTCAATATAATATAAATTAGGATTAATTAATTTATTGGAATTTTCTTGGGTCTAAACTTTATTGCCTTTTGGTAATTAAATTGGAATTTTCTTGGGTCTAAACTTAATAGCCTTTTTGTAATTAAATTGGAATTTTCTTGGGTCTAAATTTAATAGCCTTTTTGTAATTAAATTTTTATAACTAAAAACAGAGTATTTTTTATTAGTAAAAAAAGAGTAGAAATGACCGTTTTTGTTTTAAATATTAATTAACTCGCGACATCCATCCTTTGCATTTTAGTTTCATTTTTCTTGAGAAACTTGCCTATTTAGCCTTATGAAATGTTGCATCATGAATCTATTTTTACATTTTATTTTCAATAAACACGTATATTATTACTAAAAGTTTAATCGTAAAAGTTTTGCCATATTGCATGTTCTTCATCTTCTTGTTTAGGTTGTTCTTAGTGAGGAATTTGGCCATGTAAGATTGATTACACTGAACCAGCCACGAAGATTGAACGTCCTATCACTTGAAGTGGTATTTCAAACAAAACTCTCATTTTTGCCCTAATTTTATTATATCTTGTTAAAGGCTGCTTTTGATTCAACAACATTAATATATATATATATATATCTCTTTTACTAGGTTGCTTTGCTAGCGAAGTTACTCGAAAAATGGGAAAAAGATGATGATGCACAGCTCATACTAATTAAGGTCCATTTGCAGATAAAGTGTTTGTTTTAATGTGTCAGTGAACTCAATTTGTTTTTTGAGACTATAGTTCACTTTTTTTTATTTTTCATTGATTCTTTTTTATGTTTATATAGGGATCTGGACGTGCATTTTCGGCTGGTGGGGATTTAAAGTTGTTTTATGATGGGAGGAGATCAAGTTAGTTAGTACATTATTATTGTAGCATTTTTGTTTTTTCGCCTATTTAGCTATTATATTACTAGAAGTGAAATTCTGTTTTGGCTTCTGTTTGTTCAGTGGATCGAAGTCTTGAATTGGTTTATCGGATGTATTGGCTTTGCTATCACATCCATACGTATAAAAAGACCAAGGTACTGTCAACATACTTGCATCGTCTGTAGAAGAAAGAAGAATGTTGTGTATTTGTCAGTTGAAAGTGTCCATTAGAGAATTATAAAGTCGCAAGCTTCTATTCAGGTTGCTCTAGCTCATGGAATTTCCATGGGCGGTGGTGCCTCCTTGATGGTCCCAATGAAGTTCTCTGTCGTCACGGAAAAGACTGTTAGTTTACAAATCTCTTGTTCTTGTCTCTATTTTTATCTTCTTGATCGTAGTGAGTTTACTTGTAAATGACATGTGTTGATGAATTAGGTCTTTGCTATTCCGGAAGTAATCATTGGTTTTCATCCTGACTGTGGTTTTTCTTACATCTTTTCTCGCCTTCCTGGCCATTTGGGTATGCTGAACTTGACGTACACCGACAATTAAATAATTCTGTTATCATTTTCTTTTTCCTATTCATGGTTGGTGATGTCTTATTGACCGAAGTGTGGCTGATGTTATAGAAGTTCATGTTTAGGGGAGTTTTTGGCCTTAACTGGAACAAGGCTGAATGGTAGAGAATTAATTGCAGCAGGCCTTGCGACTCACTTTGTTCCATCTGAGGTTAGATGAAAGTTCTGGTACCAAGTTATGTTTTTCAGGCTTTCTTGACTGTATCCTATCAAGTATGGCAATAATAACCTCTTTTGTGAATCTCTTTTGTGAAAAAGTAGGGATAACTGGGGAAATGTAGGATTCTGCTTTTTTGCCTGATATTGAGTTTTCTTGTGGACAATGCAGTCCCAAAATTAATATCATTTGCTGATAACCTTTTGAGACGCTACTATTCTGCGATGATTTTCCTACAATTGCAGTAACAGTTAGAATACAATGTCTAGAAAATTGCTATATTTAGGTGAGAACTACTAAAACATTTGAACTTAACTTTCATTAGGATGGGATATGGAAAAGATATAATCTCTCTAATGTTTGGAGAAACATTGATCTTTACAGCGTAAAATGTACGATCTTGGTCATCTTTTGAATGCCAGTGTGCGACTTGAATAATGATCTTTCTTCAGCCCCTGAGTATGTTGGGAATCCACATAGGACTATTAGTAGTTTTGTTCTGCTTCTGCTTGTGAACCATGAACGAACTATGTTCTGGTGAATATTTCACATATCGTAACATACATATAGCCAAAATCATGTGCATTGAAATACAAACTGAACTGATAAACAAAAAGCTATACTTTATATTCACGACATTAGGTGGTTGATTATATATGCTTTTTTGTTTTCTTAGGAACTGGTGGAGTTACAGAACCGTCTTATGAGTTTAAATACTGGTGAAGAGAATGCAGTTAGATCTGCAATTGAGGAATTCTCTGTAGATCCAGAGATTGATGAAGAAAGTGTTCTAAACAAGTAATGTTGAAGAAATGTTCAGAATGCTGAAGAATTTTTCTCTGTCATCCTAAGAGTTCTCCAACTGTTACATGTCTGTTTTACATGCAGGAGGGCGATAATTGATGAATGCTTTTCCAAGGATTCTGTGGAGGAGATATTAGCATCATTAGTAAGTGGCTTTGTATTTTATTAGGTTTCTATCGAATATATTAGACAACCGAATTATGTTTTCTTTTCAGGAAACTGAGGCTTGCAAGAAAGGCAATGGTTGGATTGTGGCATTCCTGAAAGGCCTTAAGAGGTCATCACCAACGTCATTAAAGATAACTTTACAGTCGGTAAAGTTTTCTTCAAAAGCATCCACTACTGCTGCAATGATAGATAACCATTTAGTGCTGAAGAACTTGAAATCTCTATATATTCCATATTACCAGTTTGTGAAATCACTTATCAGAAACACTAGGATATGTGTTAAAATCAAAGATAGGAGAATCATAATTTTTTATCACCTACAGATTAGATTGAGTTTAGTGGCATAAAATGCTGCCAAATTCAAGAAAACTCGTGACTGCTGTCAAAACTGAGGCTGTCATGCATTTTCATTATCTTCTTGTTCTTCTTTTCTCCAGAGAAACAAATTCTAGGGAACTCGTCACCGTTATTAGAAAGCAGGGAAACATGTTAAAAACTTACTTTTAGCATGATGTGTCAAAGAAATTCTTTCAGTACCTTGCCTGATTTGATTTTCTATGGCTCTAGATTCGTGAAGGAAGGAAACAAACATTGACTGCATGCCTGAAGAAAGAGTTCAGGATTGCAACGAATATTCTTCAGGCCATGATATCTTGTGACTTGTATGAGGTATTATAGACTAAATTACTAATATTTGATGCACTTTCCAAAAGTGTTCAGTTTATCTAAGAGTCCTTTTACAATTTACTCTACAAGGGAATCAGAGCAGTAATCATTGACAAGGATCACGCTCCAAAGGTTATCTCTCTCTCTCTCTCTCTCTCTCTCTCTCTCTCTCTCTCTCTCTCTCTCTCTCTCTCTCTCTGTATCATGCCAAAGTTTGATATAAGTGCAACAGGTTGACTGGTGAAATTAGAATAGAAGTTTAACAATCTCTGCATTTTTGTCTGCTTTGAATAATTCATTGGTTTTAAAGGTAGACCACCACCCCCCCCCCGCCCAGTTAGTCTTCACTATCCTTTAAAGTCGCGTTGATCGCGACTAACTGACATTCGTGAGATGACACCCCCCTCCTCTGAATTTCTTGATTTACCACAGTGGGAACCCTCGACACTTGAAGCTGTTGATGCAGAAAAAACCAACCTTGTATTTCAGCCATTTGAAGAGGGTCTGGAGCTCAAGATTCCTGCAGGAGAGGATTTAAGGTGAGGTGTCTGCCAATTAACTTTTGCCCAATTATGATTTCTTTATGCTGCTAGTCAGCTCATCATTTTAAATTCTCCATTCAAATTGATTTACAGATGGAAAGGGAAGTACGAAGATTCACCTTACGCAGTGAAAGAGTGAGTTAAGAACCATATAGTTTTTTTTGTAGTTGTCACTTATTGGCTTTTCCTTCCCCTAGGACTACAATGTCCATACATCTTTCTCGCTACATTAACTCTTTACGCACATCTATGCAACTAATATTTTTGGAAAAGATAAGGTACTATAATTACCGGATCTGGTCGCCGTAGTTTTGAGCTGAGATGAAACTGTGTGATGCTAAAAACGTGGCTTAAATAGCTTATATTAGAAAGAAAAAAAAAAAGTGTACATGAGGTGTCTTTCAATTGTTAAAACTATCTCATCGAAACCATATGAGGCTATTCCAATGTCCGATATTGATAATTGATTTTTCGATGATTCATGATATGTAAAAACACTTAGTTTGATCATTTGTCTCACTCATTAAAGCAAATCGCAGCTTTCTTCAATCCCGTCTTTAGTGTCTGTGAAGGACGACCGAAAGATTGCTGGAATGGTGTTTGATACTTCCCCTAATACGCCATGCGTGGAGTGCATCAGCGAAAATTCACAAACTTCTGTCGACGGATGAATTCGGGATCCAGAACTATGAGCAACCAAGACATAGTTACAAGAAGAAGTTTCCTTTATCTTTTTTTGGGTGGGAGTTTATTACCAATTTACTCAGTCTTGGCTATGCTGATTTAGTGTGGCCAAAGTAAAATTATTTCCGTAAAAAAGAAAGAGAAAGTTTTAGATTCCCTAATAGATATCATTTATCTGATGTTGATTTAAATCTCTAGTTGCGTCGTTGATGATTTGCTTTTGACTAGCCATAAAATTAATTACCATTTCAGATCATTTGTTGCTAAGGAAGTTTTAAAGTCTCAAATATCGATATAGTAGGGAAAAACTAGCCTTAGATATTGAAAAGACTTCTATCATATGTCTAATTGAAACAATCAGTTTTTGGAGTGATTTATTAACTATATTAAAATCTCATAAAAAGTGATAAACATGTAGGGATTATCAATCAAAGAGAATATATTTCAAGTGTCATCCGAATCATCCAAAGTTGACTTCTTCGATTTCTTGAGAATGATAATGTAGGATTGTTTGTGTGATTATTTTAAGTTGTGAGTCTGTTGTTATGACTAATCTTTATACGATAAACAAAATAAAACCCTAAGAGATGCGTAAACCAAAACAATGTCCATCAAACATGTAGAGTATAGTCTACTATTTACAAGATAAAATTCTACGAGATTCTTTCTTCAAGTTCTCTCACAGATTGATATCATTCATATAATGCTCAAGTATATAAGAATGTTAATGATAATGATAGAAAAACATCAATATGGAGTATGTTTTTTGCTCTCTCTCTAACTTGGTTATTTCACGTATGATGGTCCTTAAGTATATATATATAGGTCTTCTCCACCTTCCAAAATGATGGAATGATACATTAATTAAGAAACTCACATATTTTCTCCGAAAACACGCAAGTTCCTGGCTGTTTTGCGTTGTTGCACCATTTTTTCCGTATCTTCCTCTTTAGATGTACAATTTGTAAATCCTTTTGTTTGTAGGAAATTAGATTCCCATAAATTCCCTGTGAGACATGGATTACTTCCTAATCTCTTACCAAGGAGAACTTTTTACTATATTTTTAGATTTTTCACAAATTACAAACCCTCACCCTCCAGATCGTATTTTTAGATTTTATAAAATATCGTATTTACAAAACAGCTTGAGGGTTTCTGTTTGTGCTTAGTTTGAGTTTCTTAAGGTGAGCACAAGCAAAAATGACTAATGCAACACTTAAAAAGTATTTATGTGAAAGAAAAATCTAAAACTATTTCAATAAGTATTTGTAAACACCATCTAATTATTTGTTCTTTTACTTTTTGTCTCCTCAGATTATCTTGTTCAGAATCCCCAAAAGTCAACTTAAATTACTCACAGGGTGTAATAATACTATACTTGGCTGGCCATCCGTCTATAAACAATACAATCTTTCCGACTCCAATTGCCAGTTAAAAAATCAATTCCTTTAGTATCACTCTTTTAAAACCAATTCCTAAAGTATCGCTCTTAATAAAATAGTTGTCATTTTATATTTCTTTTTGTTACACAATTACGTGTTTATGCTGTGCGCAACCCATGCGGCAATATTTTGTTAGCTTAATCAATCTATTTCTTGCTACTTTTATTTATCTTTATATATGTTATCTGTTTAGTTCATCATCTGCGAGTGTGAACGCGAGAAATTAATAAAATAAGATGGCGTATTTCTCTGAAATCCAACCAATTGGCTTATTATTCGTGTATTCGCACATGATGATTAGTTAATATACTCATAATCGAACTAGAGTTGAACTT
Source organism: Misopates orontium (assembly GCA_946800315.1). Taxonomy (NCBI): domain Eukaryota; kingdom Viridiplantae; phylum Streptophyta; class Magnoliopsida; order Lamiales; family Plantaginaceae; genus Misopates; species Misopates orontium. The sequence continues at coordinate 3,041,797 of OX326949.1, read as the reverse complement.
TATAAATTAATACGAATAAACTAATAAAACTTTTCCTAAAAATTTGCGATCTCAAATCTTGTGTACATGGGTAACTGTTGGAGTATTTTAACAAAAATAAAAATATTGAATATATTACAAGACATTATTGTCTTGTGTTGGAGGGGTAAATATTTTGTATGTTACAGCTTATAAGTATTGGTCTTAACGAGATTAATGAGGTGAGACCGTTAACCTCCATATTTACGAGTGAATTGCCAAACTAACGCTCTTAGAAAAAATAATTGCTAAAATAACGCTCTTGAAAAAGTTATTCCCAAAGTAACACTTTCAACAAACTATGCTCCTTCTAACATTTTTCTTTTGTCAAATAATTGCCAAAATAACACCCATATAATTTATATGTAAATACAAAAATACTTACTATTAATCTGCATTATCAATAAATATTTGTTGTAAATATTTCACAAAACATTATTGAAAGGATTGACTAAATTTAATATCAAAAGGAAAGGAAATAAAAAAGAAGGCACGGCACGCTCCTCAACTAACCCACTGATACCCCCGTCCCCTCCAACCTTAGATTCCGTAGCAGGAAAATGATCTGCAATTGCAAATATGGCTGTGTGGCGTCGAGTACTAATACAAGATGACTAGTGGTTATGTAGGGCGGGTGGGGAGAGAGGAGGGGAGGAGGTTGAGGAAGAAGATCTATACAACAATTTTGTTTTATTGTTATTTAATAAATATTAAAAAAGAACAAACTTAAATTATTTAAAACTATTTCTCAAAATTATTCCACAAAGTATCAAGTGTGCTATTTTACAAACAAAATACAAGTTTGTTAATATTAAAGGGTGCTATTTCAAATTACTGAAGCACGTATTTTGTTTTCTTGTTTTATTACTTAGTTGGAAAAAAGATATGATTTAGATAAATTTAAAAAGAAATTATAAGATTTAAATAGTATTATAAAGATCCAGTTCTTTTTAAATTTATGTTGATGTGTATTTAATGTAAATTCTAATAGTGTGTTATTTCGGCAATTATTTTGACAAGAAAATGTTAGAATGGGAATAACTTCTTGAAAGTGTTACTTTGGGAATAAGTTTTTCAAAAGTGTTATTTTGGTAATTATTTTTTCTAAGAGTGTTAGTTTGGCAATTCACTCACCATCCATTCCCCCATTACTATTATATTTATTAGTATAATAGTATACATATTTATATTATATATTAAGTCTCTAATTATTTGAGAAGTTATTAGACAAATAGTTTTCACACTAGTGGTTTTGCAAAACATTTTCAACAGTGGAAAATATAGAAGAATACAACTCTCCCTTCAACAATTGTTCTTTCTCCTATTATATATATAAATTATATGTATGTGTCATATGAGAAAAATCTTTGGGTAAAGAAGAGTGTTGGGCTACGCTTCGACTTCCTCAATTAGTGCAGACTTAGAGCGAAGTTACAACAATGAAGGTTGAACTATTGTATCCCGGAGGCAGACGTGTCAATATGATACTCCACGGGACAAAAGAATCCGTAGGGGCGCGAAACCGTCTTTAAGAGAGCGAGACTTGGTCCGCGCCTCATTCCAAGGATTATATTGTGACGTTGTCGGTAATTAACTAATTATCGACTTCGAGGTAACCTTCATCCTTTGAGAAATCGAGGTAATATCTATTTTAAATTAAAATGTGGTAAATTCTTATTTTGTTCCTCTATTTTATTGTTGTATGTGAACAGGGGAACAACAGTTACCGTCTGCGTTATCATTAAAATTATGGTTCGTCTAATAATTGTAACTTAAAGATTTAAGTGTTCAGTTTTGTAACCCCAACAACAAAACAAAGTCATATGCGTTAAGATTTTACCGCACGTTACATACAAATATGGCCTCACGTAATAGCTAATAATGTAAAGAATGACACGTACAATTTGGCACTATATATGATTTTTTTTTTTTTTTGTTAAACGCGCTATATCTATTATCTATTACTATATTAAAAGCAAACCCTCCACCCTCACATATTTTGGCAGTTGTTGTACCAAATTAATAGTTTTCCTAAATTATCCCTATTTTCATCCATCACCAAACTAATCAAGAGGATAAATTTGACTTTTCAAAAGATATTCACTTTTCTCTCTTTTCACAAAACTTCTACGTAAAAAAAAAATCCATATCCCCTAAAATCTCTCAATTTCTAACCACTTATTTGGATAACTATTTCTAAATATAACTACTAATCTTCACCCATAAATTATTTTTATTACATTCAAATTAATTTAACACTACAACAAAATTTACACGCGGTCCCCGCGTGTGTAAGCTTTTCTAGTTACTATATTAAAAGCAAACCCTCCACCCTCACATATTTTGACAGTTGTTGTACCAAATTAATAGTTTTCCTAAATTACCCCTATTTCCACTCATCACCAAATTGATCAAGAGGATAAAATTGGTTTTTAAGGGATATCCGTTTTTCTCTCTCTTCACCAAACTTCCACGTAAAAGAATTAGAAATTCATATCCCCTAAAATCTCTCAATTTCTAACCACTTATTTGGATAAATATTTTTAAATATAACTACTAATCTTCTCCCATAAATTATTTTCATTACATTCAAATTAATTTACACTGCAATAAAATTTACACGCGATCCCGCGTGTGTAAGATTTTCTAGTATGTTTTAAACTGAAAGCATCAAAGCAGTAGTACGTCTCCTGCCCCTTACTTATACCCCTTCAGACTTCTCATAATGCATTTTCTTTCAAGATCGCGAGAAGATCATCAGATAGTCCATTGTTTTGTAAGTCTTGATTTTAGTTCTTTTTATACTCTATAGTTTTATTGATACTTTCAACTTCCCCTTTAATGTCTATATATATGTAATATACACCAGGGAATTCAATTTATTTTATAATGTAAAATATTTTAGAGTTAGCTACTAAGGTTAACCTAATTATTGCATGATATCACCTTTGTCCGGCCGCCACGATTATCTAAGAGTATATCTGAATGAGTTCAACACTAGAATATAAGAGTTTAATGGTATGATGATACGAGCCTTTCTGCCCTTAATTCTGTATTTAGGCCAAGATATATTATTATCTAGATTATTGTCTTAGTTTAGCACGTATTAGTATGTAATTTATTATATTAGTTTAATTAATTATTATATTAGCAGTTGTTAGGATATGTTTGAAGTCCTTAATTCTAGGAGAGTGGTTTATTGGGTAGTTTTATCTCATCTTGTAGTTTATATTGTAATTGTGAACTCATAATGGAGATAAGAAGAAATATTGAAGTAATTTTATTTTAGAAATATCTTTCTCTCATCTCAATTCTCTAGAGTTTCTGTTCTTCTTCCAACAAGAACAATTGACCATTGTTATTCTTAACATATGATGTATATATTTTTGCATGTAATCCGAACAAGTTTCACACCTCCTCTTTATGATGCTATAAATGGAAATATAAGTTAATTTATGATTTAAGAGTTATATATTTACAGTATCAAATGGCATCGAATTTCACCGCAACTCTTTTTTATTCGGTTTTGATGATAACAGGATTATCTTGCTGATTAAAATTGATCAGATGGCACAAGCGGCCAGAATGACGAGTGAAGAGGTAAGGTAACAGAGGAATTTCAAAACAAATGAGCGAGGGAAATCATTTTGAAAACTTATTCATACTTTACATATATAAACTTACCAAATATAAAAGCAACAATATTTCATCATCATCGAATAACTGAAAAAGAACCAAATGCTTATTAGCTAAAATAAATCCAAATAACTATAAAAGTAGTTGTGGAAGTGTACAATTATACTGTATCCTATCACAAAATATAAATCAGTTTAAACTGCTATGAAGGTTATGTACGCTTCTGACTTTATTTATGTCACAAAAGATGATTTATGTCACTTCATATTGAATACATGTTCTGGCAGTCATCTATTATAGTTCATTCTCATGATTTAAATATTTCAAATTGTGTCATACGTGTTTTGACGATCAATAGAATTATGGCTCTGCCGCCCTCTCTTCAACATTTAACTGTCATTTAATTTCCTTGGCCCTGATTATATTCTTCCCTGTTTAGATTGTTCTCGCTGAGGAAATTGGGCATGTAAGATTGATGACACTGAACCAGCCTCGACGATTGAACGTCTTATCAGTCGATATGGTACTCTTAAGAAAGCAACTCTGATTTTTTTTTTAATTGTATATATTGTCTTGTTAAAGGCATTTTATTCATAAGATACCTCCATATTTCTACTAGTGTACTTTGCTAGCAAAGTTTCTTAAAGATTGGGAACAAGATGACGATGCACAACTTATACTAATCAAGGTCGGTGCACAATTACTAAAAGCTGGAAATGATTATGAGTAACGCTTTGTGAAGTAGCGTACTCTCTTATTTTTGTTCAAGAGAATTATTATTTATTGATAATTTGCGGATGTATCTCAAAATATAGCTATGTCTTCTTAGGGATCTGACCGTGCTTTCTCTGCCGGAGGAGATATAAAATTGTTCTATGATACAAGTTAGTGGATTATTATTGTAGAATTTGGTTTTTTCATTTTTAGCTATGAGATTGCAAAACTTTAATTTTTTTTTCTTCTCTTTTTCAGAGGATCAATGTCTTCAATTTGTTCATGGAATGTATTGGTTTTGCTACCACATCCAAACTTATAAAAAAACTCAGGTATCGACATACTAACATTTGTAACAGAAAATAGGAATTTGTATATATTGATGATCAGCTAAGACTAGAGAGTCCATCATAATAGTACAAAAACATGAGCTCTTGTTGACCTTGTCAGGTTGCTCTAGCTCATGGAATTTCCATGGGTGGAGGTGCCTCCTTGATGGTCCCGATCAAGTTCTCTGTGGTTACGGAAAATACTGTTAGCCGTCTACAGATCTTTTGTCTTTATTTCGATCTTTTTTATCATAGTGGTTGTACTTCTAAACGACACTCGATCCTGAATTAGGTATTTGCCCTTCCGGAAGTAAACATTGGCTTTCATCCTGATTGTGGCTTTTCTTACATGCTTTCCCGCCTCCCTGGCCATCTTGGTATGTTAAATATTGAAGTACGCCAAGAAATAAATAATTCTGTTAACATTTTCTATTTTTAATTCATGGTGATGTGCTATTTCTCCAAACTGTGGCTTATGTATCAAAAATCAAAATACATGTTTAGGGGAGTTTTTGGGTTTAACTGGGGCAAGGCTGAATGGTGGAGAATTAGTTGCAGCAGGGCTTGCTACTCACTTTGTTCCTTCTGAGGTTAGAAGAATTTTTTTAGACCATAAGTTATGTTTTTCAGGCTTTTTGACAGTATCCTTAAGTATCAAGTACGATTTGAGATATTGTCCCTAATACTTCATGTAAAACCAATAATTAAGCCGATTGCTTACACTTTCTTGACCCGGCCCTCCAACAGCCGGATTTTCGGCCAATACTGCTCTTGCCTTAAACTACTGACTGTGTTAACTCCTTGAGCAAAAAATATCGAAAACGAGGCTAGCTCCTGCAACTGAACAACAAGACTAAATGATACTTAGTATGAAAATGCTTGTTTCTATCATGAAACCCTGAGTTCGTATATCTCCATAGGCCTTCTTATTGTAAGTTAAGTACTTTCAACGACATCCTTAACCAAATCGCATGACAAACACAAGAGGTAGCTGCAGCATATTTGACTTTACAAGCATATATTATCACAATTGACTGCTTCATATAACTACACTTATATGTCGAGTTTTTCAATGAAGAAAATGAGCCCAGTTGTGCTTCTACAATTATATATTCACCAGCTCAACAACCATCGTTGTAGCTAACTAGCTTCAACTGATCATGAGGAGTATATATAATTTTATAATCAATAGCACCTTTAATTTATCAAAGTATTCTTTTGGCTACTTTCACGTGTGAAGTAGTAGGAGCCTCAATGTCGCAACTTACAATAACAAATCCAATGTCAAATAGAATATGCTGTCTTGAGGTACTCACCATCTTTATGCAAAGATAATTTGCTTCCGTGGTGGTGCTAATCAGCTTACACCTTTTCCATCTCAAGTTTCCTAAAAACTTCTTTTGCATATGCTTCTTAGGAGATAAATATGTCATCATCTCCTGGTTTTACTTTAATGCCAATATAGTAGCACATAAAGGCAATATCTTTCATGTCAAACTCCTTCGCCGAAACTCTTTTTAACAGATCTGAATTGCAGACATATAGGAGTCTTAACAGTGAAAAGTGAATTATTGCAACAGTTGTGAGCATAGTTGTAACAGTAACTAAAAAGGTGTAACACTAGACAGTGTAGTTGCAATAGTAAAGAAAGCAGTAAAATGTTAATACTGGTTTTTAACGTAGTTCAGTCAATGACCTAGTCCACGAAGCTTTTCACCTAACAATTCAAACATCTTTCAATATGATGAAGCGATTTACACTCATAGGATATTACTCTAACATCTAGGCTCCCTCTAATATTAAAAACATATGAACACTACTTACCACTTTACTTTTGAATTTGAAGATGACTTTCTTGTTTGGACTCTCTTCAACTTTATAGAACATTCCATATAAACAAAATCAAACTTCTTTCAGAGAACTGAACTTGTACTAATCACCAGAATATGCTTTAGATTCGTACTTAAATACCTAAACTAGCTTCACTATTTATACACAATAATGTAAACTATTTTAGTACAAATTGCAACATCAGTGGCTTGATTAGTTACAACTCCATGCTGTAAACTTTTCTTGCAAAACAAAGTTACTCGATAACAGAATAATCACATCAATTCATCACCAAAGTTTATCCGCCACAGAATAGTTAAATCAATCAATGGATACTTAAAAAGAGTAATTTGATTCTTCTTTTCTAAAAGCATGCTTGATATAAGTCAGGAGTCTTTTAGAAACATAATTCCTGCTAAAACAAGAACAACGAATTTATACATATTAGAAACTTCAGAAGAATTATTTATGAAAACTCTAATAAACTCCTTAAAATCGGATTGACATAAACTAATATCTTAAGGAAAATATCTTAAAGAAGAATCCTACTAATATAACAGAATTTATCTTAAATAAGATTCCTAATTAAGATCAAACATTATTTGAAGAAATATCAAATTTATCTAAACAAAATCTTAATATTAGAAAATCTACCAAAACCGAATATCTTAAAAATATAATCCTAATTACGATAAAATAAATAACACTTTAGAAAAAATTAACTTTAAAACAAACTTAACAATATAAGACAACCATAATAAGTTCAAATATAATTGGACCAAAATAACAGTCCTAACACTTTTGAGACCATCAAAGATCTTTTTATTATTTCATATGAATATCAAGTCATCCGCATACAAACAAACAAGTGATATCTTACCACTTTTACTCAACTTCACATACAGTTCATATTCATGACGACACTTGGTGAAACTCTCATATATCTTGAGAAAGTAGTCAATTCGGCTATGCATAAGGGACTCGCTTCAAGGTGTAGAGTGCTTGCTTTAACTTCAACACATCATCTCACACTCTTTAACCCTTAGCCTAGAAGTGGAGTTATGTACACTTATTCTTCTACATATCTATTTAGAAAAGCTAACTTCACGTCTATTTGATGAATTTTCAATTAAGTTGCAAAAAAAAATGATCAAACGAATTGTTAGATCTTAATTGTAGATTATCCAAGTTAAATAAATTAAAGTTCTTGTGTTAAAACAGAGAATATTTTAGTTGCAACAATATAAAGACATAAAGTACATAATACCAAGTTTTTAACGTGGTTCGGATAATCATCCTACTCCACGAGGCTTTCGCCTACTTAAGACAAACCTCTTTCAAAGTATCAAAGGATTTACACTTACAGGACTTGACTTTTAGCTCATCAAATTCTTTCTATAGTTAAAACTTATAAGACTCGACATTGATACTTCTACTCCGCATGAGTGAAGATGTTCTGCCTTGTTCGAACTCCCTTTCGATCTTGCTGGAATCTTTTTTCAAAGTTTCAACTTGACTTTAAACATAAATACTCTTAAGAATGAAACCTAAAAGAACTTTCAATAATATTAAAATAACAAATAAACTCGACAACTTGAATCCTAAACTATGCCACCTATTTATACTAGTTTTCATAGCTTTGACATACTTTCGATCAGGTTAATTCATTGACTATAAATTCCATACATTGTTAACCTAATAAAACGCGTACAACTAATTCTGATCAAATAATTAACTAAGAAATAAAGTTTCCCAAGTTTTAAAAACTCTTACCAAAGTATAAAGATATACACAATCACTTATGATTATTCGGATACGGAAATCAGTCTACTCCAATACGGTAAGGATATTTTTATGCAATCTTTTCAGAATCTTAATCAATGTGTGCAACCATAAATAATAATCATAGTATATCTTTTCTTTCCTAAAAACGTTCAAGAGATAAACCTTTTAAATCATAAAAGATAATTACACATTTATCTAACTAAGGTCGAATAACACACAGTTTATCATAAGATCTCTTAATTAAGTCGTGATAAATAAATACAAAAACACTAAGAGATAAATAGAGTAAGTCGTGCCTTACTACAAAACATAAATAACTTGCAGAATGGTTGTTTAAACAACATAAGACAATTTAATAGTTCAAATCAAACACCAATGAATTAAATCCTTGTCCTCACACGAATTGCTTCAGAAAGAGCGACCGGAGCAAATACCTCATCATAGTCAGCACATGCATTTTGCTTGTAATCCTTGGAACTAATCGGGTCTTGTATTTTTCCAGTCTCGCCTTTTGATTTCCTTTTTATATTGTACACCCACGTAATTCTAGTGGTATTCTTTTCCTATAGGTAGTGATGTGTGATCCCATGTGTATTCTTCTTAATTTTTTTATTTCTTCATTCATGGGATTTCTTCATTTTACATCATAACCTACATGCTCAATCTCCAGAAAGAAAAGAAAAAAAAACCAAGTAAATTCCCTCAAATTTTGTACCCCCTTTTGTGGTGCCAGACAAGTCACATAAAGTTTTAAATAAAGGCCATTTACTTGAACTTGGATGTCAACTTGTGTATTCTCTTATTGATTACATGTGTCTACTATTTAGGCCAGTAGGTCCCATCAGTGGGAAGCCTATGTAAGACAGGAATGGAATATGCCCTCTAGTCAATATACGAGATAAGCAAGGGCAGACCAGATGAGGAGATTGATTTAAAGCGAAAGAAAGCGTATTTTGTGATGGAGGTGTTGATGGTGGAATAATAGGTTGTGCAATGTCATTTTCATCATTTGCATTCCAATCTCAAGAACTCTATTTATCAAACTCAACATCTCTACTTATTCTGTCTTTTCGTTGCTTGAATTATGCAATTTATAACCTTTAGAACTTGGTCATAATCAACTACGAAGTACATTTAACTTTCGTCATCAATTTTGGTCTTCTTCTCCTCTAGCACGTGTGCATAAGCAATGCTTTCAAAGCCTACAAATGAAAGGTACATGGCTTGTTTTTAGCCACTCCAAACTTGTTCTAGTGTCTTACCATGAAAACATTTTTTGTAACACCGATTCGTCAAGTAAACTGCACAAGCAACAACTTAGGTGCAATACTCCTTAGGCGTGTTTTTGTTTTCCTTTCAACATACTTTTCGTCGTATTGTGTATCGCCCGGTTCTTTATCCAAGCTACTCAATTTTATTATAGTGAAAATAGAGTAGCCATGGGATGATTAATGCCATTTTTCTCACGGAGATTTTCTCAATGCATTTGAAGTATATTCTCCACCTCTGTTAGATCGAAGCTCTTTGATTTTCTACCCGCTTTGTTCCTCCACTATGATGTTAAATTTCTTAAAAGTTTCAAACATCTCTGACTTTTTTTTTTCAAAAATTACACCCGACGTTTTTGAGAAAATCGTCAATAAATAGCAAAAAATAATTACTCTTACCAAGTGATGATGACTTAATACTTCCACATACACTTGGGTGGATAGAATTTATCATTTTTGGAGCTCTTACCACACACTCCTTCGGAAAACTTTGCTTCTCTTATTTTCGTGAATAGGTATGTTTCACAAAGTTGATTTGGATGGCCTATGCACAGCAATGCTTTCACTATTTTCTCTTTTCTTATTATCTTTAGGACTAGTTGCAGCAACCCCCAAACCTATGGGGTCTATAGCACCATACCGTCTAACCTATGAAAATGTGTGATATGCCCCTCAACCTATTGATTTTTGTGTGATTTGCCCCCGATGACAAATCTGACGGGCGAAAACTCGAATACCTATCTAAAATAGAAGCTTGGTAAATCATACAAAAATCAATAGGTTATGAGGCATAACGCACATTTTCATAGGTTAGGAGGCAAAGTGCAATAGACCCCATAGATTGGGAGTTTACTGCAACTAACCCTTATTTTTAAGCTAAGAGAATTCAAGTGGCCAAGTCTCATATGCTATAACCAAGAAGTACTTTAAAACAAGATTTCAAATACATACGGACGCCCTTGAATATTAAATAGGAACATTTATTCTTCGCCATTGGCACCTTGGCAAGTAATTTACCATATTCATTTTTCATAGACAAACTTCTATCTTTCAAGTAAATCTCATACTTTTTCTTCAAAAGTTTCCCTAAACTCAAAATACTACTTTTCATATCAGACATATAAAAAGCATTAAAATGAATTGATGACTTCCATTTTTTATGGAATTAAGATGGTACATCTTCTTTTCACTTGAATTTTGAGAAGTCCTTAAATGTAAAATCAACACCAATGGATTCATCAAGCTTCACGAACAAGTTTTTCTTTCCAAAAATGTGACTACTCGCTGCGAAGTCAAGGTTCCGCATATTATTCTCTTCATTGTGGTTACTTTTGCAAGCGAGAAGAAAAGTGAGGTCTACATCTTCTCTTTCATTGCTCTCCATGAGGTTGTTCGTCTACTTCATGTTGCTTCTACATTCCCAAGAATAATGGGCAAATAGATAACAATTATAACATTTCATACTCAATTTGTCATTCATACCTTGATTGATTTTGTCATAACTCATTTTTTTAACCTCTACCGCGTCCAAAACCTCTTCCAATATTGAAATTTTGGCTTGCCTCATCATTATTTGATGAATGGTTGTTGCCTCGTCCTCCTCATAACGATCATGACCTCGTCCTTCATTTTAAGTATGACCTTACCCACATCCTCGACCTCTATGCGACAAGCCATGACTTTTTCCTTCTCTTCACAATGATAACTTAACTTTCGAAGCTTGTTCTTACAATCCTAACATCGAATTTTTCAATCTTTCTGCGCGAGCTTAATTACTAAGATCCGGCAAGTTTTTATGGGGTCCAAGTCTCATCGTATTTTGGCTAAAGAGATTGCGAAATTTTCTCCAAAATATGATCATCTTGAATATCATTTCCATATCTCTTGATTTGGTTAAAACACCCAAAAGTCATGAAATATAATCAGAAATTGATTCATAATCTTTCATGAGTAGAAATTCAGTTCACCTCTTAATGTTTGAAGAAACACCTTATTTACTTTATCGATTCCTTTCAAAGTGGTTCAAGAATATCACATGCTTGCGTAAAGATGGTGGTGCTACCTACTTTTTGAAACATTTTCTCATGCAAATTCCGATGGATGAGTGTAAACGCTTTTTGCTCTTTCTTCTTAGCGGATGCACATCTCCTTGACACCTTTCTACATAGGGTCCCAGATTTCATATGTCTAAGAAAGGCTTCATTTTTATGCACCAATTATCATAATGCTCCTTAGTAAGTGGTACCACTTTATTAGAAATTGGAGAGCATGTAATACTAAAATATAAGAGGAGAAGAGCAGAGGAAAGTTAGTGATTTCTTAGTATCATCTTACTAGTCTTGATTGAAAATGATCGCAATCTGGGTATTGTAAGGTAGTAGTAAACATGAACCTCTCTCAACGGTACATGTACCTCTAATTAATCAAATTCATCCGAATCTTTTGAGTTTATGAATAAAAATCAAAAGACGCATCCATGAATAGAATATTCCATACATTTCTAAACTATAACTTATCTATTTTATAATTTTAATATTTTAACATCTCATGCATGATGAGAAGTAGGAAAATGTGAAAAGTACACTTCTAAAATTTAGAGTTCATTTACTAATATCTTTGAGAAGCTATGGTTGCTAAACAATATCACTTACAAATTCAAAACACAAATTGTTTGATTATATATGCTCCTTTGTCTCGTTAGAAACCGTTTTCATACATATATGCTTTTTTTTCTTCTTAGAAATTGCTGGAGCTAGAGAATCGTCTCATAAGTTTAAATACTGGTGAAGAGAACGTCGTTAGATCTGCCATTGAGGAATTCTCGGTAGATGTCCAGATTAGTGAAAGAAGTATTCTGAACAGGTAATGTTAAAGAATGTCCAGAATTCCGAGTATAACAAATTAATTTATCATCCATAAAAGTTCTTCAATAGAGTACTTACATGTCCAGTTTACATGCAGGGGGGCTATAATTGATAGTTGCTTTTCCAAGGACTCCATGGAGGAGATTTTATCATCATTTGTGAGCAATTTAAATTCATGTTTACGTTTGTACATACCAATATAGTAAACAAAAATTAATACTATATATTTATTTTCAGGAGACTGAGGTGAGCAAGGAAGGGAATGGTTGGCTTTCCCCATTCCTGAAACGCCTTAAAAGATCATCACCAACGTCATTAAAGATAGCATTACAATCGGTAATATGTCTTCAATGTGTCAATCGCTTATATATAATCATTAATTTGTTGTCAAACAATTGTAATCTACATAGATATATTCAGTAATAACTGAACAGAAGCACTAGGATCTGTTCAAACATAAAACGATTTGTTATTCAGGAAAACTTAACATTACTATCAAATATGGGGGGGGGGAGATATCATCCATTTAATTAATTCTTTTTTTCTCTCTCTCTTTTTTCTCCTGATAACCAAATTCAAGAAAACTCACATTATCCCTAGAAGGCCTGTTTAACTATTTGCTGTTCTTGTTACTTTATTTTGATAAGACAAAGAACAAAGCACACGGGGTGCTCAATCCTTACAAGAAGAACCAAAAATCAACCAACTCTACCTCAAACAATCTAGAGGTTTACAGTGCCATTGAAAAAAAGAAAAATTAAATCCCTTCACTCTAGACTTAATCCACACCCACATTCGAATCTTTACTAATTTTACAACCTTCATTATGTTGTTCTTGTTACTTAAACTACAAATGAAACCAATTAAAAAGTTATTTTAGGCTTGATTTTGTGTAAAATCGTCTTGCAGTGCCTTGCCCGCTTGATTTTATTTGGCTCTTGTTCCTAATGGTGGTTTTAATTAATTCTCTTCAGATTCGTGAAGGGAGGAAGAAGACATTGGAAGACTGTCTGAAGCAAGAGTTCAGAATCACTGCCAATATTCTTCGTGCCACAGCATCTAGCGATCTGTATGAGGTATTGTAGATGTATGCTACAAAAAACTAGACGACACATATGGAGTTCATGAAGACAATCTGGATTCACCGACGAACATTTTATTTCGTTCGTGAAGCCTAAATTTTTGTTGGAAAATACCGTCGTTGTTGCTCAGTATTTACTATTATTTGATGAAAGCTTCGGTTTCCAAAAGTGATCAGTTTTGCCTAACTCGTCTTTTACCTTCTTTTTTTTTCTTTACAAGGGAATCAGAGCTGTGATAATTGACAAGGATAATGCACCCAAAGTATAGCCTCTCTCTCTCTCTCTCTCTCTCTCTCTCTCTCTCTCTCTCTCTCTCTCTCTCTCTCTCTCCACGATGAGTGTTGGAGTACTTTGACAATGAGCGTAAAATTTTGTTAGAGTTGTGTTCCTAATATAAACAGCCCTCTCATGTGTAATTGTGTACCATCTCATCTAAAATAACCAAATTCTAGCTTGGGGGCACTACGAGATGTGGTCTTTTTGACGAACTGAGTAAACAAATCTTTATGCCTTTTATTATTTTTCGTTTATGATTTTCTATCACCGTACTGTTTTTCAACCACGTGTGGATGTCTGGAAAATTCTAATTGGTTGAGTGGTTGAACTAGAAGTAAGTTTTATGAATCTCTTCAAATTAATGCAGTGGGAACCTCAGACTCTTGAAGGTGTCGATGTAGAAAAGGTCAACCTCGTACTTCAGCCATTTGAAGAGGACTTGGAGCTCAAGCTTCCAGTAGGAGAAGATTTCAGGTGAGATTGGCAATGGCATGTCTGTTACCATTTGCAAACATGATTGCTTTATGCTAAAAAATTTCTATTTGTTTCCGATATTTGCATCCAAAAATATATTACAGGTGGAAAGGAAAATATGGCAATGAACGATACAGAAGAAAAGAGTGAGTAAAGAATTTTTTTATAATTTCCTTATATATAGTTGTCGCTCATTGTCTTTTTTGAGGATTAGACTACAAATACATATTCTTTCATTGAATTGCTAATTCATGTATATATATACTTATAAGGGATAAAAGCATTAAACCCCTTATACGATACTCCATGTTGCATTTTGCCCTTTATCTTTTTTTTTTTTGCTATTTGACCCCTGTACTATGGATAAAAAAAATTGCCTCCTGATCGAATTTCCATATAACTTTGGCTGGAACTTGAAACGTGTATATAGGGGTTCATCACGATTTAACCTCAAGTTCAATAAAATGCCCTCTTTTCCTTCAATTTATTGTACATTTTCTTAATTTTCAAACCCTAATTCTAATTATCAAAATTTAGGGTATGAAATTAAGAAAATATAACAAAGATTGAAGTGAAAATAGCGCATTTTATTGAATTTGAGGTTAAATCGTAATGAAAATAGTGTATTTTTTTCGGTCAATAGTTGAGGGAGCAAAGTGCTTAGTTATCCATGCTACATGGGACAAGTTGCCAAAAAACAAGTATAAGGAGCAAAGTGCAACAGGGGGTATAATATAGGGGGTTTAATGCTTTTATCCCTACTTATAATACCTCATAGAGATCACTATAATACTGTGGCCCGAAGGATAAGTAGATAATATTCATGAAAAAATATAACATATGAGGTCATCGTAAGTTTATGAGTTGGACAAAAACTTCATAATGCTATAAATTGGTTTAAATTGCAAATGTAGTTTACATTTCAAATTTAAGGGCTAAATGCAGCAAATCCCCAACCTATGGGGTCATTTGCATTTCACCCCCTAACTTATCGATTTGTGCGATATCCCCTCTCAACTATTGAGCAATCGTTTATTTTGGGTTGATATCCCCCAAAACTCCCAATAATATCAAAATCTTGTACAAAACCCCCCCTATAGTTTGTTTATTGTCTAAAACCTACTTATGGTTTCATAAAACTTTGCACAAAATTCTCTTTTTATGAGACCACAATGGGGGGTCTTTGAGAGAGTTTTATGAAACAAAAAGAGGGGTTTAGATAGTTAACAAACCACAAGGAGATTTAGTGCATGATTTAGAAATCATTAGGGAGTTTTGGAGGGATATCAGCACAAAATGAACGGTTGGTCAATAGTTCAGAGGCAAATTGCACAAAAATCAATAGATTATGAGACATATCGCACAAATCGATACGTTAGGAGGCACATTGGGAATGCCTCAATAGAATTAGGGGTTTTCTGCATCTAGCCCTAAATTTACTTATGAAAGTACAAGATTGAACCATTCAAGTTTTTACATGAGCTAGCATTCGATGGTTAGACCATCTCCACATTCAGGGAATAAGCATGTATTCTTTGAGACAATATTGATATATAGTTCTGGTATCTTATATGAGCATTAAATTTCCATATCTATCTCATAACTCATGATATGTCGTCGTTTGATAGTTTCTTACTCATTTAAGTTCTAAACTGCAGCTTTATTCCGTCCCTCCTTTAGTGCCAGCAAAATAATGTCATTTTGATATTCCCTCCTAAGACGCGATTCATGGAGGACATCAGCTAATATTTAGCAAACTTGTGTCAACAATGAACGCATCCAATGATCTAGATGTGATTATAACTAATGAATTATTCTTATTTTCATTTTACTTGGTTAAGGTGTGGGGATAATTATTAGCAATTTACTGAATTTGTTTAAAATATGTTAATAAGCCTGAATAAGTCATGTGCTTACAGTTTGGAATAATAAAGGTGATATTAATTGTGTTATGTTGATGATATGCTTTTCTTTTTGTGTTTTTTTTTAATTGAATTGGATATCATAGCATCAATAAAACCGATCTGAATAGGGTTTTATTCAAAATTGGTGCCTCAAATTGGCACGATTTTAATATTTGTGTCTTATTGAGACAGCCATCAAAATTGGTGCCTCATTGAGGCATTTTCATCAATTTTGGTGCCATGTCGCCGGAAATTTTGAATTTTGGCCAGAATTGCACACGTGGCAATATATTTGGGGATTTTGACCATAGCCAAAGACACGTGGCCAAAATTCGCCACGCATACCGCCACTTGTTATGCCACGTAAGCAATTAAAATAAAAAAAACCAAGGAATGGAAAAATTGTATAAAAAATTGTATTTATTAAAACCTTTGTATTGTATTTATATATTTAAAGTATAAACATTTTTGTATTTTAAAATAAAAAAGAAAGAAAAATAATTTAAAAAATATAAATTCCAAAAAAAAAATTAACAGATTTTAATTAAAAAAAAATTAAAAAATTAAGAGGTTTTTCTAATTTCATAAACAAGTAATTAAAAAACTTAATAAAATAAATTGGGGGAAATCGTCGGCCACCCCACCCCGCCCCTTCACCAATCCCGTCTCTGCGAACGCCTCACCACACTAGATAATTCCTCCCCCAACACCAACACCACTTCTTCTTCAACAGCCATTAAATCCCTCAAAACAACCTAAACCCTCCAACAAAACGACGTCGTTCAAAGCCTTTTTCAGCTTCCAAGAACGAAGAAGCTTTAGGCCCTTTTTTCGAGCCCCACAGACGTTAATAGTAAAAATTATAACAAACCCTCCTCTCAGAACAGCAAAAAGGTCGAATCTTGCGGTGTGAATGAGCCTGTTTTTGTGGAATTGGAAGATGAGGAGGAATCTATGATGCTGTAAATGTAGTGGATGATGTTGGTTTTGTTGATGACGATGAAAATGGTGATGAGATTAGGCCTCTTTTGAGTGGGTTGCATAATTTGGGAGTGTTGAACAAGTGTGATGAGTGTGAGTGACAATTTGATAGTTATAAAGAGATCAGGGGGAGGTGGATTTTGGGCTGCTGCGTCGCTTTTCAGCAAGAATTGGAAGAGGAAACAGAAGGGTAAGATGTAGAGTAGTGGTGGGGTGGGGTGGGGTGGGGTGGCCGACGATCGGGGAAGACGATTTCCCCCATTTTTTTATTTTTATTTTATTTTGTTTTGTTTTTTTAATTACTTGTTTATGCAATTAGAAAAATCTGTTAATTTTTTTTAAATATTTTTAATTAAAATCTGTTAAATTCTTTTTTTTTTAGAATTTATATTTTTTTTCTTTTTTATTTTAAAATATAAAAATTTATACCTTAAATTTATAAATACAATTTCTTATACAAAGGTTTTTAGAAATAATTTTTTTTATTCCTTGTATTTATTTTTTTAATTGCTTACGTGGCATAACACGTGGCGGTATGCATGGCGAATTTCGGCCACGTGTCTTTGACTATGGTCAAATCCCCAAATATATTGCCACGTGTGCAATTCCGACCAAAATTCAAAAATCCTGGCGACATGGCACCAAAATTGATGAAAATGTCTCAACGAGGCACCAATTTTGATGGCTGCCTCAATAAGGCACCAATTTTGAATAAAACCCATCCGAATACATCAGGAATTACAGAGACAACAATGCACTGTGAATAAAGCTAAAAAAAGAACAGATCAAGGTATTTCTCCACTTCCTAACAATGGATGAACATTTAACTGCAATCGGACATTCTCATCTGAGATCGGCCCAGAATGGTTACAAGTGAGTTAGCAGTTGAGTTCTCCTCATGGTTGTGCCATTTAAAAGAAAAACAAAGTATTTTCCTCATGAGACGTCCAGTGTCCAAAATAATACCTGATCTCATTATATCACTGATGATCCCCAAGCAATCCCCCCTGAAAATAACCACTTGCCGCCTCGCTCTAACTATCATTTGAATAGCAAGAAACACTAAGCATGCCTCCACATCCCTTGCCCTCAAGTTTTTAGCAACTTTTCGTTTAATATGTGCAATACACACCCCTGATTTCATTTGCGCATGCCCTCCCATTCCAGACACTTCTTCCCCTATAAAACGTGCCATCAAATGTCACTTTAACTAATCCGGATCAATCCAATTAACACCCAGTTGTGCTAATACGCAATTAGGTTGCGTATGTTGGCTTCTCTCCCACTCTTGAATGAAAGACGCAACAAATTCGAGAACATTTTTGGCAATGAGTTGAAGCTTTCTCCCATGCACCGATTCTATTTTTGTTCCCTCACCAACAACCCACACTCACCATTGTCATATCTTTTCCATGTAAGCTCGTATTACAGCGTTTAAGCCAATCCACCCTCATCTCATTCTCTTAGAGCAAAAACACAAGAGGAACATGCAAGAGAGCCCAAACTTGTTGAACCGCATGACACGATACGAAGAAATGTCCCGCATTTTCGTCAACCCCTGAGAATACCAAGCAATGTGCATATCAAGGAACCGCCCGCGCTTTAACTTCAGGCGGATTGAGAGAATGTCATGGCATAACCTCCCAAAAAATATTCTAATTTTGCTACGTCAGTTCACCTTCCACACAAATGACCAATCTTGAGTCGAACTACTTTGTCCAACGTTCATATTCTTTTTATGAGTAAGAACATTGAAAAGAGAAGGATTTCATTGTATGAGCTGAGCGATTATAGAGCCAAGAGATTGGAGAATTACAGAGCATTATTCCATCTAAATGTAATGAATGGAAAACCCCTATTCTCCCTATATTTATACTAACTATTAACTTACTAAATAGGGAAAATTTCTCCAAATATTTCAAAATATAGAAATGCGATTTATATTGTGTTAAATAGGAAAGTGCGACTTGTTGTATCTCAATATCCCCCTCAAGAGGGGCATGTATGTCAAGAATGCTCATCTTGGACAGCATTTTTGTGAATGGTTGGAGAGCAAGTGGCTTTGTTAAGATGTGTGCTACTTGAAACTCATTTGATATGCAAAGCACTTTTATAGCTCTTTCTTGAACCTTTTCTCTGACGAAGTGACAGAATTCATAGCAATGTTGTATGCACTTTTGTTGTCAGTAAATAAAACCGGGACCTTAGTTTGTATGAG
Source organism: Misopates orontium (assembly GCA_946800315.1). NCBI lineage: Eukaryota > Viridiplantae > Streptophyta > Magnoliopsida > Lamiales > Plantaginaceae > Misopates > Misopates orontium. The sequence continues at coordinate 3,022,418 of OX326949.1, read as the reverse complement.
ATGTAGTTCTTTTAAGAGAGAACTGAGTCAAACAATTCCTCAAGTAGTGGTAGCAGCAGCTCTATACTCTACTTTTGTTGAAGAGCGGCTCACAGTAGGCTGCTTCTTTGCTTTCCATGAAATGAGTGAATTCCCTAAGTAAACAGCATATCCTGTAATGCTTCTTCTAGTTGTCGGACATCCACCCCAATCACTGCCACAAAAGGATTTTAAATGAGTTTTTGATTTAAATGAATAGAAAATATCTTTACTAGGACAAGTTTTGAGGTATTTGAGGATTGTGTTGGTTGCATCCATGTGAGCAATGCTTGGTTTGACCATAAATTGGGTTAAGGTTTGAAGGTTGCAAGCTAGATCAGGTCTTGTGATTGTTAAATATTACAATCTACCAACCAGACTTCTGTAGGAAGTAGGATCCTTGAGTAAGGTGATCCATCTTCTTTTAATCTGGTAGTGGAGTCCATAGTTGTAGTGCAAGGTTTGCAAGCAAGGTATCCACTTTCAGTGAGAATGTCAAGGGCATGTTTTCTCTGACATAAGCTAATCATTTTCTTTGATCTTACAACTTCAATACCCAATATGTATTTTAGAGAGCCAAGATCATTAATAGTGACTTTGGCATCCAAAAACTTCTTTAACTGATTGATTTCATTGAGATCATTTCCTGCTAAAATTATGTCATCAACATAAACACATAAAGTTGTAAAAGAAAAGTTAGTTTTCTTGACAAATAATGAACAATCGGCTATGGTTTGTCTGATCCAACAGAGAGTAAAGATGTGGTTAGTTTATTAAACCACTAGCTTGAGGCTTGATTGAGGCCATATAAGCTCTTTTTAAGAAGACAAACTCTTGGATCTGCAGGTGAGCGATAGGCTGGAGGAGGCTGCATAAAAATCTCTTTATTGAGGTCACCATGAAACCATGAAACTCTTGGATCTATAGGTGAGCAATAGCCTGGAGGATCAAAGCACAAAGGGAGTAAATCGATTTCACCTAAGCGTATGATACCATGAAAAGAGAATGATTTCATTGTATGAACTGAACGATTACAGAGCCAAAAGATTGGAGAATTATAGAGCATTATTCCATCTAAATTGAATGAATGAAAAACCCCTATTCTTCCTATATTTATACTAACTGCTAACTTACTAAATGGGGAAAGTTTCTGCAACGGTAACAACAACAATACAAGATATTTCCAAATATAGAAATGCGATTTATATTGTGTTAAATAGGAAAGTGCGACTTGTTATATCTCAAGAAACAAGGTTTGATGCAAGGTAATAGGCACTCTTAACTGAAAATAAATATGAATAATGCCAAATCACACTATCCCCATTGGCTGCCTAGTTGAATAGATAAAATAGTGTCAATGTCATCAACCCAAAAGTATTAGCGAATCAACTGCATGTTCCATTATCCGTCTCCTGATCAATAAGCAATGAAACTCTTGTTAACTCTTGAACCTGCAGCGTAAACCCAAATCACGTAGTTCTAGGTATCCATCTATCCCATCAAACTGATATTTTATCTCCTTTACCAACTCCCTATTGCAGCAGTAGTTTAACAAACTAATAGACTCATGTATATATTTCCATGTGAAAGACAGATTTGATCCTAGTCGTGCCTCGAGGATTGAACAATCATGGAAATACTATCCCTTAAAATTTTGTCCCACCAAGCTATCCGAGAATCTAAATATACGCCAAGCCTGTTTTTCAAGAAGCTCTAAGTTAAAAGGTGTCGAATTTCAAAAACCCTAACCCCCATCTCGTTTACTCTAACATAGTTTCCCCATACCATCTAGTGGAATTCATTAAGAGTGTTGTTCTGTGACCAATAATTTCCTCCCATTGCTTCAAGTTCCACAGGAAAAGAGTATGGTATTTTGAAATAGCTTATTAAATAAGATGGGATTGCCTAAACTACTGCATTATGAAAATCTCATTGCTCGCGCATGATAGATTTTCTTCTTTCCATCCCTATAGTCTAGTTCATGTTCTATCACAAATAAAAAAATTGACTTCTTATATTTTTCAACCATTGAGGGGAGTCCCAAATATTTTTCATGTTTTTTTCTCTACCGCCGCGCCTAAGACACCCTAAATTCGCACCCTACCATCTGCCCTTGTATTTTTGCTAAACACCGGAACAAACTTTGCAAGGTTAATGGTTTGTCATAGTGCGAGTTGAAACTTCTTCACAATAAACATAATAAATATTGTCGTGTCCACTCTCGCATCACTATTCAACAACATATGCAAAAAGAATGTGAGAAACAACAAGCGCATGTCAATTCATAGCAACGCCTTTCAACAAATTCCTCGCCTCTGCATCCTTGATTAATGCAAAGAAAGCTTCAGAAACAAGCAAAAATAAGTAAGGTGATAACAGTCTCTTTGTCTAATTCGCTCGGACCTTGGTCACAACTACCTCTGAAGTTTGATGGATTCAAGATCTACTTACTGAACTTGGTGTATCCTCTCGTTCAAACCAACAATTTGTCATGACAACATCGGTGCCACATATTTATCTTTGCACCCGGTCATGAACTCTGGCATGAAAACATCGCCATAGCCCATAGACATCCACTATTTTGGGATATTGTAGCCAAAGGCTGTGAGAATGTGATAGTAGATGACGAACAATCGAACAAATGAAAACACCATTGTTGCAGAGAGAAAATAGAACAAAACAAAGTGCAGAATATAACTCGCGAATGTGAAATTGAGTGAATGAACAAAACGGTTACAAGAGTTGCTATTTATAGCTAACGGCTACTGATGGAAAAAGAAACTTAACAGAAAAACAAACCATCGTTTAACTAACAAACTAACGGTTGAGCTAAAACACTAAATCACACTCTTATACCTCCCCCCCCCCCCCCCTAAGATGAGAGTATATATCATAAACTCCCATCTTGACAACAAGTTTTCGAAATTGTCCAGAACCAAGAGCTTTAGTGAAAACATCTGCAATCTGTTGATCTGAAGTCAAATGAAAGGGTTTGAACAATCCAGTCTGAAGCTTCTCTCTCACAATGTGACAATCAAGCTCAATATGCTTGGTTCTCTCATGAAAAACAGGATTAGAAGCAATGTGTATGGCTGCAGAGTTGTCACAATACAAAAGAGTTGATTGATCATGCTCTTGTCCAAAGTCTGCAAGAAACCTCTTCAACCAAGTGAGCTCACACACCACAGAAGCCATTGATCTGTAATCACCATCAGCTGGAGAACGAGAGACAGTGTGTTGCTTCTTGGATTTCCAGGATATCAAAGAGTTGCCAAGGAACACACAATATCCAGTAATTGACCTGCTGGTGTCTGCACAAGCACCCCAATCTGCATCACAGCCTTTAGATGTATTTGACTGTGAGTAGGATATAGCAAGCCTTGTCCAGGAGAATTGTTAAGAAACTTGACAATTCTGAAAGCAGCTTTCATGTGAGCCTGTGTAGGAGCTTCAAGGAGCTGGCTCAAGGTTTGAACAACATAACAAATATTAGGCCTGGAAATAGTGAGGTATAAAAGCCTTCCAACTAATCTCCTGTATTCAGTTGGATTGTCCAAAGGAACTCCATCTCCCTCATTTGTGAGCTTATCACTGAATACAATAGGAGAAACTACTGTCTTGCCACCAAGAACTCCATAATCAGAGATGATATCAAGAGCATAGTTTCTCCGATTAATGCATATACCAGTAGAATTTTGAGCCACTTCAATCCCAAGAAAAACTTGAATGGACCAAGATCTTTGAGTTTGAAGTTGTTATGCAGATAGGACTTGAGGTGATCAATCTCAAGTTGACTATTTCCAGCAATGATAATGTCATCAACATACACCAGGAGAAAGGTAAGAGTGTCACCTTGATGCTTGATGAACAGAAAATGATCATTATGTGATTGAGTGAAGCTATGAGAGGTAATCACAGAAGTGAGTTTGTGATTCCACTGGCGTGAAGCTTGCTTCAAACTATAGAGAGACCTTTGAAGCTTACACACATGATTGTGAGGAACTGCCATTCCAGGGGGTGGTGACATGTACGCATCTTCATCTAAGTCACCATACAAAAAGGCATTATTCACATCCATTTGGTACAAAAACCAACCCTTAGCTGCAGCAAGAGCCAACATACACCTAACAGTGGATATCTTTGCAACTGGAGAGAAAGTGTCAAAGAAATCCAAGCCTTCTTGTTGTGTATATACCCCTTTGCAACCGATCGAGCCTTGAACCTCTCCACAGAACCATCTGAATTATGTTTTATTTTGTAAACCCATCTGCATCCAATAGGTTTCTTCCCATGAGGTAGAGGTAGAATATCCCATGTATGACATGCTTCTAAAGCACCAAGCTCAGCTTGCATTGCTTCACACCACCTAGGATCTTTAACAGCCTGACTATATGAATGTGGTTCAGAATTAGCTGAGATGGCCAACACATACTTCAACTGAGCTGAAGAAAGTCTGTCATATGAAAGTTGAGTGGTGTTGCAATGAAAATCTCTCAAATAAGATGGTTGTTGATGTGCCCTGCTGGATTTTCTTAGTGTTGGATCATGAGGGACCACATCAGCATGTGATGGAAAAACATCATTGAGATCATCTACAGGAACAGATTCAGATTCCACAAACTCATTCTGAACTTGAATAGAATCTGATTCCTGCACTTGCTGTGAATTATCATCTTCCTCAGGTATCACCTCATCAGGTATCACCTCATCATGAAGAGAAATAGCATCATCATATAGAATTGGATCAGAAACCAAGGGAAAAGTGTGTGATTTCTGCAGTGAAGGTTCTCTCTGTGCAAAAGAAAACACTGACTCATGAAAGATCACATATCTGGAATCAAAGACCACTTGAGTATCCAAGTTGTATAATCTATAAGCCTTCATATGAGCTGGATAGCAAAATACATCTCTGTGCTCTCAAATCAAACTTGTGTCTATTGACATGAGTAGAAGCTGCATGACAAAGACATCCCAATGTCCTAATATGAGAATATGTTGGTTGTCTCCCATACAACCTCTCAAAAGGACTAGAATTCTTCAGATTAGGTGTAGGAAATCTATTGATAAGATAGGCTGCATTTAGAATGCAGTTGCTCCAAAACTTCAGAGGTAGAAAAGCCTGAAACCTCAATGCTCTAGCAACCTCCAGCGAGTGTCTGTGTTTTCTTTCCACCACAGAATTCTGTTGAGGTGTGTATATACAACTTTGTTGGTGCAAAATGCCATTAGAACTGAAGAATTCATTCATGTTAAACTCCACCCCTGGTCAGTTCTAATAGCTTTGACTTAGTATTGAACTGTGTGGAAACATAAGCAATGAAGTCTTTCACCAAGCCTCTTTTCTGACCTTTGTTATTCATCAGAAATATCCAAGTAAAACGACTATAATCATCTATAATAGTCAAGAAATATCTAGAATTGTCATGTGATGTCACTGAAAAAGGACCCCAGATATCAGCATGTATCAATGCAAAAATAGAATCAAACATGTTTCCATCACGAGCAAAAGGTAGTCTGTGGTATTTAGCTTTATGGCATGTATCACACAAAATACTTTGAGGTACAAGAGGAAAAGTATTATTGATGTTGTGAAGCAAATTCATGCGTGTAAAAGAAGAGTGAACTTCCTACTTCATGTAGTAGAGACCATGCACCTCCTTAGCAGTCCCAATCATGTCCCATGTGGCTAGATCCTGTAGAGCACACATGTGGGGTGTAAAAACCAAACCACACTACAAATCCTTAACCAACTTGCACACTAGGTTGAATTGAAAGGATGGTACACAAAGTACATTGTGCAGGGTTATATGTGAACTAAACACAACTGATCCAACATGTGTAGCAGCAATAGTAACACTATTTGGTAGTTTAACATTCACATTGTGCAGAGGTTGATAATCAGCAAACAAACTAAGAGCACTAGCCATATGATCAGTAGCTCCTGAGTCAGGGATCCAAGTGTTTGCATCTTTGAAAATAGAACCATTCTGGCATACAATTTTCTCCAATGATTGTGTAAAAGTCACATAATGAATTAACTGAGCTGGAACTTGTGTTGTGGCTTGATTTACCATGGAGTTAGAGTTTTTGATGTAAGCACAAAGCTGTTGAAACTGCTCATGAGAGATAGAAGGAGGCTTAACCAGAGGACTTGCAACAGTAGACATATCATTTCTATCATATTGTTGATTCTGTGGTTGATCATTAGCCTGAGTTGCAGCAACTTGAGGTTTGAACCTTGCCAGTTTATGTCTTGGTGGATAACCATATATTTCAAAGCAATTATCCACTGTATGATTAGTCTTTCCACAGTGAGTGCAAGGTGATTGATTCTTAGGAGGATACTTTTTGCCTTGCTTAGCCTGATTCTTCTGTGGCTTTTCATATTTTGAGATCATAGCAGCAGGCTCACCTTTAACACTTGTGAAACTATTCATCTCATTGTTAGCTTCCTCTTGAAGGATCAAGCTAAAAACACTATCCATAACAAGCAATTGTTCCTTAAGAAGAATTTGATTCCTCAGATGCACATAGCAATCATCCAAACCCATAAGAAACTGCATGATTCTTCTCCTCTCATTCCTCTTTGTCATTTCATTCAAAACTCTGCACTCATCAACAGTACATATGCAAGGCTCTTCATACATAGAAATCTCATCCCAAAGTGCCTTCAGTTTTGAAAAATAGACACTAACAGGTGATCCGCCCTGTTTAGTGTGAATCAACTGATACTCAAGCATATAGATCCGATTATTACTTGATTTAGAAAACCTCTGTTTTAACTCTCTCCAAACCATAAATGCAGAGTCATAATACAGAGTATAGCCTGCAATTTCAGGCGACAAACTATTGGTGATCCAAGCCAACACCATATAGTTACAACGCATCCAATTAGCATAGATCGGATCTGTAACAGCAGGTTTAGGAATAGATCCATCAATAAAACCTAATTTGTTCTTAGCTAATAGAGCTACGGACATCAGACGACTCCATTTGTGATAATTCTGCGAATCCAGGGGCTGATCAACCATCACTTGTCCCGAATTTTCGCCGTGATGAAGGAACAGTGGATTCGATACATCATCTGAGCTTGATAGAGCTCGATTTGCACCGGTTGAACCAGCTGCACTAGTTAACACCTCGGAAAAAGACATTGAACAAGAAAACAAAAATGAAACCGATCAAATTGAGTCGGGTGTGATGCGGAAGCGAATTGTGGATCGAGAGACGATGGGATCAGATCTCATCGCTCTGATACCACGTGAGAATGTGATAGTAGATGACGAACAATTGAACGAATGAAAACACCATTGTTGCAGAGAGAAAATAGAACGAAAACAAAGTGCAGAATATAACTCGGGAATGTGAAATTGAGTGAATGAACAAAACGGTTACAAGAGTTGCTATTTATAGCTAACGGCTACAGAAAAACAAACCACCGTTTAACTAACAAACTAACGGTTGAGCTAAAACACTAAATCACACTCTTATAAAGGTTTAATAGATGTTTCACATACCAGCACTTGTGATCAGCTTGCTAACCTTCTCGTTGAAGCTCTAAATTGCACACAGTTCACGTTGCTTCAATCCAAAATCTCCTTAGTTGATAGAACGATAATTTTGTAGGGGGATAGAAGGAATATTGATAAGGATTAATCTTCACATACCGTAAATCAAATCAAATCTCGTATTTAGAGATTTTTGTATATCTTAGATTTTATTTTATTTTTTGATAAGCTAAAGAGTTTTATTGATAAGGATCAATCTTCACACGGGCATTTTTGTCATTTGACATATATTGTGTGGATTTCTTGCATGATAGTTTACTTAAAAATATGATTTAAAATTAGAAAGGTAGTTACACAAACCACCACCTACTGCCCAGCTAAAATGATTTGGCATCTATAACATGTTTGAATTGCTAACTCATTCATGACTGTCCCATGTCACAAAGTCAATCAATTTGAAAACGTTTTGGCATTTTTGCTTTATATTTTTCTCGTTTAGATATAAAGTTGGTACACACTATCATGAAAAAAAAACATTATTACTTTGGGTTTGTAGGATTAAGAGAACGACTTTCAATTAAATGCTTGAGAGCTCTTCATCTTTTTAACAGTTCTTGCATTTACAACTTTTTCTTTGTAATTTTCCTGATATATACTAATACTGCATCAAAAAATTATTTTATAAGTTTCTATTCAAAAGGTTATAAATCATAAATGGTGGATCTTTCCTCTTAGTACCACGTTAATTAAGAAACAATTAATTATTAAATAACCTAGCGATTAATATTTACAAGCGGATTAAAGTTGCAATAATGTTGAACAATCGCTTGTCTTTAGTGTATTTTATATTTATTCTCAGTTTTTTGATGAGCTGATAAAGAAGAATAAAAAACTTCTTAATTATAACTAATCTTTAAATAAAACTAACACGCTATTGACGCCTACTGTGCAATAAGTTTATTTATTTTTCTTTTTGAAGTTTACACATGGTATTTATTAAGACTAACACGCTTATGACGATTGACGCCTATTGTACAACAAGTTTATTTAATTTTCTTTTTGAAAGTTTACACTATCGTATTTTATTAGAACTAACAATTGTTTACACATCGCCTAATGTGTGTCATTTAAAAAACAAATGTCCTGTTATCATCTTTATAAACTTTTAGATCACATATTTATTTAATATTCTGCTAAGTTTGCAATTATTAAATTCATTCATAACCAAAACTTCTTTATGCCTGCATACTTCGAACTATTATGAACTTAAGACGACTTCCACAATATGTAGTTTGTTGCATGAGATTGTTAAACATCAAAGACTTACATCCAATCAAAGGGGCAAAAGAAAGCGAGAACATAAGATCCAATTTATCATGATGACATTTGAGACTCAACCTCAGGATTTGATAATGGAGGGAGGGACCATTGCTAAAAAACTTTTCAGAATTTTGCAATCAACTACAAGATTTGCCACAACCAGAATTTGCATGATCTATATATCAACTGTCATGGTCCACCTGTCCACCCCAAATTCTCTACTTATTTTGTGCTTTTTTGAGCTGTAGTAGTGATGACAAAGAGACACTTAGATACAAACACACATACAAAAAGTTTGAAGGGTACAAATCATGGGAAATGGTCACAATGAACAACACGAATACAACACACACTTATGTATATTCATAATATCAAAGTGTACTTGCTGTTGTAGAGTTAATTTGAAATAAAATATAAGTTCAATGATGCTGATCCATATAGCCATGACTTGTACAAATAATTAGCCTCACCAGACATAATATCTAACTAACTTTGTTTATTTAACAAAAATAAAGTTTTAAAAGGATTGGTAGATAATTACATTAATTTGTCACAAAGTATTAATTTGAAATAACCTATATACTCAGGCTATTCTTCTGTATGCACTAGCAGAACATAGTGTTTTTGTGTACTGTAACAATAAAGTATAGCAGACCACTACAAAATACAAACTTCACATATCCTCCATTACTTTGTGACTATCTTCCAATTCTGCCATTCTTACGAGCCCTCCATTAAAGCCAAAAGCCCGTCTAAAAGGACCCCACTCAGTTGAAAACAATAACAATATCCCATTTCTCAATGTTGGCCATTCTCCTATATAATATGCTAAACAAACTATAAGCTCAAATGCAATAGTCATAACCAAAAACATTACTCTAGTATATCCTACTTTGGCTTTTACAAACCGAAAGAGGAAGCTGATTGAAAAAAGAGTAATGTGCAACTCTTTTTCTTATAAACAAGTGAAGATAAATTTATGTTCCATAACCATAAAGAAAGAGAGTGATACAAAAGGGGATTGCCATGGCCAAGAACAACTCATATAATCTATTTGTTAATTGAAAAAAAAGCAAAAAGTGCTTCTGCAGCTGTTTCTCTCTTTCACATTATCCTGATATGCTGCTTTTTTTTTTTTACTTATTCTTATAATAGTTCTTGTAGGTGTTGGGAGTAAACATCATTCATCATCAAGATCCAAAAATGGTATCTGCACAAAAGCTGGTGCCTTTTGCCTCTATTGCATGCATCATTGTTCTCAATCTTGTTCCTTCAGTGAGTTCATCTAATGAATATGGAAGAATGCAGAATATCCGGTCGAGCAATAAACAGGAGATTCAAGAGGTAGTGTACTTTTACCACAGAGTTTGTGCAAAGAAATGTAAATCACTATAGTTTCTATGCATGTAAATGTTGTATGACTAATGTTGCATTTCAAGAATCGTTGCTAGCTAGCTTAAGCCGACGTTTAAACGAACAGACATACATGCTTTATGTGTTTGGTTTCAGATTACTCCTCAATTGTTGTTTATGATCATACTCCATGGATTCATCCTCTGGGCTTCAGTTGGTTTCCTAATGCCAGTTGCTATACTAATTAAGAGAATGTCGAACAGAGAGGAATCCGGCAGAAGGCTAACAATCATATTCTACAGTCATGCTATTATACAGGCAAGTCAATTTTCCTTCCCTCTTCTGAGATTTCAACTTTGAAAGGACTTAAAACTTTAAATCAAGTAATCTTTTCAATTACTTTAAATTTCAATTCTTTATCTCTTCATGATAGGAACTATCTTTACTGTGTCACCCAATGTTATCATTTCAACTTAGAACTTTTTTGGTTAGATAATATGCCCACAATCTATAATAATGGCTGGGGCAGAAGATTAATGAATAATATTCACTTTGCACTAATTATTATGAGTACTTGCAGTGAAAGGAACACACTGGTTAAGTTTATCCCCAATGAGTTGCTAAAAGCTTCCCAACTGAATTATCTTAACAGTAGACTGATATAGAGACACCATTATGTCGTTAGGTGTTGAAAACTATCTTAAATGATTCATAGCTGCATTGCTTTTATCCCAAAAAAAAATCCACAAAAATGATTGGTTATCAATCAACGCTTTATTATATGAAATAAACTTTGGTAACAGGCACCTATTTCTTATTCAATTCGAAGATAATACGACTCAATATTTTACTTACAGGTTTTGGCAGTCCTCCTTGCAACAGCAGCAGCCGTAATGTCGATAAAATACTTCGACAATACTTTCAAAAATGATCATCAAAGAATAGGCTTAGCCTTTTATGGTTTCATGTGGTTGCAAGCATTGGCTGGCATCATCAGGCCACAAAGGTACACATGCTCAATATGTATTTGGAACATATAAACGACTTCTGATGTCGGCAGGGGAATCAGACATAATATGTGGGTGGTTTTTGCAATTTACTCCGTCTATAATAAGACAAGTTGTGTGAGTTAAAGAATATTATTAAAAACTTATCAAATTCTCTTAACACATACTTCCATTGTTTGTGTGCAGGGGAAGCAAAGGCAGAAACATTTGGTTTCTTTTCCACTGGCTAATGGGGATGACAGTTTCTTTACTTGGAGTCATTAACATATACACTGGTTTACAAGCTTATCATAAGAGAACATCAAAAGATGTTAGGATTTGGACAGTCATTTTCACAGCCCAGATCTCTCTCGTAATATTCGTCTACCTTCTCCAAGAGAAATGGCACTACATACATAAACAAGGTGTGATTCTACGATATAACCCGGTTCAACCCACCGATCAAGAGATGCCCCAGAGATTCCAGCAGAAAGAAACAACATCTGAGCCTTGACGAGAATTTATATGGATTATGAAACCTTTCTATTCGTACTAACACTGAATTCTTGCTATCTTTCGTATGACTTTCCATTATTGAAGCAAAAGTTCGTCGGAAGGGGTCCATTCTCACTTTTAAGTTTGTAAATTTGAATTAGACAAGAAAGTTTTTAACTTTATTTGTTATACCATATATGAAGGCTCAGTTCACTTCATTGTAGATTTCTTTTACAAAATTCAAAGGTATCTATATCAAGTTTGAGTGGTTTTGAAATTGGCTTTACCTACCATTTGACATTCTTCAGTGATATAACTTAAGTGTTTAGTATATAACAGAATCAAGTTCCTGAGCAGCACGTAAAGGAGGCTACAACAAAGGTAGAAGATGAACCAAATTTCTAAATGTATTGCCAAAGAAATTATAAAGAAGTTAATATTACAATTCTCTTAGCACATTGGTGAAAAGAAACTGAAACACTCCCAAGTTTCTTCTGAAATATAATTTACTTTTAGTTTTTTTTGATATATCTAAACAACCTGATAAGCATTACCAGCAGCTGAACTTTTAATATTTGGATCTTCTTTTGGCATCACAACTCAACCTATTCTTCTGTATGCACTCGCAGAAGATAGTGTTTTTGTGTACTGTAACAATAAAGTATAGCAGACCACTACAAAACTTAACATATCCTCCATTACTTTGTGACTATCTTTCAATTCTGGGATTCTTACAAGCTCTCCATTAAAACCAAAAGCCTGTCAAAAGGACCCCACTCAGTTGAAAACAATAACAATATCCCATTTCTCACACTTGGCCATTCTCCTATATAATATGTTAAACAACCTATGAACTCAATGCAATAGTCATAACCAAAAACATTACTCTAGTATATCCTACTTTGGCTTTTACAAACCGAAAGAGAAAGCTGGTTGAGAAAGAGTAATGTGCCACTTTTTTTCTTATAAACAAGTGAAGATAAATTTATGTTCCACAAAGATAAAGAAAGAGAGTGATACAAAAAGGGATTGCCATGGCCAAGAACAACTTATATAATCTATTTGTTAATTGAAAAGGCAAAAAGTGCTTCTGCAACTCTTTCTCTGTTTCACATTATCCTGATATGCTGCTTTTTTCTTATTCTTATAGGCCTTGGGAGTAACATTTTGAATCAAGATAGAAAAATGATATCTGCACAGAAGCTGGTACCTTTTGCCTCTATCGCAAGTATCGTTGTTCTCAACCTTCTACCTTCGGTTGGGTCATCTGATGAGCATGCAGTAACGCAGAATATCCAGTCGAGCAATAAGCACAAGGTTCAAGAGGTAATGCACTTTTACAGCAGAGTTTGTTTGATGCAATATAAATTTGTTCTAGTTTCTATTCATGTAGTGTTACAATTAATAAACATTCCATGAACCATCTTCAACTTTATGTACTTATTGGTTTCAGATTACTCCTCGGTTATCGTTTATGATCAAGTTTCATGGATTCATCCTCTGGGCTTCAGTTGGTTTCTTAATGCCAGTTGCTATACTGATAAAAAGAATGTCGAACAGAGAAGAATCTGGAAGGAGGTTAAGAATCATATTCTACAGTCATGCTATTTTACAGGCAAGTCAAATTTCCTTACTCTTCATAAAATTTCAATCTGGAAAAGACTAAACTACGAATCAAAATCATTTTTTCAAATTAGCCTTTTATTGCAGTTGCGATCTTCATGGTAAAACTTATCTATACAATGTGCCACACAGTGTAATCATTTTAGTTTTTTTAATTAGACAACATGCCCCACAATTCATATTAGTGGCTGAGATAAAAAGTACTTAATTATCATCAGTTTGCACAAATTATTATGAGTACTTGTAGTTAAAGGAACAGACTGCTTAATTTAATTCACAATGAGTTGCTATTCCTAAGTTCTCAGTAGTGAAGCCTATACAGGGATACCATTATGATTTAGGTGTTGAACACCATCTTTAATGATTAATTCATTGTTTTAACACCACAAATTAATCCATAAAGAATCAATTATATCATAAAATACTTGAATATATCACCTAAACTCTGACAACTGACACCAACTTCTAATTCATTTTGAGTATAATACGACTCATCCTCCATCTACAGGTTTTGGCGGTCCTCCTTGCGACTGCAGGAGCAGTACTGTCGATAAAATACTTCGACAACTCTTTCAAGAATGATCACCAGAGAATAGGCTTAGCCTTTTATGGTGTCATGTGGTTGCAGGCATTGATCGGCATTATCAGGCCACAAAGGTACATGCTCAACATGTATTTGAATTTTCAAACCAGTTAGACATGATATGCAGATGGTTTTTGCAATTGACTCCATCTATAGTAATAACTAATAAGTAGAATGACTAGTTTTGTGAGTTAAAGAATAAGGATATTAAACACTCAACAGATAGTTTTAACATACACTTCAATTCTTTATTTGCAGGGGAAGCAAAGGCAGAAACATCTGGTTTCTCTTTCACTGGCTAATGGGAATGACAGTTTCTTTACTTGGAGTCATTAACATATACACAGGTTTACAAGCCTACCATAACAGAACATCAAGAAATGTAAGGATCTGGACAGTCGTTTTCACAGCCGAGATCTCTCTAATACTATTTGTTTACCTTCTCCAAGAAAAATGGCACTATATACATAAACAAGGTGCGATTCTACGAAATAACCCGGTTCAACCCACCGATCAAGAGATGCCCCCAAGATACGAGCAGAAAGAAACATCATCTGAGCCTTGATGAGAATTAATTTATATGGATTGTGACACGTTTCCATTCGTACTAACATTGGATTCTTGCTAACTTTCTTATGAATTTTCATTATTGAAGCAAAAGTACATTGGATGTGGTCAATTCTTACTTTTAAGTTTGTATATTTGAATTAGACAAGAAAATTTTTAACTTTATTTATTATGTCAATAGGATGGCTCAGTTCAGTTCATTCATTTGTGTAACAAAATACCAAGGTACATATATCAAGTTTGAGTGGTTTTTCACATTGGCTTTACCTACCATTCAGTTCTTCAGTGATATATCCTATGTATTTAGTACATAACGGAACTAAGTTCCTGAACAGCACGTAAAGGATACAACAAGGGTAGAAAATAACCAATTTTCAAAATGTATTGCCAATGAAATTAGAAAGAAGCTAATATTACAATTCTCTCAGCACATTGGTCGAAAGAAACTGAAACACTCCCAGGTTTCTTCTGAAATATAATTTACTATTAGTTTTGATATATCTAAATGACCTGATAAGCATTACCAGCAGCTGACCTTTCAATATTTGGATCTTCTGTTGGCATCACAACTTTTTGAACTTCTCATATTTAGCTTGTCAGTTCACTATTTTTTAAGACTAATGATGGTGTTTGTGTGTGTGTGTGCGTGTGTCAAGATTCAAAGGCTGCCCTTTGGTGTGGATATCATAATTTCGGATGAACCAATCCTATGAGATTGAAATACGAATACATCTGCAAAGGTAAAAACCTCAACCACAAGTTATGGCCACAAGTTACATGGATTCATCATCTTTGTCAATAACCTCCCTAACATAAAGCAAAAAAATAGTTTATTCTAGTGGAAAAACAGAATTCCAAGCATTAAGGAGACACATATCCCTCAAGGTTCATATACAAGTTTACTGGAACATGGCAAGGTTCATACGTAAAAACAAACCTCAGTTATGCAGTTTAATAAAGTATTAAAAGCATAATATGCATGGGTAAGATCTGCAGAGCACAGTAAGAAATTGCACATATGTTCCTTAAAATTAACTACATGCATCATGCATGCGTGCAACAAGCCTTGGGTCACAACCAGATATTGACTGTTATAAGGATTATTGTGGAACATAGCTTCTTAACCTTGCGTAATTGACTACTCAGCACTTGCAAACAATGGAATAGAATAAGTGATCTTCAGCTTTAACGGTTTTAAAAAGAAAATCTATTATACGATGCAAAGACATGTCATTTCTCTATAATATTTACATAGGTAGAGGTCAAGGAAACAGTTGCACTTGGCCAGTTGCAATTGCTATTCCTAAAATAATTACAGGCGGAAGAATAACAAATGCACCAATGGTGGCAAAGAAAACCGAGTCATTCCTCTTAGATACTTCATTCAAGTAAGTCTGCCTTCGGATATTTCTCTTCTGTGATATAGTTAAGAATTTGGCAGTCACCTTCTTTAGATTTTTACCTAATGGGATGCTAAAATCATCATCACGGTCTCCAACCAAATTAGCAAGTTGTTCACGTATTGTCGGCCGACCAGAGCTACCGTCACTCTCATAACCTATATAAAACAGAATTAGAGTTATCAAAAAAAGCAATTTCAACTTAGCACATATATCTTTCTCTTCATAGTTAATCAAAGAACAGAATTTAATTTCGCGCACATACCGCCAGCAGAAGAGGTGCCAGAAGTGAGTTGTTCCAAGAGATCCATCTGTGTTCGAGCAGAAGAGGATGACCCTAATAGTCAAATCAAGAAAGATTACATCAGTGGAAGGTCCAAGATTGAGAGCAAATAAGCTACCTTTTGAACCAAAACCATCTTAGACAAGATTAAAGAATAAGAATTTGTGAATGAGGTCCAGATGCAAAGGTAGCAACATATACCATTGTATACAAGAAATGAACGAATCATAATTCCTCTTCAAAAATTGCAAATCCACCACGAAACTCTAATGACATCCTTCCTTTCTCCCTATCACCAGAGATCACTTTCCTTTTACTCCCTTCAACTCAATAAAAATCCAGTTGTACTGATACACCATAGAATCAGGATACCAAAAACTCGTTTTCAACGACTCCAAAACCGCGAAAACAACCACAAAATCTGAATTTGCACTTATGTGTTCGTTCTTGTTCAAACTATATTTCCGCTCAAATCTAATGGAAGCCCCCACACATAATCCTCAAACAAAAGCTCCTCACGTATTAATCTTGTAGAACCTTATATTATGAACCACTAATTAATAACTTATGTGCAACATAAATGAGATTGGCAACAATAAAAGAGCTCTGATTACACAAACACACACACACTCATGTGATGCATTCCCTACTGATTTCAATAGCAAGACATGCTTATCAATGAAACAGCAAATAAAATTAAGGGTCAATTGTGTTTGAGCCCCTAAACTATGAGCTCTGTCGTAATGTCCCCTAACCTATTAAAATATGCGACTTGCCCACTTGCCCCCTAACTTATGCTAAAGTTTGCAAATTGCCCTATATCTACCGGATAAAAATATAGTCACGTGTTTACATTGAACGGTTGATCAAGCACTCAGGGGCAAATTCGCACATTTTTCCATAGGTTAGAAGGCAATCCACACATTTTAATAGGTTACTGTCACCTTGCTAAAAACACGAGGGGGTTCAACGCAATTGACCCTATAATTAAAGAGAATAAGATCCTTCAAACAACTAACTTAACTGTCTCAAAACTCATGATTTAAGCTAAAACATGTAAGAGTATACTAAAAATCCAATCTTTAAATTACTGTAAACATAAAGTTTTTATTTTTAGCATATACTTACAAGAGTAAGCAGTGGAGTCCTCCTCAGTAACTCTACTACCTTCAGTTCCTTCAGAGAAAGCAGCAACTTTTAAAGATGGAGAATCATTTGACTTGAACAAATGCTTATTATTATGCTTTAGAATGTTTGATGAAACTATTATTGTGGGTTTTAGGTGTAAAGTTGAAGCAGTGCCAACATTCAGTGCCATTGAAATATTTTTTGATGTTTTCTTAGGAAGTTTTATTTATTAGGTGAAAGAAGGAAGGATCTTTCAGCTTCCATGTAGTTTGTAAGAAAGCGGTTAAACGACAACCTCAATTTAAATGGCGCTTCAAGAAATTAGCTCCTCCACATATATGTTTGGGGTGGACCCACTAAATTAAAACTAAAGAAAAATAAGCTTCATAGTTGCTTTTTGTGAAAAAGTAATTCTTTAATACTACATATCATAATTTATGAATGCATGTCTTATTTTAAAAAAATCTATGTATATTCTATCTAACTATTACAGGCTGGGACGCGTGCACAAGTTGCTAGTAATATGATAGGAATAAAATTTTAATTGACCTATATTATGTACAGTTGTTGTAATGAAAAATCCGATTCAATTTTACTAGCAAAAAAAAAAAAAACAGATCGAAAATCATGTAATTCTAGCTAAAATACAACATTCCGGCGGATGTCACAATATATTAATAAATTTGAGGTTAAAGGCTTTAAGTAGAATTATGTTATTGTTATTTTTAAAATAAAAAACTCATACTTATCATTATCAATTTCAACCAACTTCCATTCACCAAAATAACGGATTCCGCAATTCTAAAAAATGTAAAGTATAGCACAATATAATAAATATACTACGAAACTTTTAAATATTTATGAGGCAATTTTATTTTTTCCTAAAATCTTAATAAAGTAGGATTTGTTGGACGGACAAAACCTTAACCCAACCTGCGTACAGATAACGTAAGCACTTGCCATAATATCCTGAGAACCGTTGTACATAAAACATCTCATCTGATTAATCACACAAAAAATATGACCGTTACAAAACCATGCGTTTGAAAGTTGTCACTAATTATTATTCATACCCACATTAGATTTATACCAAATCCAACAACTTCATAAAAACCCCTGATTTATATATTTCATTTGGCCACACTTTTTCTCCTCTTTCTTTCGTTGTTGTAAAACAAAAAAAGATACGATTTTGGAGGTGGGTTTTTTATGTTGAGGAAAAAATGGCGAAGAGAAGTGCTGAAGAGATGAAAAATGGGGTTTTGCAGGTTGTTGAAAGTGAAGAGATTAATAATCAAATTGTTGTTAAAGAGGATTTGTTGGGTAGTCAAAGTCAAACGCAGCAGCATCCGTATGCGTTTCATGTGTCTGGTCCGAGGAATGTGCCTTGTATAAACTGGAGAGATCTCTTAAAATCCACTTGGTCAGTTTGTTTCTTCTCTTTTTTCATGTCTATTCTGTTGGGGGGTTTGTGTTTTTCGATATACTTGTTTCTTGATCTGCATAAATTTTATCGATTGGTGTTTCTTCAGTGAGTTTCTGTGGTAATTTTTAGTGGTGGATGGGAGTTTACTTTTAAACCTTGATGATATGATCTTTTGGTAAATTGGAGTTTTATGTCAGTTCAAATTCCTATGTAATTTGAATTCAAGTTTTAGTGCTGATTGGAGTTCGAATTAATCTATCGTTTTTTCTTATGTTTCTAGTTCTGATTACTTAAAATCTTTGTGTGCTGTCGAGTAGAAGTTAATAGCATAGATAAGGTGAGAGCATGTGAACTTGGTTTCAATGGATTATTTGAGATCTGCATTTGGCATAAGACCTTTTTTTTTTAATTTACTCAAGTTACTTGAACTTACACTTATACCTTCAACGTGTAGCTGATCTTTAGATCTGATATAGATTATGGATACTTTTGCTTTGTATTTAAGCTGATTCTTTGTTGAAGTGCTTTTATAATCTAACATGGTTTCAGTAAATTTCATTATCAGGAAGGACGGCAATTACAGAAGGACCGTGATCTCCTGCTTTATCCAAGCAGTATACTTACTCGAACTCGACAGACAAGAAAACAGAACCCCTGAAACTGCTCTTGCACCCAAATGGTGGATACCCTTTAAGTACAAACTAGTCGAGACCCTCATAGACGAAAGAGACGGATCAATATTCGGTGCAATACTCGAATGGGACAGATCTGCAGCTTTAGCCGATTTCGTACTAATGCGACCTAGCGGTGCACCAAGGGCTGTTTTAGCCCTCAGAGGAACTTTACTCAAAAGCCCAACAATCAGACGAGACATTGAAGATGACTTACGTTTCCTAACTTGGGAAAGTCTAAAGGGTTCAGTCAGATTCAGCTGCAGTTTCAAGGCACTAAAATCGATCTCTGATAAATACGGAAGTAACAATGTTTGTATAGCAGGGCATTCTTTGGGAGCAGGCTTTGCACTACAGATCGGAAAAGCATTAGCGAAAGAAGGAGTATTCGTCGAGGCACATTTGTTCAATCCACCCTCAGTTTCCTTAGCTTCGAGTTTTAGAAACATGGGGGAAAAGGCGGGACTTATGTGGAAGAAGGTAAGATCTATGCTTCCTTCGAGTAATGAAGCTCAATTAAACAGCCATGAGGAATCAAAATCTATTACATTGGGATCAAAGCAATGGGTGCCTCATTTGTATGTGAATAATAGTGACTATATCTGTTGTTATTATACTGATCCAGAGGAGACAGAAGCCAAGAATAGCGTCGATAATAAGGAGAATGCAAAACCAACAAATGTACCGTTTTCTGCCAAGTTATTCGTTTTGTCGAAGGGTAAACAAAAGTTTCTTGAGGCGCATGGATTGGAGCAGTGGTGGTCTGATGATTTGGAACTGCAAACGGCGATTAATAGTAGTAAGTTGATTAGTAGGCAGTTGAAGTCGTTGTATAGCCTTCCTCCAACTCAAGGACAATCGCCAAGCAAGGGTCGAGCGGTGACTTGATTTTGGCTCTTGTTTTGTTCTTTTATGTTACATAAACTGATAGAATTCTCTGAGTTCCTCAAGTTGGAATAGAGAAGAAAATAACTAATTTGTTCATTCTGTTCTGCGATGATCTAAAGCATTCTTGTTCTTCCCGTATCGTTTGTTTCTTTGTATGTGTTTGTTTGTAAAACTGGCGTTTAAGTGTACTACCAGTGTTCTTTGTTCTCAAAGAAGTAAATGACATGAAATGTGAGCTTGTTTATTGTCTTTCATTGTAAGCTGGCTGAGGGAAGCACCCTAGTTTTGTTAAGTACAATGATGTAAGTTTCTAACGAGCAGCTAAATACAGCTACGTACGTACCATTTTGTTTGTTTTGGGGTGTTTGACTGTTTGCTTGTGAGGAACAACATTGCTTTCTTTAGCCATGAATCAAAGTTTCAATTTTGATATACG
This sequence comes from Misopates orontium, assembly GCA_946800315.1. Lineage (NCBI taxonomy): Eukaryota > Viridiplantae > Streptophyta > Magnoliopsida > Lamiales > Plantaginaceae > Misopates > Misopates orontium. The sequence goes on along the minus strand of OX326949.1, from coordinate 3,001,733 downwards.
TTTCATTTAGCCAAATATAAAAAAAAATAAAAAAAAAAAAAAAAAAAAAAAAAAAATCGTAAATTTCCAAGAGCTTTTAAAGATGTTGAGAAAAAATAATCGGAACTTTAAGCACATCCTTAAGTTTAGTTTCTAGTGAGTCTGAATGCAAAACGTTTTAGTACATATTTAATGAAAACATTTGGAACTAGACCCCCAGATTATAGAATCAACTCCTATATTTGAATAATAATTAACACTTCTTGGAAATTGAAAATTAAAAACGGATGAGCTCCCCTAAAATTGAATAAGTACACACACATACATTAAGTTTGACATTTATTAGTAATTACAAAAAAGAATCTCACAGAAACAAAAAATATTCTGTAATCGACTCTGCTGGGGATCGAACCCAGAATCTCTGGTTCCGTAGACCAGCGCCTTATCCATTGGGCCACAGAGTCACTTGTTGACTCAAGTCTGTAAGTTTTTTATATATATTATGTCGCTGCAGGGCCAATGCACGAATGTTAATGGGACTGTAGTTTGATGAGATCATGGTTTTCAGCGAAAATCATGAGCAAATAGACTTACAAACTTACACTAGAAAAAAAAAAAATATATATATATACAGTTTTCGCTTGCCAAAAGCACTGGGTAATTGAACGTTGGTGCTTAATTCCATAGCTTCATCAAGTGTAAAGACCTGAAAATTTAAATCCATTTTTGAAAAGTGCGTTGGCCCACACCAACTCGGAGAGCCTAGTTTTTGTTCATTAAAGTTTGTAGCTAGCATCCTTCACGTATTATAAAGTAAGCCATGGCCTGTTTTAAATGAATACTATATTGTTTGGATTTTTATTACCAAAATGTTTCTGATAAATGATAAATAGACCATAGAATTAGATTTTAAATATAGTATTGAGAGAATTAAGAATAAATGCATAATTACTTGAAGGATATCATTTTGAATAGACATTCACTAATCATCCATTCTGAAAATCATGCATGTACCTGTGGATCTCACAACATATTGAATTGTATCTAACAATCAAATTTCAGTCTTCATCAAGCGATTCAGATAACTCTATGTGAGCAAATTAAATCTCATATCACGAACCAGAAAATATGAACACAACGAATAGAAAAACAATCACCAATATTCAAACTAACAACACAAACTTAATACACTCAGTTTTTACAAAGTTATACATGACATAATGAATAGCTCTAAATTGCTCCCAAATTATACACTTCCTACTACTACCTTAGAGATACATACGTACATGCATACATATATACATATATATACATTATATTTCTATATAATATATACATATATATGTACACACACATATGTATAAACTGATGAACAAAAACGTTTACACACGTACACGTACTCCATCACACGAAGCTAGAAAAATCATAATCATAAACACAGACCTCTTGCTGATTATTAACCATCATCCCATAGTTGTAACACGGATCGCAGCCAAACGAACTATAACCCGAATCCATCTCCATCATCAACGACTCGAAATCCCAATCCTGCAATATCGAAAAATCCATCTTTTGCTCACCCAACAAACAATCTTCCAACACATAGTTCGAAGATAATTGTTGCACTTGTAAATCGGGTGAGCCCTCTAACGGCGTACTGAAACACGACGATTCAAACGACAAGTCGAGACTATTTTCTTGATATGCATGAACGCGATGATCATCAAACACAGGCAAAGAAGGAGGTGGAGATGGGATCATAACTTGTGAAGGATTTGTTCCATTGCCAGTGAGTTGTTGAACGAGGTTCTTGAAGTTTGATGAGTCTGTGATGTAAACTTTGGGTCGTAAGATTTTGATCAAACTATTGAGTTGTTGTTTCTTTTCATGATGTTTGTTGGACCTTTTTGTGGTCGACGTTTGAGTGTTTGATTTTTTCTTTGCCATGTTTTGTGGGGAAGAGATGAACAAGGGGGGGCACTGTTTGCCTAGGAAATACCTTTGCAACTCGTCGATTTTATCGATAGGAGGATACTATGAGGTATTAATAAGAGTGCAATATAATAATACTACAAGTCAATGAATATTATTGAGGTGGTGAAAATATTCTTATAATTAGTTAAACTCATGTAAAGAGCTTTCCTCCTAGTCATACATGAGAACAAAACTTAATGAGTTACGATTATACGATTTAATGTTTTGTCAATTTGTATTAACATATATATGTACCTAATATTTTAGTAAAATTATCTCTAGAGGCATAATAGCGCTTTTGTCTCACTTTGTGTCAAACGATTTATCTAATATAATAATCACATATACTTCATCATGCATTAAGATAAAGGATACATGTGATATCACAACCACAAAATACGAAGTGCGACACAAATTATAACTTAGTACTGCAATTATAAGTTTTTCATACTTATGAACAATTTGATCAAGTAAATAAATATATTTATTATGATTAATGAGTTAATGTCAAAAATTAAGTTCCATAAAACGTTGTTACGATTTCACACCACGCAACCCTAGCAAGTCATGAGACAAAAAGATGCGGAAAATGATGTTTATTGTACAAAAACGAGTCCTTAATTAATTAGCCTAACCCAATTAATGGCAAGAACCAATATCTTTTTACTCTTACTCTGTACGCAACTTGGTCACTGTAGAATGTGACGTACATCATCTTATGCCAAGTTTTGTAATTACATGCATGTCGGTTCCATCTTCTGGATGGGCTGTCTTTTTTTTCTTTTTCTCTTTATTATTTGTCCGCTAATTATTAACATAGAAAATTTAATGCTTTTGGATATTTCGACATGTTTTCGAAAATTTTAAAATAGTTAATGAAGGTGAAGAATATTATATGTTGTTTCTAAAGAGTCGAAATAAATAATTTTGATTATTTAAAAAAAATGTTTAAAACCTTTGATGACGTTCAGCTATTGTAGATGCCCACGAATTTCATAATGTTGTGTGTTGGAAAATGACACGAGGCAGACCAACAGAGAAGGCACGTCGCTAAACTTATTCAGTAACTTGTCCTCATTCTTTTTCTTTATCATAATCTTCTTAATTACTTCAAAATTCTGTTAAATTGTGTATATGTAATGCGGAGAAAGAGACAAAAATTACTTTACATATTCTAATTTTAGAATATCAAAGACTGCCTTAATTGCTGATATTTGTGCATATGTGTGAGTGGAAAAAGGGACAAAAGAAAACTTTACCTTTAGAAATACCAAAGGCTGTCCGTAATTAATTACTGATATCTATGTATATGTATTTGGAGAAAGAAACAAAAAAATACTTTACATATTCTAATTTTGGAAATATTAAAGGCTGCCCTTAATTACTGATACTTGTGTATATATGTCTTTGTGTGAAATAGACAAAGAAATACTTTACAGATTCTAATTTTAGAAATATGAAGAGCTGCCCTTAATTACTGACATTCATGTATATGCGTATCGAGAAAGATACCATAACTAATTTAAATATTCTAATTCTAAAAAAATTAAAGGCTGCCCTAATTAATTACTAATATTTGTGGCTAGATTTCTTGTCAAATTTTTAAAATTAGCAATGCATACAATTTTATAACTTTCAGTTTCATGTTTACTTGATACTGATTAGTTCGTTTGAACTGAAGTATTGCTAAAAAATATAATGCATTACAATTGAAGTCAAAATCCGAGTTTATTTTACGATGTACCAAAAGTTATTGTTTAACATGTTATACTTAAATATAAAATATATGCTAAATGGAAAATATAATCACGACAGAACATGAGGGAGAAGTTTTTTCACAAAACCATAAAAAATGTGTATGATCAATATCGCTTTCAGTGTGAATGATTAAGATGCTCAGGTTTATTATAAATTAGACGATATGCGAAATTAATTAATTACTAGATGTCGTGCCTAATATCCATATCAATCACCTATCCGAATCTTGAAATTTGGCGCTGGCTGTCTTTTCTTTCCTGTATTCAGATTGATTTTAGACCCTTTCACGGTCACGTAATTCCTTCTTATTAGGCGCTAAATAATAAGATTATTTCAATATTCTTGAGAAGCAGCTATTTTGATAATCTATTAGTTATTTTATCACAACTTTATCATAATCCATTATCAATTGGTTTCAATTTTTTTTGGTTTGAGACTGTGGATAGTTCAATCCACTGGGTTCTTATGGCAAGCTGAAATATGAAATGATATATGATTTGTAATAACTCTTTTAAGTCTTTACCTACAATTGCACGGATACAGATATAAAAAGGTACAAGTAAAAGGTATAATATGTTGCAGATGCCAAGATACGGATTTCTCCAAAATGATATATACGCCTGTGAAGGGCCATTTATGTTAGTACTTAATACCAATACTTATATCAAAACATTACTACATATTTCAATCTATAATGCTGAAAAAATAGTTTGAGAATACATCAAAAAATAATCTATAATACATTAATAAACTAAACACACAAGTCATCTAAATATTCACTAAAGGTGTTCGTGCAATATAGAAACATAGAAGTTATTAATCGATACAAGAAGTATCAAATCTCACTTGAAAATTACAATTTGTGTACAAGTACCCATAAGAAACAACTTATGACATAATTATAAGACTCTAAATTAGTCTCGAGATAACTTTTCATTAAACATATTCAGACTTTTACAAAAATAGTACGAATTAACTAAAGTTTTTAAGACGGTAAAAGTAAGAGCAAAATCAGTCTTTGCGTTCCCTAGATTTTTTCATAAATTTTAAAAGATGTAGTGTTACTATAGATTAAGCAAACGTCAGCGATTCTAATTTATAATTCACCCTAATCAGTAACTAACATTATATCAAAAGTAAAAAAGACAGTGAATTCAAGATTATAATGGCATATGCATGTCACAGAATGGACAAAATGATATTCCAGTTTTAGTCTTGACTGCAAAAACATATCTACCTGATAAGTCATAGCTTGAACTTAGACTACCTACGTCCTTCATGTCATAAAGCCAAAAACTTGTTCTGTTCCTAGCAAAGCAATTATGGAATCTGTAAAGATTGACCAACTAATACCTAACTTAATTTTTTTCTGGCAAACAAACTTCATAGCTATGAGCAAATCTTTATATAAAGCAGACATAGGAAGAACAAAAGAAACAGGAAAAGCTTGCTAATTTATGATGGATCAGTTTCACAATTTCTTTCAGTGCTGAACAAAGCAATGCTTATTAATAAGTTTGTATCAATTACCACATCCAAACATCTTCACAACATATGCCTTTCTTTCCTATTTTCATTGTATCCTAACAAATCTTGAATGTTATAAACGCTGCAAACGCGAAGCATACGAAATGCATGAGATACAAGGCACAGACCAAGTACTTATACTGTTTATCGTATCATCATAACAGTAAAACCGACTGGTGTTACAAATAAAAGAATCAAAACTGTTTCTATAAAACTGACAACAGGACGGGGTATTGGGGAAAAACAACCGCAATGAGGGGATTGAACATACCATCTCTAGCTGACCCTTTCGAAGAAAGATATATGAACAAATCGTTTTACTTGAACCATAACATTTGCCAACATTAGGATTTGTTTCCTGATAAAGACCCACCAATTTTCAGCATCAGAGGATAAACAGGGCTGAACTCCTTGTCTCCTCTGGCCCTTATCTTTGCCGCATAGTCATCTAACGTTGCTGTGATGCCTTTCCAAATCTGATCTTCCCCTTGTGAATCCATCCACAAAGAATACTGTATTGGTGTAAGCTTATTCCTTTGTAGAGGAGATAGCAAATCGTCAGGGCCCCGCGAATAAAGATGGTGAAGTATGACACTTGGGGGCAAATCTTGAAGAAGTGGTGAAGATCCCAGTTGAGACGTTTCCAAGAAAATAACGGGGCGAAATGCTCGAAGGGCACGGTACGGTGCACCAAGCTGCTCTACTGGAAACAAGTTTTGGCCTACAGCTAATTCAAGTTCCGCCATGTCCCGAGCCATTCTCAACTTGCCCGATTCGGACAATGGTCTAACAAGTGAAGCATGTCTTATGAAGAATATCAAAACCCTTGAAGCCATGCTCCTTACGAGCCGAGTGCATATAGTTTCTGATCCAGTTGAAATAGCTCCTGAAGAAGGTAAGAGTCGGGACAAGAATTCGCTACGGAAGTGATGAATGCTTTTTTGTAAATCTTCCATGTAAGGAGATGCGTTGTTGTCCATGGCAGCGTCCATTCCGAGAGTACTAAAATTTTGTTCGTGGATTTGCAGGATGCAGGACTCGAGACGATCGAGCATGGTTTGAAATAACGATGTCACTGAATCACCGGCAACGCCATATATAGTACCAAGTGCAGCAGAGAGAACGTCTGAAGCAACAGTGGGGAGTCCTGAGACCATGGATGTTACACGGGTATGAACTTCTTGAAGATGTTGACACAATGTGAAGTTCTTCAGCTGCGCTGATGTTGCAGGGCCAGTTATCTGGCGTGCTTCAGGACCCGTTGATATCTGTGATGAATAATTAGTAGGTGAAATATAATGCAGAATCAAAAGTTATGAACGGCAGTCGCACAAATGGTAAGATGGGCATGAGAAAATGAAACTAGACACATGTGGAGGCTTGGCTTTTGAGTCAGCTTGACTCCACTTTTTATGTCAAGCTTACTAGTTTAGCTGTGTGGGATTAGCTTCTACAGACTCACTATTATGCTTTTCTCAGTGATGAATCTTTTACATATTGAGAAAACTGTCTATATCTCAAAGGGGTGAAGAAACTATGGAAATAGAAGAGATGTGTGATTCCTCCAGCTCCTCCAAAACCTATTTTGAGAAATTCAGGGTTGTTTATGAGCTTGCAATCAAAAATGTTTATAGAGTGAGGCACGCATCATAATTATATTAGACTTACTAGAGGTGTGAATGATTTTAATTTATTTGGCTTTCTTTGCTCCAAGAGATACTAATTTTGATCCATAGCCCATTATTTCATTTTTTTTCAAATTTGGGGTGTTTAAAAGAAGTAAGACTTGTTACATTCAACAAAGACAGAAACGAATCCACTATCTGTTTTATGTCTAGCACGACACAGAGTAACTCCAGATCTGAACTATATTACAATTTTAAAAGAGCTTTTTCCTGTCAATGGGATAAGTGACAACTTTAGCTGAAGATATTGATATTTATTTTTTTTGGTTAAATGAAGATGTTGCAGATGGTATGCGGACAATTTAAAAAGGAAATGGAAAAGTTGAACTTCCTGTCCAATGAAGCCTCGTTTGATTATATTATGCAGACCAACTTCTTAAACCCAATTATGTTAACCAGTTAATATTAGATTGATGTAACGTGCTGTTGAAACACGAAGATCAAGTGCACAAAGATACAGATTGGAAAGAATATATTATAGCTCAAACAAGGAAAATTAGGAGTAATTAAAAGTGTTAAATCAAAAATTACCTGGTATTCAGCTCGTTCAGCAAGTAGAAGCAAAGCTTTGTTGATCTCACGCAAGACAAGAAGAGTTAAACGTGCATCCAGATGTACAGCTTCAATTTCTTCCTGAATGCGTGATATAATTCTTGAGATGTGTTCTTTCGAGGGAACACTTCCACGGCTCGACATCGGAAATACAGAATTTACAAGATCAGACAGTCTACTTAAGCAAAGAGCTAAAAATGAAGTCTGGAAAGTCTCAATGGCAGCCACCATCTGTCCCTTTCCTTCTGAACTGAGAGCTGGTAGAACTCCTTTAACATCTGTATCACGGGAAATCCTTTCAAGAAGGTTTTCAATCATTGTTAAGAGTTTCGGGTACCCGACAGTGAATATCTCTTTCACAAAGCTTGATGCAGTGAAAACCGACTTCATTTGGCTTGCAAATGATTTCACTAATGCATCCCAAACACGATCGGTTAACATTGGATCACCTTCCTGAGAAAGAATAAGAAAATATAAGCAGTAAACTCAAGATTAGAACAAAGGTGAACACGATACTTAGAATAGAACCAATGGAGTAAGCCAATTCAACAAGTTCTTTAGTCAGGCTGAACAGGGAGCTCAGGCTTGGCTCGTTAGATTAAATGAAACTAAGCAATCTTATACACAATCCTAAGTTTTTAGATTGAGTTTGTTTAAACCAGTTTAGGTAACAATACCATATTCCAGTAATATCATATCTTAAAACTAAGGGACGCAAAGTTTCAGTAGACAACTTCTTGATTACATTCAGCAAAAAAGAAAAGGGAATCCCCCTTGAGAATTTTAATTGCCTTCTTTTAACAGTCCATGATGCTTGATACATGGCTAACTTCTCAGAATCACATCCCTCAATGGGACAACTAAATCGACTACAGCTCAACTAGTTTACAGCGTATTGTCGCAAACTTCGGGAGTTCATGCATTTTTCATTAAAACCCTTACTCTACCCAAACTACGAAGTGCAAGTGAAATAGAAAGAAGTTACTTTTCCCAGTTTAAAAAGGGGCTAAGCTTTTCGTTAGAGATCTCCACAGAGAGTTCAAGTGCTAGTCCAACTAAAAAATTCATATGAAGTGAAAACAATTCATTATTCTCTTCAACCGCACTTTTCCATTACCATTTGCTTTATCCATTCTTGCTCAACTCAAACCTCCACCTAAGTCCTTTGGAGCTCAAACTTCCTAAAGAAACACTGTCACCCAAAACTTTTGCTCTTCCAAGGACAATACCATTAAGGCTAAATCCACAACATCTAGTAATACAATTAAACACACATCATTATTAGATAAATAAACATATGAAATCTCAGATGCTTCAACACCAAATACATAAATAAGATGTCTTCCCCATTTATCAATAATAACAACAGCAACATTACAACCACTTACCTGCATAACCTCATCTAGCAACAAAACAAGCGTGAAGGGATCTCGCTTCTTGGACAACACCCTCTGCAAGTGCCAAACCGCGAGCACAATCGAATGCAATTGATCCATACACCCATTCATCCTCTGCCAAAGCGCCTCCCTCGCCTTCCCCCCACTCCCAATCTGCGGAGTCCCATGTCTCTGCACCCCACCAGGCCCTCCACCACCATACCCTCCTCCTCCCCCTCCCGATATCGCCTTCATATCCAACGCACTACTCACACTCTTCACCGCCATCTGCTTATACTTACTAACCAAACCGTCAACCGTACCCCGTAACTCCCCCATGTTATAAAACACCTGCAAACCCAACCCAACCTCGGGCTGATTCAAATTCTCAAGCCCTTTTTCCAAAACCTTCATACCCTCTTCCCGTATCCTCGACCCGACCTCGATCACCCACTTCAACTCCCCATCCACCACATCAATCCCCGACAAATGGCACTCGTTATACAAACTCAAAATCTCAAAATGCAGCTGGGCCGCCTTCGAAAGATCCCATTTTGACGCGTCGGGCTGCGTATCCACGACACCCCGGAGCTTCTGCACCGATCGCAGAGTGCGTAGCGTGTACTGGAGCAACAAATTGGCGGAATGCAGGTTGTTTAACTGTCGGGTTTGCGCGGAAATGACGCGGTGGGGATCTGAGAGCTCGTTACGGGCTCGGCGGAGGGAGGACTGGAGGGAGGAGAGAGAGGATTTGACGGAGGAGAGAGAAGATTCGGCGGATTTGATGGAGGTGAGCTGGTGGAGGAGATCGGGGTGGCGGGAGAGGACCTCGTGGCGGAGGTGGGAGTCGAGGATGCGGAGGCCTTGGGTGAGTTTCTCGATGGTGGAGGCGGCGGAGCCGGAGGAGAGGGCGTTGGAGGAGAAGTGTGTGGGGTTGAAATTGGGGGAGAGGAATGCGGAGAAGATGGGGTCGGAGAGGTGTTGTTGGGTGGTGGTGGGGGAGGAGTGGAGGGGGGTGGGTGGGGTGGGGGTGGTGGGGGTGGAGAGGCGGTGGAGAGGGGATTTTGCTGCGGCCATGGGATGATCAAGTGTGGTGTGGTGTGATCTGATTTTTTGAAGAAGAAAATGTTGTACTAGTCTTCTTGGGTTTGATATTAGGGAAGAGATTGTACCGTGTGCTGCACTTGTTGTACAACTTGTGTTTAATAACTTATAAAGCGTTAATGGTGAGAGGATACTTAGAGGTAGGAGTGGCAAATGGATCAACCGGACCCGGATCCGGGTTCGGTCCACTAGGATCCGATCCAACCGGATCCGGATCCAAAATGGATCTACATGGTTGGATCCCATATGGATTCAACCTGGACCGGATCCAGGTCTGGATCCACTTGGATCCATGAATCCACAGAGTACATTTTTTGGATCCGATCCCGAATCCAGGCGGATCCATTCGGAGATCCATCATGGATCCGAACAGATCCAATGGCGGATCCATGACTGGATCCGATCGGATCCATCTTTCATTTTGCCTATTTTTTCAGTCAGATTTTAATCATTAAGTAAATTTTTCCACAACATTATGAAGGAAACTTAATATGGCCTTAGTAACTTAGTTTGATAAATCAACATTTGATAAGCAACAAAATATGGTTCTACTGCTTGCGATGATTTAACCTCGTTTAAGGTTGCATTTGTTCCCTTTTATTGAAATAATGAAATCTAAAGATTTGATATAGCAATCGTGTGACAAAAAACAGTAAGCATTTTTGGGATGTAGCTTCAAAAGACTTCATACTCATAACTCCATTTCTATAATAACTTGAATTAACAAGTTTCAGTATGTGAAATTATTGATGCATTTCAAACTTTTCAGATAGCAATATAAATACTTAATATTTAATACCTCATAAGTTTTCAAGTAAATTATCCAGGAGAAGGCAAGGTCTATTTACACATGCTGAGCCAAATATACATACTCCTTACACATGCTGCCGAGAAAATAAATGATCTTTACCCAGTAATTCAAGGAAATAGTGAAAGATGTCGATATATCCGACGGATTAACACAGGGAGACATCACATTGTCTCCCTGGGATGCAGCAGGATATGATAGCATTACAAATTCAATCTCAAATACAAACAACTACTTCCCGCTTGCGGTGCAAAACAACGACGACATAAAATGGTGCGAACCACGTCAATTATACAAGTCCAAATCTCAACAGCAGAACCAATACTCCAAAATCACACTCCAAGAGCCCAAGAAGTCTTCTTTCTTCTTCTAATCCATCTTCTCCCAAACTAAGACTGTTGCATAAGTTTTATTTTCTAAATTTGCATATGTATCAAAACTCATTAGATTAGCTCTTACCAAGATGCTACTATAGACCAAGTGACATAGTTCCTGTCTGTACAACCAATTTGTCAATATCAATACAGTCTGCAACCTCTTCATCTTCAAGAACTGCATAAAAGTAATACAAATTAATGAATTATGCAAAAATCACATAGAAATACATAATTTTTAAAAGTAAAATACTAAAATATAAAGAACTTCAAGCCAATTTTGTGTGCATACGAGCGCTTCTGCATTCTCCGGTGACAAAGAACTTCTAAACTTTCCAAGTATTCTGCCACCATGACTAAATGCTGACTCCGATGCAACACTAGTGATGGGAATACTCAAAATGTCGCGCGCCATCAGTGCTAACGCTGGATATTTAGATAAATTACCTCTCCAATACTCCAACACATCTAGATTTTGTCTTTGGTCAAGTGGATTTTCTTCAAGGTAAGTATCCAACTGAGATTGAACTCTCGTAACACCATGTTGACGTTTAAAAACTTCGAATTCCTACATTATTTGATTAAATGTTAAAATATATACTAAATAGAAGTAAAACAAGCACTACTAACATTAAGTGGAGAACAATGATATTAAAGTTGGGTGGACAATGCACACAACAGTAAATGATCTAGCCGATTTAAACTACAGCTCATAAAAGCAGCAGCAAACCAATTGCTATAAATGGACTACAGCAAAAATCTCAACTACCCACATCAAGAAACTTAAAAGTTAAAACACAACATACAAAATAGGAAAAAGATAAAAACTTTGACAAAGAAACAGTAATTTACCAGCACAAGAAGACAAGTTAAGGACTTGTGAGCAGTCAAAAGTGTACAAGCAATAAATATAATTTACTTACATTAAAAGGATCATAACACATTCCATCGTCGTTTCCAATAGCATTTGAACTCTGTGTCAAATTAAGAGGTGATGCACGCAAGTACTCCTCAAACATACTTTTCATTTGGCTCTTCAAAAGATCTACTTTGGCATCAGCTGTGTCCTTATCGAGTTTTTCATAGGCAAACTTCACGAATAGAAGTTTGTATCGAGGGTCTAGAACAATGGCAAATGATAGTATTGTACTATAAGTATCCCAATACTTATCAAACTTCGGTTTCATTTCATCTGCCATTGTCTTTATAACTTGATCTGTACTTTCCATTTGTTCCTGAATCAGCTGTTGTATTTTCAAAACATGTGGAAAGTAAATATTTGCCGTCGAGTACTTGGTTCCTGAGAAATGTTTCGTCATTTCAAAAAAAAGTTGCAAAAACACAGCAATTTTTTCGACTCTTTCCCATTCAGCGGATGATGGACACCAATCGTAGTTGCTATCAAAAAGATATAAGCTCAAAAATGCACGTTTGTACAATAAGGCACTCTCTATCATCATATAAGTCGAGTTCCACCTAAAAGGCAGATCTTGTTTCAACTTCTGTCTCGTTTGAAGACCCAAATGCTTGACACACTCAACAAACCTCAAAGTCCGATATTCTGACCCTCTTACGTACTTTACAGTTACCCGAATTTTGCTAAGTGATTCCTCAATGGTTTTCAAACCACTTTGTACAACTAGATTCAGAATATGAGCGCCACACCGTACGTGTACATATTTACCATCGCAAATCAAAGAATCTGTCAAACGCAAATGGTTTCGCAATAAACGAACCACACCATCATTGTAACGAGCATTGTCTAAAGTAAGAGTTAAAACCTTCCTCTCTATCCCCCATTCCTGTATGAAACTAATTAACTTTTCACCAATTTTCTGTCCATCTTGTTTAGGAGGGGTATGTCGGAAGATTAAGATCTTGCTCTGCAATGCCCAATTATTATCCACATAATGGGCAGTCACCGTCATGTAAGAGTTAGTAGCAACAGAAGTCCACAAATCCGATGTCAAACATATCCTACCATGATTGGATTCCAAAGTCTTCTTAAGTTTCTCCTTCTGAATATGGTAGACTTTGAGAACATCAGCCTTGGCCGTGTTTCGACATATATGATTAACTTGAGAGTTCAAGTAAGAAAAGACATCTCTAAACCCTTCATACTCGGCAAATTTGAATGGTTGATTGTGTAAAATTATTGCTTTTGACAATTTTTCCCTGAATCCATCTTGACTGAATGCTCAATTTTCAACTCTAGAATTAACAGGATCACGAAAACGACATAACTTTTCAATATGACGGAGTAGGTTTGTCGTTCCACTAGCTGCATACTTTTGGCTACATTTTTTACACGTAGCTATTTGTTTATCACCTATAATCGCTTTATCGAAATGGTTCCAAACTGAAGAAGTAACTTTGCTTGAGCTCATTGACCCAGTTGAGCTAGATTCAGTAACTTCGATATCAATCTCCATCTCCCTGTAAAATAAAAGCACATGACATTATATTACTCATACCTATGGATCCCTCATAAATCATAACTTTACAGACTGCATAAGAATCAAATTATCTTGTTATTCCTCAAGACCATATGTAAACTACTTCATTAGTAGCAGAAACTATGAAGTAGAAGCAAATTTCCTCTTTTTATTTTGGAGTAACAATTGGAGTCATTATCACAGTTTAAATGAATCGTGTTCACAGATAGTTTAAATGAATCGTGTTCACAGATCTTAAAGAATACAAAATGCACATACAAAGTATATTCTTAGCTTGTCAAGGTTATATATAACTTAAAATTACCTGGAAACTGAATCATCTGGTAGGAACCCATCGACATCCATGGCCTTAATTTAAAATAACAACAACGATCAGAACAAAAATAAAATCCAATAACGTAAATAGAAATCAATTTGATCAAGAACAAAACCAATCTGAAATGCATTGAGAAACTGGTTACCTTTAGGCTTTAGGCTTTAACTCAAAAGACTCAAACCTAGAATCGCAATTTGCAGCAATCTCGATCCATAGACCTGCACAAAACTGTAAATCCAAAATTATTCAAGCAAAATGAGCCAAACAAAACTAAGTGAAATACCGATTAACTCTCCATAATTATTCATAATCAGAGGCAGAATTTCAAATCCAACAGCCATAATCCATAATAGTAAACAGCGACAAGACCGGACCCTAGGTGGAAGGACTTAACGCTTCCCTTTTCGCCTTCCCAATACTAAACACACATTAAAGTTGTTCCACAAAACTGTTTGCACAGAGATTACTCATACTAGCTCAACTTCTAAAACACCCAACCTTACGAGCTTCATTCACAAAACCAGATAGATAACATATATACACGCAGAGAGATACTTGGGTCTAACAATCAAAAAACACCAGCACCAATTACCGAAACCCTAACTCCGATAATTAATCAATCAAAATCAGGTTTTTGCAGTAACTTACATAAGAACACGTATTACATACATACATAATATGAGAGAGAAAACGAACGAACGAACCAGAGAAAAGAAGCGACTAGATAGTGCGGCTATGGATGAGTACACGCAGATACGACGCCGTATGTGCTTGTGCGAGATCGTGTTCACGGCGGCGACGGTCGATCGGAGGAGAAGAAAAATAAAAGAGGGCTAATTTTCAGATCCAACACACATTCGTATACATTAGAGAGAGAGAGAGAGAATTACGAGATAGTTTTTAGCCCTAATTCTATGGAGGAAGAGAGAGATACCTGGATTTTTAGGGTTTGACAAGAAGAGAGAGAATTAGGGGTTTTGAGAAGAGAGAGAAACGAATTTTTCTATTTTCACTTTTCTACTATTAAAAATCCATGGGATCCATGTGTGGATCCAATACTGGATCCATGCGGATCCATGACCGGATCCGAAAGTGGATCCGCGCGGATCCATGACTGGATCCGCGCAATCCAACGGGGATCCAAATGCGGATCCGCACCGATCCATATTAGGATCCGGTCGGATCCAAAATGGATCCAAGTCCACCTAGGATCCGTTGGATCAACCTGGATCCGGATCCTTGATGGATCCGAGGTGGATCGGATCCATTGGATCTTCAACGGATCCGGTTGGATCCATGGACTTGGATCCATTTTGCCACCCCTACTTAGAGGTGTGCAAAACAACCGATTACCCCCGATTAGTAACCTACCTATGAATATGGTATTTTTACCGAATCGAGCCAAATAACTTAAAACATTAATGATGAGGGATAACTACATGTGCGTCGTGAGCTAATTACAAATACTTCTACGAACTACTAAACTTGTAATTCTATTTAATTGGAACGTGTTTTATGAAACAAAGAAGAATCACGGGACAAACTAATCAATTAACATTAACACTCTCTATTCGTTTTGGTTGAGTAGAGTAGAGTGTCTTCATTTAAGCATCTAAGGTTCATGTCATTTCGTGTGGCTTTCATTCAACGTTTTGTTTGGTAGTTTTTATGTTTTATCAATTTGTCCAAGATCAAGGGTCTCTAAGCGTTGTACAGGAGCTTCTATATGTCTCCGTTTACATGACTGAACCATTATAAACAATTTTTTCGCACTTTTCTCGTTGATGGTTGTCATGTCTAAAATGTTGCAAATGTGTTCATTTTATTACATGTATCTTCACGTGTTACCGTAAATGCAACGTAACATGCATATTTCAACTAAAATGGTCTTATGTGCATAATGGTGCGTAATAGCTCAATATTGAAACTTATGTAGCATGACAGACTTGAAAGCAATCCGATAAGATTTTGTTTTTAGATTTAAAGGAACGTTATGGTTGTAGTAAATCCACATAAAGCTCTTCCATTTTTTCAAGTCAGCTTGAATAATAACAGTTGACATGGCTATCAAGTTTTCATTTTTTCTCGAGTATAGAGCCTAAGTATCAAAGCTTAGCGTTTCTCGATACATCGAGTCCATCTGTTGTTATGGTACTATTGTGGGATGTCCATTGTTTATTAAATGTGCATTCAGTTACTGCATTTGACTCAACTTAATCAAAAGTCTCGAGATTCTAAAATCGGTCTCTATAGATCTAATTTAGCACGATAGTTTTTTTAATCTCATCAATTAAGACAAATATCATTTGCAGACAGCATACAACAAAGAACTTATTCTTTGATAGATCAAGTGATTTAATCAATCACAATTACAAATAAAAATGAGTTCAAAGTCGATCATTGATGTAAGTAAATCATAATAAGTAAGGCGTTTGTCAAACTACCACAGGTTCAAAAACTTGTTACCACATTTTTATACATATATTTGATTATGTTGATATGTTTAGCGGGGTCCCATTCTTCACCAAAGTTTACCATAAGACCTCTTTGGTACTTTACCATAGGTTTTCTCTTAGTTGATAAAGACCATCCCTTCTAGCCCAAATTAAACAAGCCCTAACCCAAAGCGAACAAGACTTAACAACAATCAATCTTTGATTTTCAATGTGAAGAAGCTTTAACTTCCATGGTCTTTCTGATGGTGGTGGATTTCGCAGAGGAGGAGCAAGAGTGCGGCACCAAGGTCGCGGAGTATTATGTGTGACAGTGGTGCTGTGGCTGTACTATTTTTGATAAGTGATAACTTAGGAGTGAGAGAGATGAAGAAAGATGTTTGGTGATGAGTGATGTGAAAGATGGATTGGTTGTGGGGTGGAAAAGGGTTGCGAGGTTGCGCTTGTGGTGATGGAAGATAGATGAGATAGAGTGGGTGAAGTGAGAGAGAGAGGGAGAGTCTTTGACGACTCTTGTTCTTCTTCTTTATTTTTTCTGTAATTTCTTTTTCTTTTTTCTAATTATTCAAATATTTAAAAATCTTAATAGGTAATTAGAAAAAGATTGTAAGAAATAAGAAAAGATGGTATGAAAAGAAAAAAAGAAAAGAAACTTTGTAAAAAATAATTTGAAAGAAATGGATAGCAAATAATAAGATTTTATATAAATTAGAATTTAGAAATTTATTTAAATTTTCAAAGCAGGTTTGCCTAAACACCCTATAACTTTTAAGTATTAAAATCTATGAATGTGCAATTAATTACACGTAGGGCGCGATACTCCACCTAAGAACACGAAAATACACGTGGCGCATCATTAAAAAGCCCGCTCTCGACCTGATTGAGCATAAATCAACACGAAGTGGTACATACAGGATAACACAACGGCGCAAAAAGCTATAGGTCAAAAATGCGAAAAGGGCAAAGTTAGACGGCAAATTTTATAATTCTTCCTACTAAGAAAATTATTAATCACCTTGAGATTCGTGGTGAAGAATTTCATATAACATTCATGGATTTTTTAAACAATGAACATTTTGATCCACTAAATATTTTATGAGCTCATGGGCCTTTGGTTAGTTTGAGCTTGTAACATTCAATTGGGCTTTAAATATTTGAATCGATCCATCAAAAAGTAAGAGGCCTGCAGACAACAGATGATTGTATCCTGTTAAATGGATAAACTTTTTTCTTCAAGACTCCAATAACAACTAAGATTATTTGCACTTGTATACTTCAAAAAATATAAGCTAGTCATGATACAGTGAGGTTAGTTCTAGTTTTATCTGTTTTTCATATTCATTTAGGTAAAGGTTAATTGATTTTGTTTTATGTATATTAATGTAGCTAGCTCAATAAAAGAGTTGGCCTAAGTTTCTATTGCCGAGATTTCCCAAATAGCTGACACATGGGAATAATTCAGGGCCTTCCAAGAACTTGCTAGTAAATCAAGGTTTTGTATCTGCACAACACAACTAATTGTGATTAAAGCAATGCTTAACCTTCACCAAACACACATGATGATGTTTGCTTGGAGTAAATAATTAATGAAGAATAGAGCAAGGCCAGAAAAGTATACAAGGATGATGGAATCATGGGACAGGTATGGAGGCAGACGAAAGCAATTAACTTGTTCCGGTATTTTTGAATAAATAAATAATAACTAATAATAAAATTATTTTTCTGAAGACTAGACCTCGTGCAAGAATCTCACAAAGGAGCATCTAATTAGAATGTTACAATGGGACAGAAAGAAAACAACAAAACATGAAATTGATACAATGTCATCACTTGGGGAAATAGGAATGCGTGTGATAGCTACTTAGCTACTACTAGAAAAGTTTTGTTCGGTTCGCCAAAAATGCAAATACAATGTTTATGAGGAAATTCTAAAAAGTATACAGAAACGAATTTATAAAAGTAAAAATATTAGAAAATATATTAATAATTTGTGTAAGACATAATTATTGTACTTATTTAAATAAGATATATATTCATTTTTTAGAAAAAAATAAAGTATGAGCATTTAGCAGGAATCTAAACTAGCTGAACTATCACGCTCATGCAGACCATGGATGCAGCCTCTGAATTGACTTTGTTTTTGTAACATATTTTTGAAAGCTTAGAATAAATTAATAGATGAGGTCATTGATATTCTCCTAAACTTCAGTGTTATTTCATTTTCTTATTTACTTGAGGATATAGTACTTTTAACCTTATACAAAATATATGACTTGTGTATATAGGTGGCCATAGTACTCGTGGGCTTTAATTATTTCACCAGATGAGTTACATGCTATATTGATTTTTTGTTTATTTTAACATTTTATTCGCCAAAAGAAAATGTTTTCAAGCACGATAGTAATATTGCGCAGCGTCTTAATTTATTGGTTGGTACCCTCCAACGTACTTTCCCTTTTCACCACCTATTTTTAGGGATAATTACCAGGATATTTGATGTAATTACATATTTTTTAAGATTTTAATAAATACATAAATATCCCAGGAAACCTTAAAAAACGGGAGATGATATAGACAGAGCAATTTCCCTAATCACATAGCAATTTACTATGAAATCTCATTTTTATCCTTTCCTAATCAAAATTCCACAAGATGTAACTGCATATTTCCTAATAATTAGTATGACAGTAACCATAATTAGAGAACTCTTACATCATAATTAATGCATAATTATATTTTCCATTATTGATCCTGCAAAATCCAATTAAATGTCAATTATGATATTACAGTTCTAGGAAATTACGTTTAATCTTTTTTTTTTCTATCTTTTCATATGCACAAATCTAAGTTACTGGTTTGATTATTTTTTTAACTTACTTAAACTTTCAATTTAAAAAGTAAACTATGGCAAAGAATTATTTTGAATTTGACATGAGAAAAGTATACATAATTTTTTATTAAAATTATTCACATTAAAATATGCAAACAGAGAAAAAAGAGTATTTTACTTGGTAGAAAGGTAAAACTATGAAAGAGTGCATGAGATACAAAAGAATCTTAAAATAAATAGTTAATTAACGAAGTGGAATAAATCAACAATTCACAATTTGTATAGGTTTTTAGAGTTTTTTTCATATTTTATTTTGCATAGATGTATAATTGCTTATGTATGCCTGTGGGTATATATATATATATATATATATATATATATATATATATATATATATATATATATATATATATATATATGTCATAAGTCCGTTCCCCTATTTCATAAAAGCTAGTAATTAAACATAAACTAACTTGATAATTGTTATATTCTTGGTTAACTCTAATTGTTCTATTTTAAGTAACTTTGATTGAATATATAATCAGCTGGTGATTTATTTGCAAAGATTATAGAGAGAGGCAAAAGAACATTTTTAAGGAATAATCATAAATTTAGGAACTTAAAGAATAATAGATTCTTGACAAGGGTAAAAGAGGAAAATCAATAATTTTGCTATGTGATTAGGAAAATTGCTCTGTCTATATCATTTTCCTTAAAAAACACTAAGAAAAATCATGGGTCTATTTGATATATTTTGCAAACTTCAAAGGGCATCGCCATGGTTATTCAAATTTTAGAAATCTTATAAATACTATTTAATTTTTAATTTAAGTTTTGATAATCAGATAAAATCTAGGGTGGAAATAAATGTAATTATCTCTTATTTTTCATTTGAAAGTTTTATTATCTGCCCAATTGTAATTGCGACATGAAACCTATGGTTTATACAGGGGTACTTAATGCATGGACTTTTTTTTGTAGTTGAATGAAATAAAAAGATATTTTTGAACAAAAGGTTCTAGGAAAATAACAAATAAATAAATAAAGATGCAATTATACCACTCAATCGAGGAATACTTTGAAATGCACTTTTATCACTTCATGAATTTAAAATCGGAGAGGAGAACTATTCCATGTATTTGAAAACACTGGATTTTAATTTCCTTTCATTTTTTTTAAAAATTTTTAAATCGAACCACCATAACGTTGATCCGCACGACTGAATAATTAAATTCAAAGACCTGGAACAGAGTCATAGCTTAAATATTAATTACTATAATAAACCAACTAAAGTGGACAATTAAGATTCTAGGTATATAACTACCCTATCTTAGATGTTTAATTGTTTACAAAGCATCTGCCACATTTTCTGTTAGAAAACGACTCAAATAAGTGGCTATGTGTATCATAATCAATGTCATTTTCATAGACTAAAAAATAACTTTTTGACGCCATAAGCTAAGATGGTTTACTACAATCGTTTTCTCAATCAAATTAAATGAAACTTAAAAACCATATACCTTAAATTACTTGCAAAGTTCGGACTTAGTCAATTTTTTAATGAAAAAAAGAAAGTAAAACGCGTTGTGTCCTATTTTTGAGTTGCAAAACTAATGGCAATACACTAAAGCTCACCGATTCACGATGTGACAATATGACATGAATGATATTAAGAAAAATAATGACATTACTACAAATTAATCTAAATTGTGGAACCAAAATACAATTTTGTACCCCTACTATATAGAAACAAAAAGTCATAAACTTTTAAGAGCCATTTAGCATAACAATGACGCTTTCTCACTCGTCGATGATTAACAAGTTATGATTATTGTTCACTTAATTTTTGAAGTTGCACTTAACCAGAATATCTGCGCGATATTAAACCCATTATTTATTTTCATATAGTAGTAGCCCATGACCGGCATATAAATAACCATAGGCAGTGACATCTATCCATAAGAACTGATAATATTAATAGCACGCATTGTTTGAAGTATTTGGTCACCTATTAAATGTCTGTACTATATTCAAATAACCTGGCGTTCACAAGGATATATAACTATGACTTATAAGATAAGATGTACTTATAAAGTTACACAATTATATTACTTGCATTTATTTTCTCACTTTATGGGTACAAATATATGAGTTTGCGACCTTCTTTATAATTTTAAGTCGACTTCATAGATTAGGATACTACTTACTAGCCACGTACGTCTTTTTTTTTTTTGACACAGAGTACATAGATTTGAAATGCGAGTTACAAATGTTCAACCATCACAAACAAATTAAAAATGCCTATGGTTGAGCATTTATATATTTCCGATTTCTGAATTTCGATACGTTCACCATTTAGTGAGGAACTATGAAGTGCAAATCTCAAATTTGAGTTTTAGAAACAACTTATAATTGTAAATGATTGGTGTTCACAAAGTTGTCTATATTTCTCCCAAAAGTTGCTTTGAAGAGTAAGCAAGAAAAGGCGCTTCTCGAAGAATTTTTTCAGTAAGAATTTTTTAAATATAGGAATCTATTTTGTAGCTAAACTATGAGCAACGTTTATTACAAAAATAAAAAGTGGGACGATGATCAAAACGTTAGCTCAACCCCATATCAAAGATCACTAAGTAAACAAGCAAGTTTTTACTAATTTTGAGGTTACGTCTTGGTACATATTAAAGACATTTTAACAATTAAAAGCTCAAAATAGAGGTTCAGTTTTGTAAGGAGACTGTAAATAATATATAACCAATCATTCCTGACAAATGAGTTTTAGGTTAGTGAGATTAATTGATTGCTCATCTAGAATATGTTAGAAAAGCACGATATGAGTTGCTTCAAGGCATGAAAAATCAATGTCTTAAAACAATATTTTTTTCACTACTTGGTACGTATTGACAGAATGAGATTACGTGATACAAAGAGGTTTGGTAATTCAATTAAGCATCTATAATAATCTAGTCAACTACTTTTTTTAATCCTTTATCAATGTAAAATTGCTCTTTTATTTTTAACAAACAATTGTCCTGTTTATGGCTGACAACTGAAATCAGCTAATCTAGCTAGGAAAGAGTATCAATATACTCGAAATAACTATGTTTTCATCTATATCAACACAAATTAAGAAAGGCGCCTAATTCCAAAAAAAGAAATAGAAAAAAGAAAGACCCGCGCGTATATCACAAAAATTCTTATCCATTTCAGAAGTTTACCAAACAATCTCTTAAGATATTGGCAAATTGCTAATGAAAAGGTAAAGTGCCCTCCCACGTGCTATGCATGTGGTTCACGTGCAGGGTTTTTCCTGTTGTGTAAAAGCTACACGATGATCCTCAAGTGTACCACAAAAATTCTTTCTTGGGTAATTAATAAAAGAAAGATCCCGTACGGTTGAAATCAATAAATATATTTTATTGTACAAAGAAATTCTAGGTGTAATGCACTTTCTGGTGTCAGAATATTTTGGAAATAGTTAAAATTTTCTTTTGTAAGTTTCCAAAAATTAATGTATTTCATATGATGTTTGTAAGTGTTTATGGGGATTGTCTACCTCATGAGGCACCACAGCCTTCTCTCACATGCACGTGGGCCCCATGCGTGTGGGGCCCACATGCAATGTGAGGAAGGCTGTGGTACACCCAGAGGTACCCCAGACAATTCCGTGTTTATGAAGAAGTCGTATTGATTTATGGATCTATATAAATGTTCAATGTTCCCTTTGCTTACTTTTGCTTGTGTTTATTTTAAAAACAGCTATTCCATCTCAATTATTGTCAAGAAACATCTACCATAACGAGTCTTATATATAATTGTTTTTGTAATCATGGTACTTTATAATTTTCTTTTTAAAGTATAAAACACTTTTATTGCAGATAATTTAGGGTGGGCATTGGCAAGTATCCGTCCCGGGTATCCATCGCGATACTCGATATGTTGGTAACGAAAAATTATTTCTCGATTCCGACCCAAAATTTGGCGGTACCCAAAGGTGGGTAACGGGTACGTACCCGTATTTCTTATTTTTGACTTTAACGTCCAGAGAAGTTTTTGTTTTACAATTTTTGAACTTTCATGCAATGTGATATTAAGTTTTTCGGCATTATGGTGAAAATCTCATGAACAATAACAAATTAGAAAGATGACTTATATTTTACTTTGTTTGTGATATTTGGAGATTAGTGAAGGTTCTATTTTTGGACTCTTGGTCCTTAGTCTTTTTTCTTTTATTATTAACTCCAAACCAAGTAATCTAATGTAAGATTAGTTTTTCTCTCTTTAGTTATTAACCCCAAAGACTAAAACTATATTATAAGCATAGTTTTTTTTTTCTTTTATTGTGAACCCCAAAGATAATACTATAACTACAAGTATAATAATGCAATATATTTATATATGTATGTATTGACATAGTGGGCGGGTACCCAATTGGGTTCGCAAATTTGGTTGACAATGCCCGATCCTCAAATCCGACCCTTTAGAGGCGGGTACCCGCCATTTGGGTGCTCGTACCTAGATTTTTCATCCGGAATGAGAAATACCCGATTTAGAAGACGGGTTTGAATGTGAATACTTAAATTTTTCGTCCACTCATAACAAATACCCAAGTAATGTTTTAAGTAAATATTTAGTTTTTGAAAATATTAGCAAACGCATGACTTCTAGTCACAAATAACTTTAAGTAGCTATGGAGAAAAGTAGTAAAATCTTTTTATAAGTCTTGCAGACATTCTTTGAGTACATTTTGAATTTCAAGCACTATTAACGTCAAATGCGTTGGACGTAAGACATGACATCACATGAATATCAGAGTTGGGTGCAAGACCCGAGGAATTGGGCATAAGTTCCAAAACGTTGGGTATTCTTTTAAATACTAATAATATAAATATAAAAAAAGCAAAAAAAAAATGAGTTCTAGCTTGCTTTAAAGATGTTAAAATTAATATTTGTACCAACATAAAGTTAAAAAAGAATAAGAAAAAAAAAGAAAAAATATTCACATTTTTTAAAAATAATTTTACTATACGCATTTATCTGAGTGGCATAAGAACATTTTTCTAGACTTTCAATATATTTTGAGTATTATGATATTTATTGATAATTATAAAATGTAAAACATAAATGACTAAAGAATAAATAAAACACTAGGCATAAGTTAGATTTCTATCATTAAAATCTATTAAAAAATGTATTTTGAATATATAAAACCCCTATGTAGATATTATAATAAATACCAAATATCTTTCAATATATTCGTTACTTGTGCCAAAAATATATTTTGAAGAAAAATAAGGATAAAGATATAGATAAGTAACAAAATAAATTTAATATATTTATTTTTGGAGGCTTAGACACAACAGTTTATGACCTGGAAATCGTGCATTTTAATTTCCAAACTTGCACTCTAAATGACGAGAATAAGCCTCGTGAAGGTGAAGTCCTGTCCCAAACGAACCTTGAACGAGAAAATAACACTGATTTTAAGTTATAGAATCATACCATAAAGTTGTCACAAAAATTATAAATATTATATAAATCATATTAATTGGAACGAACGGCCTGATCTTGTGGATGTTTGCACACAGCAGGGGGGAGGAGGCGCTTAATAATTATCTATGACTACGAGTCTTACTCTTAAGTCTTAATCAATATTTAGTACATGTTTACATTTTTCTTAAACAACACGATTTTCCTAATTAATCTATTTAAATAAACATATATAAAGATGGGAAAGGGATTGGTCTGAGTAATCACACTTTAATGAAAAAGGTTATGCTTCAAATCAAAGACTTTGTTCTCTCCTCCAATTGAGGCTTTATCTCCATAATCATAATGAAGAAAAGGCTTTGTTTACTCGGTGTAAATTGACCATATCACCCTCGAGGACCGTTAGCTAAAATAACTTAATTATATTTGGCTTAGATAGTCAAAGTCATAAAGTGATTATTGTATTAAGAAATTTTTGTGTGAGTGGGAACCCTGAGTTTAGCGTGGAAGATTTTTAATTCTTTTCCGAGTACATGATCGTAATGTTTGAATTTTGTGGTTATTATTGTAATAGTTAATACTTTCTCATTTCTATACAAAATGTAATTTGCTAATTTAAAATTTAAAATCTTAATCTAAATAAAGCAACAGAAATAATATACTTACTATTCTTAAGATCAAGAAGTGCAAAAGATTTACAATGAGTAACCACTCAAGGGACCACCAAATTACAGATTCAATAATCCAAATTTAGTGATTTAATAACAATAATGAAAGACGTGGCTTACGATTTACTATTTTCCTGATTTCAGCATTGATGATGTTGATATCAAACGACCCGTAATAGAACAATTAAGTTGGTGGATATTTCTTCTTCTTCTTTTTTTCTTTTTTTTTCCTTTTTCTTTTTTCTAATTGTTCCTTAAAATAATTGGTTCTTGCATGCTTTTTTATAAAATGCAAGGACAAATCATTACGGTTTTATGTACATATATATTTTGCAAAAATGCCACCAACGAAAAATGATTTGACAAAAATGATATCAAAATGGCGTCACATAAAGAATAGATGTATCTTTTAAAATATAGTAACTTAAAAGAAAAGACATCTTCTAAAATCTAGTAATGTTTTCTAACTTAGGAAATTACTCTTGATTTCACTTATGAGCTGGAAGTCTACAGTACATCATGGATTAAAAGTCTCTAAAGTTCATTTCTATCTAAATACTTTGGAAACAAAATACAAAAATATTTTCACGCCCATTGTAATAATAATATATAAGAATTTTAAAAAATATGGCGAAAAAATCTCAATATGTTGCAAGAAGTTCCTAACAGTTAGCGGACTAAATATACCCGGATTTGAAACTCTAATTCATGCTCTGCTCGTTTATTAAAAATCAAAATCATATTGCTGCAATTGTGACCAACAATCTAACAAAATTTATTTTATCTTTCTATTTTCAACGATAAACTATTTCGATTAGATGCGACTGTGATAAAATAGGTAATGTTATAAGAAAAGTGCCTTATATTTTGTTTTAAATCTTTAGTTTTTATGTTCAACGGGAAATTTTATTTTTAATCACACAACATTAACTTCTCAACCAAAATCAACAGCAAAATCACCAATTTAATTTGCTTTTATGCACACAATCAATGCCAACCATTTTTGTGTTTGTCAAGCTAACACTAGCCATTCACACCGAATGGTCAAACTTCACAAGTCTATGTTCACAGTCCCAAGTGAAAGAATACAATGTTCCAGGTTCTAGAATATAGGAAAAAGATTAAGTTTTAATTAAATTATCACTAACCACTAATCACACACTAATTAATAGTACAGCCCATATCACCTCAGCAAAAGGACAAGCTTGTAAATTCTCCTTACAAATCCTAGATTTGCTGTCCTAAAAGTTGACCCTCTCTCTCTCTCTATATCTCTCTCTCGCACACACACACACATTGAAACAAGTAACAATATTCCTAGATCTTTTTCTCTTTTAATGGGTTTTCACTTTTAATTTCACCACAATTTTCTGATTTTTCTTTTCTCTATATTTTTCCCACCCCTTGTTATATAATAAATGCAGTCTTCTCATCACCTCAAAATTCTTGCTTTTTCTTTACTAATATTCACAAAAACACACACACTCTCTCTCATCTTTCTCTCTCTAAAAAGAGGTATCCTCCATTATAAACCAAGCTTTCTTTTCTTTTCTTTTCCAGCTTGTGTTGATGTGCCTCTCATTCACACAACCCCACCTACCATTTCACCCACCCCACCCCCTTTATAGACCCCCCCACCCCACCCCACCCCACCCCACTATTTCTTTACACCATTATAAAAACCAAATAAAGATTTGATTTTTGTCTGGCCTAGTTACAGAAAAAATAAAATAAAAATACAGAATTCTTTTTTTTTCTTTGAGCCATTTGCATTATTACTATTATTATTATAATTAATTAATATTTTCTAGAATTCCCTTTGGCCCACACCCTTCTACTTGTAAACTACTCCTCTGCAGCTGGTTAACTTTCTTTTTTCCCATTTTTAATTTTTTCTTTTCTCATGTGGGTTTTTTTTTCTCTTTGGTAAAGATTTAATCTTTTTTGCATTGCCATATCTCTGTGCTCATTTTGAGCCTCATCGACTCAATAAAGTTGCCATCTTTTTTGTTTATTTTGGTTCTTAAGGTAGAAGATCCAAAGGGTTCAGTTCAGATCACTTGAAGAGGTGAGACCTATCTCTCTTTATTTTTATTGTTTTTACTTTTTGATTTTTAATTTTAAGAGGTGAATCATACTTTTTTTTTGATTTTATTACTTGTCTCAAAGATTTAGATTTGGGATTTGGTTCAGTGTTTAAGAATGGAGAATTTGTTTGACCTGCATTTGTTGATGTATGTTTGATTATGTGAGTTGTTTGTGGTGATTTTGACTTTTACCTGGTTTGTCTGAAAAAATGGTTTTTTTTGTTGATTTGGTTGAGTGCCTGGTACAATATTCATGCCTATCTTGTTACAGTTTTTATGGGAAGTTTTTAGGGAAATGTACTTTGATGCCTTTAATTGTTGACCCTGTTTGACTAAGTTTGCTTCAGAAAGTATTACATTGCAAATGAATAATTTTGACGAAAAAATGATATTCCTTAGATGGTTCTGGGTTGAACTGTTAAATCAGATTAGTGGTTTTTTTTTTTTTTTTTTTTTTTTTTTTTAACGAAGACTGAGATATAGATTTCGATTTGTCACATTATGATATGTTTCTGTGATTCAGGTTTCAATGGTTTAGTTCTCATCTAAAACATAAGGAACAAGCCACAACTTCTTCCTTGCGTCCTGTTCAGAAATGTCGTCCGATAGTCTAAATGCCGCGTTATCAAAGAGATACGGGGGTCTGAAGTTATGGGTTCTGATTGGCATTTGTGTGGGTGCTTTCATAGTTCTGATTCTTGGAATCCTTTCAATATGGGTGATGTTTCGAAGAAAATCTCGTAGAACCTCGGACAAGTTCTCTCTTTCCCAAATTCCTAATGTTTCAAAAGACATCAGCGTCGACAGAGTTGTTGATCAAGAAACAAACGATCATCAAGATAGTCTATACTTGACAGTCAATGATAAATCTAGTGACAAAAACTCGGAAAAGATGTTAGTTCATCTCGGTAGGAATAAATCGAGCGATGCAGATAATATAAGCCAGTGCAGTTCTATGTACCATCATGAAAGGACCGGTAGCTTTCATTCGGGAGAGGAAGGAAGTTCCGGGAAGGCCCGGAAGCAATCTTCAATGTATGGGCTAGTTATGGCGTCTCCTTTGGTTGGTTTGCCAGAAACGTCTCATCTTGGATGGGGCCATTGGTTCACACTTAGAGATCTTGAAATAGCAACCAATCGTTTTTCTGCAGAACATGTTATTGGGGAAGGTGGCTATGGGGTTGTTTATCGGGGCAGATTGGTTAATGGGACAGAGGTAGCAGTTAAGAAACTTCTTAATAATCTGTGAGTATCCTTCTTATTTTTCCAGTCTGATTAAAATATGTTCTACTATGTCGAAACTTCTTTACTAACTATTATTGTTGGATATGATTTTGTTGCAGTGGCCAAGCAGAGAAAGAATTTAGAGTTGAAGTAGAGGCAATTGGCCATGTTCGACATAAAAACCTTGTACGGCTTCTTGGATATTGCATAGAAGGAGTCCACAGGTTAGCATAGTTGGTAGACTGTTATTTGCTAAGTTTGTGGTGTTTTGATTTGTACCAGTGATTTAGTGTCAACTCTCTTAGATCTTTCTTGTTTCTTGAGTTTTCTTAACTTGACCTTTTGTACTGATGGTTCATTGTTTTTGTGCTAGGATGCTGGTTTATGAGTATGTTAACAATGGCAACTTGGAACAGTGGCTTCATGGGGCTATGAGACAGCATGGTACTCTAACATGGGAAGCCCGAATGAAGGTTCTGCTCGGTACCGCAAAGGCGTAAGTGGAGTTCTAACATATGAATTTTGTTTTTCCCTTCAGCGACTGACTATTTTGACCAGCATGGACTCTTCATCTGCCTAAATTAAATGATTTCTCATGTTGGTTCCCCAGACTTGCTTATCTGCATGAAGCTATAGAACCAAAAGTCGTCCACCGTGACATAAAATCAAGTAACATCCTGATTGACCACGATTTCAATGCAAAGATTTCTGATTTTGGATTGGCTAAGCTCTTGGATTCTGGAGAAAGCCATATAACGACGAGAGTGATGGGAACCTTTGGGTAAATGTGCTTTTCGCCATTCTTTTCGGTTGTTGCCTAAAAGTCTTTTTCACGCTGTTCTCATCTTTTAAAACACTCATAACAACTCCTCTTTGTAATTTTCAGTTACGTGGCTCCTGAATATGCAAATACAGGCTTGCTGAATGAAAAGAGTGATATATACAGTTTTGGTGTTCTACTGCTGGAATCCGTTACTGGAAGAGACCCGGTGGACTATGGACGTCCAGCACAAGAGGTACTAAACAAGCTATCTCTTATCTAGTAATCAAAATTGACTGGAAGTGTCAAAGGGACCTTTACAGTAATGAGCAATAATCGTCTTTGGCAGGTTAATCTTGTTGAGTGGCTTAAAATGATGGTGGGGAACAGAAGAGCAGAGGAAGTTGTGGATCCAAACCTTGAAGTTAAGCCCACGACCCGTGCTTTGAAGCGAGCGCTTCTGGTTGCACTTAGATGTGTTGATCCAGATTCAGAGAAACGGCCCAAAATGAGCCATGTCGCCCGTATGCTTGAAACCGATGAGTTTCCATATCGTGAGGTGAGCGTACGTATATGCACTAGAATTACTGTTAAGCCAATAGGTTTCTGGTTTATTTGGTTTGTTGAGCTGTCTGCATTTATGCTTTCTGGAAACGTACATTTTGTAGTACTTCAGTAAGATCATGTTAAAAAGAAAGAACACAGGTAAACACGAAACTAATAGATTCATCATGCTTGCTGCACTACTGAGATTCCTGTGATTGGTAATTTAACTAATAGTGAAGTTTCTTTGACAATTTGCTTAATGTCTATAATTTTCATATCATGCTTATGTTCTGTGTATTTGCATTATGAATCTATTTCTTCATCTATTATTGATCTAGAATAGGTTGCATCCTTCAAGAAAGAGATCTGAAATTGTCGATAAAGATCTGTCCCCTAAGATATGTTATGCGCAAAGGCCAGTTACTTGGTTTAACCTTTCCGTAACTTTTGCCACTCATATTCCACTGTAGTTTGTCTACCTTGATCATATATGTTCTACTATCTGGTAGGTAGTGAAATTGTTTAAACAATTTTAATTAGTTATAGGGCATAGACAAGCGGAACCTTAAGCAAATAGTTAGTGTTACCTAATATGGTTTTTTCCCATTGTCTAATTTCAGGTCCATTAGGTATTACTTGAAACTAAAGTAAGAGTTAGTAGGAATTAGAGTCTGACTGAGTCCTGTTTGAAGCAGTTAATATTTATGGATGCTAAAACTTTTTTTGTCATTTCAATGGTAAATTGTTTATGGTGCCTCTATGTTGTGAATAATTGTCAAATGCATCCTTGTGTTGAAAAAAATTGGAAACACGTGTCAATGCATGCCCGAGTTTCATTTCTCCACCCATTTCAGTTGAGTAGAGCGTCTTCATTTAGTCCGTTGGTCCTAGTAGAAAACCTCAATCCATGTACTCTTTCCGTGTCCGCACGCTCTCAAGGTCAGTCCTACATTTAGAGTTTCAATACTCTGTACTAGTTTTTATACCTCACATGTAACAAGTACACAATATATAAATATTTTAAAACAAAGAAAAAAAGAAAAAAGATAAAAAAACCAATTCCTACCCCTCCCCTGATTGTCTCCTCACCATCTCCCATAAGCCCCCTCACCGACCCATATAATCACACCCAGCACCAAAAATATCAAGGTTTGTGTGTAAATGCCAAGTAAATTTCATGATTAGGCCTATAAAATCCCGAGAATTAATAATAATGACTGTCGTTCTGTCTCAAGCCTCCAATTTTTCTTCTCTCCTGCAGGACCGACGGAGTAGGAAAAGCAGAACGACGAGCATGGACATAGAATCCATGAAAGAGAGCTGTGGTTCAGCTGAGATGGACAGCAAGGTGGTAGGGCCGTCTGAGACCCATTCGTCCGAGGTGACAACCAACGGGCAAAACTGACAAATATCACATGACCTTTTTTACTGATCTTTAGAGCATTCTTCAGTGACTGCCTCCCACCATTCACATTTTCGATGTTTGTGTTCCGGAAAGATTCCTCCATGACAGAGTTTGTGATTGAGAATATGATGGTCCAAAGTTAGAATCTTGAACCCATTTGGCAGCTCTCTCAATGCTTCATTTGTCATCTAGCTCCAAAATGAACTGCCATGGATAACATGAATGATAGAGCAGGGTGGGGTAGGGTGGTAAACTTGTTGTGCATGTACAGGTATTTTGCAGATTAATGGGCCATCTTTCATTACATTATTGTCACCATTCTTTTCTTTTTTCTTTTTAAATTTTATTTTGTGTTTATTTGTTATTGTTACCAATTATAGGATGGTTTAGGAGACTTTCATGTTGAATGTAGTATTTACGTTTAATATTGTTCGTAGATGACATGGTTCTTTAGTTTTATGTCATTGCATTTACAGTTGAATTTTTACTGTTATCTGCATTTTCATCATCATCAGAAAATGTTTGCGGTTGGCATCTCTAAGATTGCTATTATTTGTACACATTTGTACTATCTAGATGCCACATTACTAGGTTTACATGAAAAGACAAGAAAAGGGAAAAAGACAAAATAGGACATGTCTCCTTAATAAATGTAATATTTGTGAATACTTTATGTGAGAATGGGGGAGGTTGGCAAGAGTCTTCTATTGGAAAAAGAACCTTGTCCTTACAACTTCACATGGTTTGAATTGTGCGCCATTTATTTCTCGGGGTGTTAAAGTGCAATGTGGTTGGATTGATAATTTAATCAACATATGTATCAATAGACGAGATTGATGATGTACTTTTCCCGACAAATATTAAGCCCCCCAAAATCATTTAAAATTGTCTCTAGCTATGAAAAGCTATACTCCTCTGTGTTCAGTGTTCCCACAAAAGACCCAATTTGAAGTTAGATGATGTCAAAATCCTTGTTCGAAACATCAGACGGGATAGAAGATCTGATCGCCTCATAAACTGTTTTAACCGAATACTTCCCTAAAGGTTCTGCAATCCATCTCCGAACATCCTCTCTACTTTCATCAATTTGTACATGTTTCTCCTAGTCCTACCCCAGAAGACTTCTCCACTTCCACACCCACTCTCGCCTACTCCACCCTCTCATTTCAAAAGTTTTTGCATCTTTGTTCCTTGAGATAGAAATAATCTTCTACATTTACGATCAAGGCTTGAGTTCCCAATCTACCTATCACTCCAGAAGTTTGTGAATTTACCATTGCCTATCACTCTCTCAATACCTGCTTCAAACCATTCATTATTTCCTTCTTATAGCCTAAGCCCATCAGGATCGTTCGGCCAGGTTGAACACTTACGTTGTTGTCCCGTTTGATTTGTTTCATGTCTCAACAAGGATGCAATGTTGTATTTAGATGCAATATCTGTTGGAAAAATAAACTGCACCTCTTTGGAATTTGAATGCCGCAACAACACCGAACAATCTTGTACAACGAACACGAACAATTCGCAACCACGAACTTAAACACTTCAAGTCGCACAAAAATACGCTCTCCTCAAGACAATATTCGCCCCCACTATGCAATCGAGTTAACAACGAGTTTGTCCCAGGATACAATGAAGCCCAATCTAAAGATTGTTGATTATCTGCGAATTGCACTTTCGAAGATAACCCCGAATACTCAAAGCAAGAACGATATTGATATTTGAATGAGTATAATAGAATTTTTGAAATCTATTTGCAAAGTAAAACAATAGCTTTTCTTGTAGTTTTAGAAAATGGCAATACTTTGTTTTTAAAAGAAATGCACAGAATATATTCTGTTCTAATCCCGTAAGGCAGAACCATATATATCATGGGCAACCTTTCTAATAGTCACAACACTTTGAAATAAAGATTTAACCAGTCTAAAGGCATCTTTTCAAAATTAAAACACCTTTTCGTAAAGGCACCAATGACTGTTCACAAAACTTGGAGGGAAAGATGGATATATTCAAAAATATAAAACGCTACAACAACATAAGAGTTTTCAAGTCTGAAAATATTTAAAATGATTTTCTATTTTGAAAATTACCAACATTCCCCCACACTTTTCAAAATAAAGTAATATAAATTAAAATGTAGCATCAATTCAGGAATGCGTGATTCAATAATGGTGTCTTACGACTTGAACCATTATCTAGTGAAAGCATGTCAAACTTAATCGAAAAATTTGGTAGACTTGTCTTTGTACCAATTTCCCATATGATTAACCGGAAACACTAACACACACGTACTGGCCTTGTGTCTGTATCCTGTTTTCATGAAATGCTCTAGAGTTAAGCCCCTAACTCATAGAAGGCGGCACCACCTTCGACATTCATATAGGTAGACCTATCAAAAGTGCCCACATAACATAAACACTTTAGCACATATATGCAATAAGTCTATTAAGAGCTTGATGCTCAACCTACCTTTAACATTACATGTACAAGCACTAATCACCAAGGGATGAATATTATTAAGTGCTTCAACCACATCATATAATGTACTTTGCTCATTGAACTCCGTCCCTCGAAATCTCAAGAGTGAGTTGAGTTTTCCATCGTTGGTGGTTATATTCAATGGGCTTAAGTCCCATCCCTTTTGAAGTTTTGAGAATTAGATCTCTTGTCAACCCTTTCGTCAAAGGATCAGCCAGATTTTGACAAGACCGTACAAAATCAATTGTAATTACTCCATCAGTGAGTAATTAATTGTCTAACATAGCTATGTCTTAGTCCAATATGCCTGGACTTCCCATTATACACCTTATTACAGTGTGGCCTCACTGTCACAATGAATCGATATTGGCGGAACAGGCTTTGGCCATATAGGAATTTCAATTAACAAATTTCTTAGCCATTCAGCCTCCTTGCTACTTGAAGCAAGAGCTACAAATTCAGCCGCCATAGTTGAATCTGTAACACATGTTTGTTTCTTGGAACTCCACGAGATAGCTCCACCTCCAAGAGTGAAGATCCACCCACTTGTGGATTTATGATCTTCTAGCTCAGTAATCCAACTGGCATCAGTAAATCCTTCTAAAACCGAAGGATACCCCTTGAAGCAAATACCATAATCTATAGTTTTTCTCAAGTATCTCAATATCCTGTTAACAGCATTCCAATGTTCATGGCTAGGATTGCTAGTGTCTCTACTTAGTCTACCAACAACATAGGCAATGTCAGACCTAGTACTAGTCATAGCATACATAAGGCAACCAATTACTCTAGCATACTCAAGTTGATAAACATTTCTACCAGGATTAGTACATAACTTAATGCTAGAATCAAAAGGAGTATTAACATGAATGCAAGCATATTGATTAAATTTCTTAAGCACTTTTTCTATATAATGAGATTGAGAAAGAATCAATCCTTCATCTTTTCTAATGATTTTTATACCAATAATCACATCAGCTATGCCTATATCTTTCATGTCAAATTTAGAAGACAAAAATTATTTAGCATGCTCAATAGATTCTAAATTAGTGCCAAAGATTAACATATCATCAACATATAAACAAATAATAACTCCTCTATTATCATGGAATTTACTATAGACACATTTATCTGATTCATGTATCATAAATCCATTAGAGACAACAACTTTATCAAATTTCCCATGCCATTGTTTAGGAGCTTGTTTCAAGCCATATACAGACTTAATTAATTTGCATACTTTTCGTTCTTGACCAGGCATAACAAAACCTTCTGGTTGTTGCATATAAATTTTCTCTTCTAGTTCACCATTTAAAAAGGCTGTTTTAACATCCATTTGATGTATAACAAAATTATGAATAGAAGCTAAAGCAATTAGTAGTCTAACTGTAGAGATTCTAGCAACATGAGCATATGTATCAAAGTAGTCTATACCTCCTTTTTGTGAAAAGCCTTTTGCTACTAATCTCGCTTTAAACTTTTCTATAGAACCATCAACCTTCATTTTCTTTTTAAATATCCATTTGCATCCTATAGGTTTTGAACCAGGTGGTAAATCTACAAGTATCCATGTGTCATTACCTAAAATGGACTCCATCTCATCATTAATAGCTTCTTTCCAAAAACTAGCATATCTAGATTTTACCGCTTCTTCATATGTAAGAGGATTTGGTTCAATGTTAGGCAAAGTAGCAGAAGGTGAACAAAGAGTATCCCTAGTTCCTTCAACTAGATACACAATAAAATCAGGTCCCAATGATTTTTCAGTTCTTATCCTTTTACTCTTTCTAAGTTCAACCTATTTCTCATTATTATTTTTATGTTCAAGAGGTAGATCACTATCAATTCTATTATCACATACTTTAGGAATAGAATTAAATCTATTTTCATAGAATATAGCATCTCTAGATTCAATTGCTGTATTTAATCTAATCGAATCATTAGGTTCTACCACAAGAAATCTATAGGCCTTACTATGTTCAGCATAACCTATGAAAATACATTCAACACCTTTAGCACCTAAACTCTTAATCTTAGGTTCGGGCAATCTAACAATAGCTCTACAACCCCAAACCTTAAGATAGTACAACTTAGGCTTTCTTTTATTCCAAAGTTCATAAGGTGTAACATGAGATTTTTTATGTGGAATTCTATTAAGAATATGACAAGCAGTTAAAATTGCTTCACCCCAAATTTTTTTATTTAATCCAGAATTATAAAGCATAGCATTCACCATTTCTTTTAAAGTTCTATTTTTCCTTTCCGCTACTCCATTTTGTTGTGGTGAATAAGGAGCACTAGTTTCATGAATTATGCCAAATGGTTCACAAAAAGAAGGAAAGTGATATTCACCTCCTCTATCAGATCTTAGACATTTAATCTTACAATTCAAGTAATTTTCTACTTCATTTTTATAAATTTTAAATTTATCAAGTAAGTCATCTTTTGCATGCAACAAATATACATAGCAATATTTAGAATAATCATTAATAAAAGTTGCAAAATATTTACTTCCTCCTTTAGTAGGGGTGACATGTAAATCACATAAATCACTATGAATAAGATGCAATAATTCAGATTTTCTTTCTACCGAATGAAAAGGTTTCTTAGTGATTTTTGCATGTGCACATACTTGACATTTATCTAATGAATCATTTTCATGTTTAGGTATTAAATCTAATTTAATCATGTCATTCATACGTCTTGTATTCACATGCCCTAATCTATTATGCCATAAAGCAAACGAGTCAACAATATAAAAAGAATCATTCATCACTTTATTAATATTAAGCTTAAACATTCCCTCGTACAAATAACCTTTGCCTACAAAGGTACCACTCTTGGACAAAACAACTTTATTGGACTCAAACACAAGCTTAAAGCCATGCTTGTTCAAAAAGCTACAAGAAACTAAATTCTTTCTAATTTCAGGAACATGATACACTTCTCCTAAAGATAAAATCTTTCCAGAAGTGAATTCCAAAGCCACGGCTCATTTGCCCTTCACAACAGCAGTCGCCGCATTGCCCATGTACAAGACACTGCCTTCATGAATAGGCTCATAAGTGGTGAAGCAACTTATGTCTTTGCACACATGCCTCGTCGCCCCGGAGTCAATCCACCAAGAACCATCATCTTGTACCATATTTGCTTCAGAAACAACAGCAACAAATTTTTCTTTATTATTTTGTTGATTCTTTTCTTTCTTCAAAATTCTGCATTCTTTCTTGAGATGTCCTGGCTTTCCACAATGCCAACAAGCCCCCATCTTCTTTTTATTTTCGTTCTTTTGGTTCTTAGTGAATTGCTCCTTCCTTTTCCGATTTTCATTGTTTTGTCTGGAGTGTTGGGATTGTTTAGACTCTTTATTTTCTTCTACCATATGCACCAAAGAAGAGCCACCAACTTTTAATTCCTCTTTTTCCTGCGTTCTAGATTGTTCTTCAATGCGAAAGTAAGCACTCACGTCTTTAACAGTAATGTCTTCCTTTTTATGTTTTAGGCTCTTCTTATAATCTTTCCATGAAGGTGGAAGTTTATCAATGATGCAAAATACTATAATCCATTCATCCATGTGCATATTCAAATTTTTCATGTGTCCTAAGATGCATTGCAATTCATTAAATTGCTCACTCACGGATTTTCCATCTACCATCTTGTAATTCATAAATTAGGAAGATAAAAATTTCTTACTTGTAGCATCTTCAGTCAAGTACCGATTATTGAGAGAATTCCAAAGTTCCTTTGCCGTTTCCACATTTTGATACATATCAAAGAGATTGTCCGTCAAAGCATTCAAAATATGTCCCCGGCATATTTCGTCATCCTTCACCCATTTTGCTCGCGTTTGAGATTCAGCCAACATTTCATTTTCATGCTCTTGTGGTTTTGGTGTAGTTAGGACATAATCAACCGCAAGAGTGAATAAAAGGAAATGTACTTTCTTTTGCCATCGTCTGAAGTTTCCACCATCAAACCTCTCCAATTTGACGAAGTCGGTAGTAAGTTGCAACAAGTTTTGAGACGCCATAATATTGACTTGAGATTGTTGGAAAAATAAACTGCACCTCTTTGGAATTTGAATGCCGCAACAACACCGAACAATCTTGTACAGCAAACACGAACAATTCGCAACCACGAACTTAAAGACTTCAAGTCACACAAAAATACGCTCTCCTCAAGACAATATTCGCCCCCACTATGCAATCGAGTTAACAACGAGTTTGTCCCAGGATACAATGAAGCCCAATCTAAAGATTGTTGATTATCTGCAAATTGCACTTTCGAAGATAACCCCGAATACTCAAAGCAAGAAGGATATTGATATTTGAATGAGTATAATAGAATTTCTGAAATCTATTTGCAAAGTAAAACAATAGTTTTTCTTGTAGTTTTAGAAAATGGCAATGCTTTGTTTTTAAATGCAGAACCATATATATAGATATCATGGGCAACCTTTCTAATAGTCACAACACTTTGAAACAAAGATTTAACAAGTCTGAAGGCATCTTTTCAAAATTAAAACACCTTTTCGTAAAGGCACCAATGACTGTTCACAAAACTTGGAGGGAAAGATGGTTATATTCAAAAATATAAAACACTACAGCACATAAGAGTTTTCAAGTCTGAAAATATTTAAAATGATTTTCTATTTTGAAAATTACCAACAATATCCCCCTACCATGATGAGTTCGCTTCCTGATATAGACCCGACTTGACAAAAATGATTAGTGTTGACTAATAATGGTCATTTATCACAGCGAGAAAAATCTTAGCTACCTATGCGGGTAGTATCACTCCCTCTCACATGTCTGTGTACATGCATGTGAGAGGAACACTACAAAAAAAGTTGCTTTTTGTGACGACTTTATGTGGCAAAATAAAATTTAGTCACAATAGCCTGAGCTGTAGTGTCGAAATTTGCTTTCGCCGCCAAAAATTTCGTTCATGTGACGAAATCTGGTTTCGTCACAACACTGTTTCTCTATTGCGACGCAGTTTACAAAATTGTCACAATACAAAGAGCGCAAAATGCTCAAAACCGGCGGCAATTTTTTTTTTCATAGTCTATTATGACGAAAATTGAAGTTGTCACATAAATGTAAACTATAGGGACGATATTCAGTTCGTCACAATGTGGAACATTTTATGTGACAATTTCAATTTGTCACATGAAAGAAAAAAAAGTGCGGGAAATTTTCCCTCCATAAATTTCTTCTCTCACCTCAATTTTTTATATTGCTACTTAATAAATTGTCATTATAACACCTAAATTATAGTTTTCTTTCCGATATGGTATTATAACAAAATGATAAACCACAAGCGGTTTTTCAAGTAAAAATGTTTGTACGACACATGTGTTATATATCTCTAATTAGAAAATAAATTCATATTTAATAATTTTTATCAGCGAATTCTTCATGTAAAACTGAAAATTAGTAAATATCCATGTTACTCGTAACTGGTAGTTAAAAAACTATATATTTTCTATAATAGGTATATCAAGATCTAAAAGCAATAGATAAATATCGTTTAATGAGTGAAATGAGTTGCATATAAAATTAGAGCAATGACTTCTAAAATTATATACATTACTAGCTAAAGTTTTTGATTCAAACAGTTTAATATCAAATTAATGATCAAAATAAGAGGACGATACAAAATTAAAGTGTATATAAAGTTAGTCACTTTAAAGGACTTTACGAGCTTAATTGCACGTATCACACCAGAGCGCTTACAATAACAAATTTTTATTTTAAAATAATCTCTAAAGTATAGTAATTTGTATCTTGACTTCATTTTGATGACTATGCACCTAATATTGCACATACAAAATGATGCAATGCATGAGTTGAGCCTCAATTTTGGAAAATTTCATGATAGAAATATGGTTACACAAAACGGTTAAAACTTTGGTCTCAGTCATCTACTTTATGTGCATAATATATCAAAATGAATGTCAGAGCTAGACAACTCTACACTTGGTTCTCGATGAAACTCCAAGCTGGTCGATTTCAATCCAAAATCGTTCATCTAAGCCCTCTACGCAACATAACAGATCTATGTCAAATTTTTCATTATCATTAGTACGTAGCCTTCAACTATTAAAACATTATTAGAGAGTTTTATATATGTCAAAGAAGAGTATTTTGAATAAACAAAATTTTGCACAATAAACTTATTTTAAAACTTATGTTTTTCTTAGTGAATGTCTTGCAATAAAATATGTTATACATCTTAGTTGTGAACATTGATTGGTAGATACAAACACACGCTAATATTAAAAACTCAAAAAAAATGTCTTGATATTAAATTATCAACATTAATAACATGTAAAGCATTTTAGTGTTTAAAGAGAAGAGTAAACGTCATATAGGGCCAAAATGAAAAGAAAGGGATTTAAAAATCGAAATATGAAATAGCATCCCAACTAAATAAACTAAGGTATAGAAGGCAAAATGAAAAAGACTTAGAGACCTGGATATAAAATACAATCTCTACTAATTAAACTAAGGAAAGGAGGGCCAAAATAAAAAGAAAAATAGTTAGAGACTGAATAAAATAACCCCTACTAATTATATTAAACTAAAGAGGAGGGCCAAAATGAAAAGAAAAAGAGTTATACCTTAATGTAAAATAGCTTCTAATTTGACAAAAGGAAACTTCCGCCCAAAATCAAAAAAAAAGAAAAAAAAAAGAAAAGAA
The DNA here is from genome assembly GCA_946800315.1 of Misopates orontium. NCBI lineage: Eukaryota > Viridiplantae > Streptophyta > Magnoliopsida > Lamiales > Plantaginaceae > Misopates > Misopates orontium. The sequence continues at coordinate 2,961,181 of OX326949.1, read as the reverse complement.
AAGAGGAGCAGCTCTCGGCAAAACAAATCGGCTTGAAGGCAAGGTAAATCTCTTGTTTTTTCTTTACAATCTTCACATTTTGGGTTTAGTTTAGTTGTAAGCTTATAGTTCTCCGAATTAATTTCTCAGAAATTGATGTTTCGGGTCAAAGGAAGAAGCTGTAGTAGAATCTAAACCCTACCGCAGAAAAAAGGTATTTTTACTCTTTGATTTAGGTTTAGGTGTTTGAAGGTTTGCTGGAAAAGGTTATGATTTGGGTTAAGTTATGAGCTCTTCTTTTTTATTTTTTTTTAATAAGTATAAAACCGTTGAAATCTTGTATCAATTTGAAAGGAGAAAGGATAAAAATTGTGGTATTGCTAGCTTCGGTAATGATATACACTGTTCTTGATGTCTTATCTTATTGTGAGTTGAGTTGGGTTGAATAACCTGATGGTTTTTAAGTTTTAACATGAATGAATTTTGTATTCCTGTCATTTGTATTGATTCCAGTTTGGAAAAGGTGTGTTTTGGAAAAGGTTTTGTAACATCCCTGTACCTTCTTATGGAATGTGTTTTGGAAAAGCTTCTTATAGAATGTGTTTTGGAAAAGATCCTGTAACATCCCTATACCTTTTAAGTTCCAAGTGCATTTTGGAAAATGTTTTGTAACATCCCTATACCTTCTTATGGAATGTGTTTTGGAAAAACTTCTTATAGAATGTGTTTTGGAAAAGGTTCTGTAACATTCCTATACCTTTTAAGTTCCAAGTGCATTTTGGAAAATGTTTTGTAACATCCCTATACCTTCTTATGGAATGTGTTTTGGAAAAGCTTCTTATAAAATGTGTTTTGGAAAAAGTTCTGTAACATCCCTATACCTTTTAAGTTCTAAGTGTGTTTTGGAAAAGGTTTTGTAACATCCCTATACCTTCTTCATTTTTCCAGTACCCTCTTATGGAATGTGAGTGAATAATTATAGTTCATACTTCTTGACAAGTACAAGTAGGATTCATTAACTCAAAGTTTCTATATACTAAAAGGTTGTATTATTCTTTGCAAGGTACTTTGGGCTATGAATTGGTGATATCTCAAGGCCACTGAAGAACAAAGGTAATACCTCTTATTCTTCATAATTTTTCCAAAATTTTGTTTTGTGTACTTCATAATACCTCTCATATTCTTCACAATTTCAGTTTGTTTGTAGAAAATTGTTTTGTCTGTAAAGTTTACATGAACGAAGAGATTCTTCTTAAAGTTCTTACTAGGAATTGGTTGATAATGTTTGATATTATTACTTCGCTATATCCAGTATAGGATTAATAGGTCTCTAAGTCGTTTATATTCTGTTTTAACTTTGACGTAGAGACCTTCTGGCTGTGCAGAACTTTGTGTAGATGATGTAAATTTTATGTGTTGAGATATCTATCTAGTCATTCAATTGAGAGGCTTATTGGGTTTTCAAGTTAAAAACAAAAGTAGCAAACTTAACTGTAAAACTATAATTGGCATAAGTTCTTGGATTTAGCAAATATACTGCATCAGAGAGGAGGATGCCACCACTTTCTGTGTCGAACTCAATGAACAAAAATTCAGCAAGTGGTAGCAGATCTTCCGTTAGGTTGCCATCAAGATCAAGTACACATTCTGCACATCAAACAGGCTAAAGTTCTGGCAACGTTAATAGTTTTGAAGCAGATCCTTCCTCGCCATTAGCTGATCTTCGAGCACCAAATGACAATTATTTCGAACATGGAATTCCTACCAGTCCTCCACCAAGATCCACGCCTGATTCAGGAGCATCTAGTAATATTTTCTTTTCTTTATAACTTGTTCTTTTTGCTTATTTGTTTTGTCTTTGAGTCGTACTCCTTATAGTTTGTTTATGCATTTCTCTTTTGATTTTAGATGAATACTGGAATGATACATTTTGAACTTGGAGATTTTTCTTGTTTTTTTTATTTATTAAAAGTTAATACAAAAAAAATAACAAGGACTATTATGATTCTGAAGTTACCATTTTTCTTTGAGAAGCATCAGTAGTTAGATAGCAAATAATCACGTATATATATAGCTCATTTCAAGTTTTTACATGTAATTAATTATTTCTTTAACCTCTTATATATTGGATTCCAGATTACGCCATTTTCCTTTCATGTTCTGTTCAGGATCAAATGCCCTGAGAAATTTCCGCGGTCCCACTAGAGGCATAAATTTAGATAGCATTGTCGAAAAGGTAATATTTCACGCTTATGTTTACATTCTATTGGTTCTATCTAACTTATATTCTTGATATTACTTTTAGTATGCGAAAATAAAAATCAAGTTCGACCCTCTCGAGACAAAACCAAAAGAAAATGAAGGATTATTTTCTGAGGGGATCGGAGTTGCGGTTAGAACCTGTGCTGAACTTGAGGACGTTACTAGATGGAAGGAAATCCCACAAGGAAACAAGGATATGTGCCTTCAAAGATTAATGGTAATCTGTTTAAATAATATGAATATTTTTATCAAGAATTTTTAATCTATATGCAAGTAATAACTTTTTTGCTTCTGGGTTTCATAGCACTGGTTTGAGATTGAAGACTGGGATATGCCATATGTTCAACAGATTGTAAATCAAGTGTTTCAAGGATGCTATAGACGTTGGAGAAACACGTTAGCTGAGACGTACCGCACACTTGTGGATAAGGGGTACGACCCAAGGGACAGATGCCCACGTGAAGAACTACAAATGGGGAAATGGCTTGCAATCTGCGATTAGGTTGAGTGCGATGAATTTCAGGTAATCTAGTTCTTTTTAATACTTTAATGATAACTTTATATCTTGTTTTCTTCAGAGCTCATTCCTTTGTAAAAGAATACAAAATCAATAAATTATTGGAGCCACTTACATGCCTAAGTAACTGATATAGTCATGAAATACTGCAACAATTGGTGCTTAATGCTTTTGATTATTTATTCTCGCACGCCTGGCCAAGAATTATGTTCTATTGATTGAGAAGATCATGCTGTCATTTGCAAGATACTTAGACTGATCTACTAATATATTATACTTCGAATTGCAATGACTCTTTGCAGGCATAAATGTAATAATTCAGAGCCTAAACAAATTGCAGTAGTTTGTGTATGTATTACTGACCTTAGGCTGATCCTGTGTATGAAATCCAATCATTTCTCTGGAAAAAAGAATTGTTGATATCTTAATCTGGAAATTTATTGCTATTTGATTATGGTTTGCATTTCAAATTGTTTTTTTTATATATTTGTTGTTGAATTATTGTTACTACAAATGTGCAGGCCAAATCTTTAACCAATTCAAAGAATAGAAAAGGTTTAAAGTTTCCCCATACCTCAGGGAAGCTTAGTTATCTGACTCGGTACAGAAAAATGCAGCATTAATTCAAGGAAAAAATCACTACAGTTAAGCCAAGCAGGATTTGCGTATGGAGGAATACCCACGTGGATAAGAATGGGAATTTTGTGAATCGTGATGCAGAAGAAAAATATGTAAGATGGTTTTGAACTTAATATTAGAATATCAAGAGTGTTGAATTAGATTAACATTTTGTAAAACTGCACTACAGGCTGAAATGGTAGAAATGGAGGAAGCATCAGCAGAAGGTGAGAACCCGATTTCTGAATTTGAAATTCTTAAAGCGACACTTGGCCATCGATCTGGGCGCCCAAACGGGGTGGGAAGTGGAGTTCTGATACCACGTGCCAAATATTCTTCAAGCTCGACACAGGATTCAGAACTTAAGGAAAAACTAATAGAGACTCAAAGTGAGCTCGATGGTGCGAAGGAAAAAATTGACTCCCTTGCCACCGAATTGATTGAACAAAGGGAGAAAAACTCAAGTTGTGAGAGCAAGATACAGAATTTGGAAGAAAAATTACAGGAGATGGAAAAGTTTATGTTGAGCTTTCGCTAGCTGCTGAAATTTACACGGTAATGTTACATTTCTGTTGGTGCACTTAGAAGTATTTAGGAGTGTGTTTTTGCATATATTGATTATTGGATTTGATACTATTATTTAGCAATTCTTTATAATCAAGTTAATCACATATGCTGATAGTTTTTGGTGGGATCCATAGAAGTTTAATTGTGTCTATATTTTTGAATGAGCTTCGAGTGCAATATTAGGAGAGAGATTAATGTGTATTAACTGTTGTCCAGATTTTGGCTTTCTCATGTGTATTAATTGTTGTCCAGATTGTGGTTTTCTCATTTGTTAGCGTGTCTTTGTGTATATATTGTGGTAACGTGTGGATTTTAGACTTTCCCGATTATTTCTTGAAGGATCCTTTACATTCAAAGAGTTTACATTAGTTTTTTACTAGATTATGTTACCTCATTCATTTGTTATTTCTTTTGGAAGGTACAACAAGGTACTTGGAAGTACGAGTTGTCAAATGGCTAAGGGAGGAACGTACTATGTGGATGTTTTTGTTGGTTAATGGTATGATATGTCTGAACAATAAGGAATTTTAAATGATTTTGGTGTATACCCTTTTTTGTTAGTTGCAACTTTTTGAATGATGTGGGTGCACACTCTTACTCATAGTTGCAAACTTTTGAAGTATTGTGGATTGTGGTTGAATTAGACTCTTTTGTTATGTAATGAGGATGTTATTGTTATTTCTTTTGGTAATTGAGACGAAAATACTTCTCTTGATCGAGTGGATCGATATTGTTTTGCTTTACTATTAATTATACCTAATGTGATGGGATTCAGTAGATAGGATAAAAAGATAATTGATATTTTGTATGAAGTGAATCGAGAAATACATTTCTATAATGACATTATATTGTAACCAAAAATATACAAAAACACAAAATAGTAGCAACTTTGACGAAACAATAGTATATTGTAACAACATTTTCATCACAATAGAAACAGTGAAAAATCTATTGGGACAACAAAATTTATCACGTAAGGTTTTTATGTGAAGTGACGAAATGTTTTGTCACAATAATTGTTGTTTGTTTTGTGTATTGTGACGATAATATCGCCACTTCAGGTTTTGAAGTGATGCGACGAAAAAATGCGTCACAAGAGACTTTCAAAGCGAGCGTTTTTCGTGACGAAATGTAGCTATAGTGACGAAAATGTAATGTTTCATGACGAAATAATCGTCGCTAGAAACAACACTGTTGCGACGAAATGAGATTTCGTTGCAACCTATCGTGACAACACAAAATTCGTCACTACAACCCTATTGCGACAGGCCTTTCATGACGAAATTTGCAAGGGTCTTTTTTGTCACATAAACTTATTGCGACGTTTTTTGAGCTTTACATAACGATTTTCATTGTCACAAGAAGCAACTTTTTTTTGTAGTGGAAGTGATGCTACCCTTAACATAATGATCAACTTCGATAACGAAAGATGATTGATGTTGACCATAAATGATTAATTTTGACCATTTAATTCTTTGGCTTTGGCAATATCAATAGCCATGATTCCTTGTGTCTAATTACCAAGTATTATGCGATTAGTATGATACTTCAACCTCCATATACTGAATTCCAAATATTGATGACATTTCTTAATCTTAATAAAAAGAAAACAAAATAATTATAATCATCTTACAAGTCCCATTGTTCTACCAAAAGGGTTTTTTTCACTGTTCTAGTAATATGCTTTATTCGTTCATTGTATGAGTAGCAAACACGACGAGAGCATCCTGTAAGGAAAAAAAAAAGAAAAAGGAAAAAACACGACGAAAGCTGGCTGGGCTTCAAGTTGGTTTCTATTTTTAGGAGCCAGGCCCAGTACTCTTGAAGAAGTTAAAGTTCAGAGGCTTTTATTTCTTTTGTTTGATAACAAGAAGTGAAATTCTTGGGCGTGTATAATATTTCCCTGTATCATTTATGATTACAATATAGATTAACTATTTTATATGATTGCGGATACAAATTTTAACTTGCTATGTATATAGGAGAGAGTCCTATTGCTCTTACATTATTGAAAGTGCAAGTAGCTAGTATATACTTATAGATGACAAAGTTGTTTTTCTCAAGTGTACAAATAATAGTGGCCCTCGATTTAATGACCCTAATCCGGTATTATGAAATATTGTTTATTATAACTGAAATCAGATGGTTTCGACTAATTATATTTGTACGATAAGAAAGCTTCAATTAGTAATATTGGAAACAATTATTTTAATTAGTTAAGTTTAAATAGTAATTGTAGCAATCAAACTGTTAGGACTATATATTGAAACGTTTTGGTTAATGAATAACACGTGAAATTTTAAAAATATTATATAATTGTATTTTATTTTCAAAATAAAACCTCTTGAAGATTGTCTTGACTTTTCACACCACCAGTCTCATTTAATTGCATCCTTTTGACTTTTGTTCTCCGAAAATATAGGTGTTTCGTAAAATGACGTTTGTACAATCAGGTTACAGTTTTTAATTATTGAAAAATTGACATCTACAGCTAGCTTATGTATGAACTTCAGTCCATGTTGAATCCTAGAACTATTTGGAGTTAATCAACATTCTAGAAAATTTGTATAAATATTGTTTTACACTTGATAATTGTTTCGAAAGTATTGTTTTAGTGAGAAAATATTGTTTCGAAAGTCTCTGTAGACTTTTTCTAATAAGATATGCTTAATAACAGAAAAAAATAAAAAAAAAATAAAAACTACTTTTGCCGAAATAATTACATGCATGCGATAAAAAATGATTTTTGTGAAACGTCTGAAATTACGTGTGAAAAATAGTTGTGAGTTGTAACCTAAGTCACATAAAACGGATGCGTGTACGAGAGCGTGTGCGTCAGTGCGCCAAATTTGAAATTTCATAAATATGAGTGCGCTTTAATGCGTTTATTAAAAATAATAAAACATATATATTTATATGAATATAAATGATAAAAATCGTTCATAAGTAATTAGAATGAATTAAATCAAAAATATATAATCCATCATTGTCTATTTATCTATTCATAGGTAAACGTGAATTTGATTTTTAATGTTAGTCGTTGTATCTTTTTTTTTTTTTTTTTCATTTGTTTCTCATTTCCTTTCCTATCTTTAATATGATTAGTCAAAGCATGATAACATAGCCATTTGCTCTTATGTTTCCTCTTTCAATCTTTTCATCTTTGTATTTTTGTTATTTCAAATCTTTAATTTCTTTTAATTTTGTCTTCTTACATATTAAGTCACTACCAACATTGTGGAAGTGTTTAAAAGATTCTTCAGTTCAATCTTTTGTTTCTATAATTTTGTGTAATTATTCGTTCAACAACTTGATTTTGTTCACTCTTATTTCGGTTCTCAATTTCTTGCAATTATTTTGTTTTCTAGTTTTATTTTGTCTAATTATTCCTTCAATCTAGTCGAAGGATGAGGCACTAGGCACATTGAGTAAATTAGTTGTGGAGCTTAATGTAAGACTTGAATGTGTAAAATAAGAATTCTCATTACTATAACTAAGATTTCTTAATGCGGGATTTAAGGATTCTTTAGTCGTCTTAGTTCGGAGCACAGACTCTTGATTTGCGAGAGCGCGGCTAGTGCACAGTACGTTGACCCGTGGAGAAGGATTATGTGACTTAGGTTGTAACTTGTAACTAATTGCAAGGTTTTAATTCGAAGCCATCTCTTTATACATATCTGCAAACACAATCTTAATCATGCTATTGACTGATGACAAATAATATTGGTTCAAGTAAACTTTGTTTCAAAATTTATCTATTATTTGATTGCAACAAATTCTATTATGTTCCGAGTTTAATTAAGGCAAAAAAAGAAATATGGAAGTTTGACCACCGCTGCATTACAGTTGGCGGGTTGACTAGACCACCTCTTCTATTCCAAGGAAGCTATTCATGGCGGTGATGACGTGTTGGCTCATCAGCACGACGTAAATTGGACAAGAAAATCTCCGCACGTGTCAAAAGGGCTTTTCCAGCTTAGGGTCAATTGGCGGTGCCTGAATATCGACACGTGTGAAGGAAAGCCCTGATCATGGAAATTATTAATTTTGACCAAACAAGGGCCTTCAATTATTTCATGTCATCCGTTTCATATCACTGAAGTTTGTCTAACGTGGATTAAAATATAATACAAGTACTTTTTGCTGTAAGTAATATTCTCTTAGTAATGTTATATAAACGAATAAATAAATGAGTTAAAATTGTTTTTGACGCTATCAAAGAATGCCTTCTACATGGCAATATCGAGTTAATGACATAATGTATCTTCAAAAATGTTTCATTGAACGGTAAGAGGCGTAGGCCCCAAACTAGAGGGTAAATCCCAAACTGCATCCAGATCTATATTATAAAAAATAAAAAAAAATAAAAAAATAATAGGCAACCCAACATATTTGAAATGTGCGAGATGGCCTATAGTTAACTCTTGGGCAAATTTTTTGCACCATAAATGCATTATTGTAGGATGTTGAAGAGCAAAATAGAGGTTAAATCTCGACTTGATCATAATATCAATTAAAGCCCTCTTCGCATAACTTTTCTCATACGTTTTTTCAATTTTCAAATTTCAATTTTTGATAATTTATTTTAAAACCCTAATTTTGGAATTCAGATTAAATTGAAAGAAAAAAGTAATTTTTTAAAAGTGAAATTGAATTTAAATGAGCAAGAACCGTATTGTTCACGCTTCAAAATTGGGGAAACATGAACTTCTGCCAAATTCACTAATTAACTACCCAGAGGGCATTTTGCACATTTAAAAAAAAGGTAAAGGTCAAGTTTTCATTTTTCGTAAGTTGGGGGACAGTTTGCACCCTATAGCTCAAGGAGTTTGATGTTTTTTAACTTCATAGAAACACTTAAACTTCCTTTTGAACCACATTAAAATTGGTCCTATAACTTGTTCTAGTACCAATTTTGGTAATTTATTGGAAAAACATCCTATTTTAGTTTTGCACCTGCCATAAATCCATTTTAAGTTCTGGTAAATTGCGATTGGCCCTTTAGTTCTGGAAATCTCTTGATTCTGCTTTTACTTTTATAAACTCATTATACCTACACCGCTAAGTTTTTGCGAAGATTTAGAATTTGATGTAAAGTACAAAATAACTCATGACTATTAATGTTATTATTATAAAATTTTAGAGGTGTAGGTGTAATAATTGTTTAAAAATAAATTGGAACAATATCAATAGATTCACAAAGTTAAGGGGTCGGGTGTAATACTAGAACTTGAATTAGATAGATAACACGTTACATGACTAAAGTTGGACATTTTTCATTAGAGAAATAATATAAATACTTGTAATTTTACTTACTTTTGTCATTTCATATTTACTGATTAATGTTCATCTCTCACACATAGACACACACATATATGTATATCGAATTTTTGAATTGAGTTGTGGGTTTTTATTTTATTTTATACTTCATTACCTTAATTAGATTAAATTTTTGTGCTAGGTCAAGTGCTTATAAGACCTTGTATTGTTTCTTCTTCTATAAAATTACCTTTATAAATTTTTAAGCAACCGGACATAATTGCAGAAAATAATGACAATGACGATTCCTACATAACGGAGTCAAGATAATTGAAACGATCGAGTAGGAAGATGGTATGTTTTGTGATATTTTCCGGTAATAAATTATATGTTTCTAACCAGGCGGTAGTTTAAACTTTAAAGTTTAAAGTTAAACTAGTGGCCAACTTGCTACTTGACTGCAAAAACTCTAACTAATTAATCCGTATTTTATGCATGTGGGTCTAATTTTCAACTAGTATATTTTTTCAAGTAATATATCTGCTGGCCTTTGTTTATTGTTGGGCTGCTTAATTAGTTATCCCATCCGCAATTTCATCACATTTTCTTTTTTCTTTTTGTCATTGCAAAGCATACAAAAAAATTTATTCCTGGAATATATAAAACTATTTGCTTATATGTTGCATCGCGTTGACGTTATTAATTAAACAGTTTAACCAAAACGAAATTAGCCAAGTACGTACTTTCCATCGCACACGCTTAACTATTTTTTTGACACAGTTAAATGTGATTTGAATTTTATCTGCTTTGTTCTTTCTTAATTTTGTAATGAAATAATTAAGGTACTAACGCACGAGTGATAGCAATAATTATCAAAATCAAATCACTCTTTTGAAAGCTCGTATATCTTTTAATTTAGTGGTGAAAACGTACTAATCTAGCCTTTTTATTCTAAAGTAATCTCGTTTCTCTTTCCCTCATAATAACTCTTTTTATATCTATCTTTCAGTAATTATCACTAATCTTTTGAAAAGAAATCTTCTCTGTCATCTTTCATGTCACACGCAACCATACAGTGTAATTAATATATGGCAATTAATACACAACTAAGAAATTACTTAACTTTTCATCCTAAATTTGAGTAACGATTTTCTCCTTCCCTGCTGAACCACAGATAACGGCACACATGTAAGTCATAAAACTACAATATAATTAGTTTGTGATCACATGCCAAATGCAAAGTTAAACAATTTTGCTTGTTTGGCTTTATCTCAATTATTTTGTTCTTTTTAGATAAAATCTAGATTCGAGACTCAATTGTTAAGATATGAGATCTCCATGGCGTTGTTCTCTTCTATAGCATGTAGCTATCATTGTCCCTATCATATGCCTTAATTTGGGGCGATCATCACATGCTAGATACTCGTTTTATATATAATCGATTTGTGCTGGACTACTATAGTTATGCAATAACTGATCAATTGTCCTGATTTAACGAATGTGGACTGCTAATTTTGTTCACTAAGACCTAAAACCTAGTGCATGCATATATGCAAGAAAAACATGATTAATAAGGAAATTCATAAAAGCTTTTGTTCTTCTAAATACGACAAATTCATATATCAATTCAATTATTTTTATGATTATTATACGAAACGTGTCGAAAGGTTCTAATTATTTTTACCATGTAACAAATTTAAATATACACCAAAATCGAAACTTCAATCCATGATTCTAGCTCAGTAGCTCTTTCACGTCTTAAAAACTGGGATTCATACGTACTAGCAACATCATGGTACATCAACGTAATTTGCCCAACTAGAATTTTTTGCATGTTGTTTAATTTAGTCCAGAAGTTTACTTAATGTGCACGATAAAAATAGTGGTTGCAAGTTCTCTCAACGTAAAATATATAATCATATATTCCGCTCGTCTTTCTCTTTTCTCTCTCTAGAAAAAATAAAATAAAGAAAGACGGAAAAGTAAGCAAAAAAGTATATATGTCAAAAAGCTCAAGCTTAGGTTATCTCAAGCTCTAGTCCACACAGAATGCAACAAAAGTCTTTCTCTACTTAACTTCTCCCAAGAATAATTATTTCTGTTCCCCCAAACCCCATCTCCTCCTCCTATCTTTTCACCATGTCTCATGATCATCAAAATAACAATAATTCATTTTCCAACATGGGATCATCAGAAGGGTTTTCATTTCCATTCATTACTCATGATCACAACTCTCAGAATTACAATCCCTTTGCATACAATATTCCCACTGATCAATTTTTGAGCTACCAAAATTGCTTGCATGCTTTTGATTCATCTCCTGATCAAGTTGCAAATTATTCATACAATAATAGTACTAACACTTTAAATGAAGCTGTTATTAGGGAAACAGATGTTGGGGCTAGTAGTGCTGCTGCTGCTTCGGAGAATCCGATGACGCCGAATTCATCGGTGTCACTTTCTTCATCAGAGGTTGGAGTTGAAGAAGATTCTTCCAAAAGCAAGAAGGATCTGCAGTCACATGAAGACTTGGGAGATGGAAAGACTAAAAACGTGTAGGTTTATTATATTGATTTTTTTGTTTGTTTGTTTGTTTTGACATGCTTTACTGCCAAAGTAGACTTTTGCGATTCTAATTTCAAAAGTTTTTTCTTGTGCTGATTAGATTGTATGTAGCTTATTTTCAAAGCTGGAGAAAACAGGATACCCACTTTTTCAATATTTTCCACTTTCCTTTTTGTTACTATGTTTAATTACTCAATTTTTTTTCAGTTCTTGGACTGAACTAAAAGCCCTCTAGTTTAATTGTTACCTTTTTTTGCGTAAAAAATGGTATATTGGTAAAGAAGAGAAACCCTAGTACATTCTTCAGTTCTTTGTGCTGCTATTTCTGATGTTTTAGTTGTGGAGTCTGAAGTACTGTACGCAATTTTCACGACAGAGTTGCATAATTTTTTTGTGAGTATGGTGGTATACATAAAATTCAAATAGAGTTATAAATAATCTCCATTTTTGTAATCGTACTTTAACTGATTGAGATTATAAAAAAACCCGACTTAAGCGGCACATTCAGATGTAACTTTTCTGACGAATTGGGTAAACAAATTTCTCGTCTTTTATTACTTTTTGTGTATGTCATTGTGTTGCTGCGTAAGAAATTTACTATATTGATGAAAAAAATCATTGAAGTCTGAATCTGTAATTGTTTTGATTTGGTTTTTCAGCAACACTAGCAAAAAGAAGGCAGAGAAAAAGAAAAGAGAACCGCGGTTTGCGTTCATGACCAAAAGTGAGGCAGATAATCTGGAAGATGGATATAGATGGAGAAAGTACGGGCAAAAAGCAGTGAAAAACAGTTCATTCCCAAGGTCTGCATCTTACAATTGATTATTAACACAAATTGCGTAATTAATGGACAATGTTTGTTCTTTATCTTGCCCGTGACAGACTCAATTATTTATCTTCTTAGTTTCTTAGAGTTTAAGTTACCAAAGTTTTATCCAAAACTAACTTCTTGATTTTTGCTTTCGCTCAAGAACTCGATTAAACAATTATATTATGGAAATAAGTTATACATGCTGAATATATGACTTGCATAAGATGAAATTTGGATTTCATGATCGTAACACACTTCATTGATCAAAAAGAAAAAAAAAAACAATGATCTTAACACACTTCAGGCATCTAGTTCCTTTGCCAAATAAAGAAAGAAATGAGATAAGTACTGCTTAACTTTTAAATATACTCGAAGAAAGAAATGATATATAGATGCTAACCATGATGAATATATTAATTCTTTGCGTTAAATTTATACCAAAATTTTTGTTTCTACACCATGATCTATGCCGTGTATCCTGCATTCTCTATATCCTAATGCATCTGAAATCTCTTCTTTATTCTTTATATTATAATGGATCTCAAATATTCTTATGGTTGGTGCCACTATTAAACTTATGACCCGTGTAATATTGATAGGTTACGATGTAAAATCCTACTTCTTTAACTAGTCATTAGAACATACATTAAGATCCTACCACACGCTATGAACACATTTCGTAGACTCAATGATAGCATTAAGAGTTGAAACACCATTTGGCCTACAAAATCTGTATGGATCATGTTCATATTTTTGAGATATCGATGGCAAAAAAACAAAACGAAATCTTCGAATTTTGTCACGATAAATCTCTGCTTCGTGTTGTTATTTCAGGAGTTATTATAGATGCACTAGCCAGAAATGCAACGTGAAGAAACGCATCGAGAGGTCGTTTGAAGATCCATCGGTGGTGATCACAACTTATGAGGGCCAACACAACCACCACAGCCCAGCCACGCTCCGTGGCAGCGCTGCCGCCATGTTAGCGCCTTCTCTATTTACCCCGACAGCGGCATTTTCCAGCAGCTTCCCTCAAGACCTCTTTAGTATTCCTTCTCATGGGAATACTCTTCAAAATTACCCAAGTAATTCAACATTTTACACACATTTAATTAACCCTGGACAGCAGCAACAACAGCCACAAATACTTCCTGATAATTACAACCCTTTTCCTGACTTGTTTTCATCTTTCCTCCCCAAGCACCAGCCATGAAATGATGGATAATGCAAGTACAAGGGCTTATATATATATATATATATATAGATTTTATTATTACTTTTTAGTTTATTTTTTAAAATTTTTATCTGCATGTATCTAATGAATATTCATCTAATCTCTTGTATTAAAGAAGTGGTGGAGTGGAGGCAGTATGAATCATTTCGGAGTAGTTATCATGTAAAATGGGTTTTTGGCACAATGCTCACCTGTGTTATATATACACACACACAATTAGTATATAGGCAAATTAGGCTCTACGTTATGTTAAATACACATGTTATCTCCCTCTGTACGTGCTTGCAACTTTTTAAAATCATAAGGGGTAATTATTGTCTATTTCTTTTATCTTAAGTGGGTAATGTGTTCTATTTAACATAACACGAGTAATTAATTTGCCTATTTATTTTTCACAGTTCGCTTATTTCACATGATATAGTGGGTAAAATGCCATTAGGTCATGTAAAATTTCTCGACGAATATTGTTTTTACCGGATTTCAAGAAATGCATAGGATGCACAATGCATGGCCTATGTATATGAATGAAAATAAAGCGATACAAGCAAGATCTTGCTATCAATGAAGAAGCACTATGCTTGTTATTTCCAATTTGGGAATTAATGAGATCAAAGGGATGGAGGGAATAGGAAATGTCAAGGTCTCAGAATCTAGTTCAGATTTGATGTTGATACTTTGTTGTCTTGGCTACTATCATTTCTTTTTCTTCTTAGTATTCATATTATATAACTTTTTGTTTTGGCTTATAAATGTTTGTTTGTAGTGTTCGTTGCCCCTTATCAGACATCCTGAACTTTCTCCATTATTGGTATGAATCCCTTTGTGCACATGCATTTTGTGTATTGATTAGGTATTGGTCTTAGTTTGTTAGATATATAGTGAAATATAAGTCAAGAAGGTCTTGTCTTTGAAAACTGTGGTCCCTGACTATGTGGATAATTAAGTTTGGTTCGAGATGCGAGTTTACTCTAGTTTCATTTAATACTATTACAAATTCGTTAAATCTTTATTAATATATCAACGAGTGTTTGATGAATAGATATATGTGTGTATGCACCTCAGCACTCGCTCTCTCTAAACAACGAAGATATATTGTTTTAAAATTAGATATTCTAACTTAAATTTTTAATCTTTATTAGTCATCTTCTATTGATTGTAAGACTCGATTCAAGTATTAATGAAAAGTATATTACAACTCACTTGTGGATAAGGGTTTGCAAACTCAATTAGAAATTGAACAAATTTGGTGAGCTGGTCTTTTAATGTACGTATATTCAATAACTTGTACCCTAGCTTTTAGCTTAGTATTCACATTAATGCGTTAGTAGTTTCTAGGCGGTCGTTTTGGAAAGGAAACTTGTGAAATATTTGATATTTGCGCTGCATTTAAGCAATAAATAATTTACTTATGGATAATTAATGACGGGCGCCCTAGAAAAAATTCTAACTTTCTGAACTTTGGGACAAAAGCTCTATCATTTATCTGGTATTATAAAATTAAAATTTGATACGATATGTTGTGATCACAAAGTTTGTAAACTTTACTTGGTCTGATCTTCTATACATATAAGACATGATATACCCTTACTTTGCAAGCACAGCATGCAGATAAGGAACACGAACATCTATATTTCAGTTTTTCTTTCTTGATCTTTTTTAGTCTTCTTTTCTTTGTTTTTTTTAAAGTTCCCCATTGAACATATTACTTTCTAGCGTGCAACTCAATGAATGATCTTATGAGATTATGGTGCACGTGCTTACCCTAATTAAAAGGCATGAATCCTGCACTTAATTTAAGGTTACATGAATATGAACTTGTTCTACCTGAATAAGCTATATAAACATAATAATCTGACCACTTTGACTTGGTCAAAAATTAAAAGTTAAAAAATCTTTAATAAAAGTAAAACAACACATATTTGTTTCAAGATATATGAGCTAGCATGGACTTACTTCAAGTCTCTCTCTCTCTCTCTCTCTCTCTCTCTCTCTCTATATATATATATATATATATAATATATATTATATATATTATATATATATGCTTTTAATCACAGAGGTCAATTAGTGGTTGAGAGTCCATTATCGAAATGAGAATTGACCTTTGAAAAGTTTCAACTTTTAAGAAATTCAACGCAATTTTGGAGCGCTTCGGATAGTGAAACGTACCAACACGTTAAGATGTACATGTTAAGCTGTTGATCAATTTTTTTACATCAATTCAAAATGTTTTTAAATTCAAGACAAACTACTTCCAAGGCTGTCTCAACAGAAATGGCCATTATTTAACTTTAAGAATTAGCACGAAATTCCACTTGCAGTCTAATTATTGGAATATACATAAGCCTATCGAGATCTGTATTATTGAAACTAATATGTAGAATCTAAAATATCAATCATTGAGATGTCACGAATGCTGGAGTTTTTAAAGCCTTAGAGTATAATGATTAGTCCGATGAATATAATGTTCACTGAATGTGGAGGTCGATGTGTTTCACCATGGCGGCAAATGTACGTACGAAGCATGACATTGTTGACTTTATTGTTCGTGAACATGGATGCCGTGTACTTTTTGTACAATTATATAATTATAAGTATGCAAACACATATCTTGGAATCAATTCTTTTATTAGGAGTCACCTGCGCGGGAAGGGATGGAGTCCTGTTAAATATGGTTGTACAAAAACTTCAATTAAGCATATAATTACTCTAGAAACTTTTGTTTTAGAAATTAATAAATAGTTTTTGCATAGAATATTAATGTTGCACTCTCAGAAAACAAATTGAACAAAGGCCCAGTTTTTGTTAAGTACTCTTTAAGTGAAGAAGTTTTGCGAAAAGTTGACTGATTATTCAAAAACCATATAAAAGTATGGAAACACAATACTGACATTACATACATGTATATGATTCTGATGTATTCCTCGCTAGTTTATCATCTAAGTTGCACGTGAAAGTTTCATGAAGCTAAATGTTTTTTCATGTCTTAAATATAAGTAAATTAGTATATTATGTTGCGGGGTCAAATAACGACCAATAATTACAATGAATATCATGTTGAAGTCTATGTAAGATTAGACAAGGCACATGACGAGAGAAAATTATTTGAATACAAACTAAAAGTATTTATCGTTGTATATATATACTTAGCGTGTTTGAACACAGTTCCGGTCGTGGTCGTACATTCCATGTTAGGTAAAGGAGCTTCTCAATCTAATCAAATCTACGTAGCCTACCCACCCTATTCCTTAAACAAATCCGTGCACATTATTGCTTAAGATTATTTTGATGCTACAATAAAAGTAACTTAGAACCATTGCTGGGAAAAATAGCTGTGAACACATTCTACTATTTGAGAGCTTTAAATTAATATGTTATATTTTAAAATGATCTACGAATGAATGAATAATTGATGCTTAAAATGAGCTATTTAAATTTGTGAAATATTGAAAATAAATATGCCAAGTCAGTTTCTCGCATTTGACTTGTCCTCTTGCAAGCCTCGTTTTGTTACAGTTGCGTGGCAGAATATGTTAACTACTATTACAAATGTGTATCAGAACATTGTCATAAGCCTAGACCTACAATCTATGTGTTTATATAATCTAAAATTTTAATGTATAATATATATTACGATTTACGAATTATCTATATATGTCCTCTAAGCTATATTCCTCGCCGGCCACGGGCTATTGATGCACGGAACATGACTAAAGTTTCAAGAACAGTAGGTCTAAACTTCAATTGAAAATTCCTAGAGAAGTGCTTCAACTGCAACAAAGGAACAAGGAATTTAATAACACAATTCCTAACATCATATATGGTAATACAAGAAATAACGCAACCAACTAACTTTCAGTGATAAGTTTTCCGACCAAATGTTTGTCACGAACATATACTAATTTCTAAGTATTTATAAAATAATTATGGCTAGAGAATCGCTATTAATGGCGATAGGTTTTTTTATCATAGCACCACAAATATATTCCTAATAAAGGAACCAAAACCAACATTTAAATATCAACTATTTTGTTGAATCGGACATCTAATTTTGACTCCTCTCATCGTCGAAAAGGTATAATGTACCCTCTTACTCATTATGTTTGGTGGGTCTCATAAGCAAAAGAATTCTACACATATCTTCTTACTATTTTCCGTGAGAATGACAAACATGATATGTGATGATTGTACTGCACTTATAAGAAATTTAGATCACAAACGATTAAATGAAAATCTAGTCATGGGCCAAGGTCCTCTCAGAAGTCCATTAAATGTGGGCCAGTAAAACCTGCTACAAGTCCGTCTCACCTAGTCCAAATGAAAAAGGCAATTGGCTATAGGGAAGGCCCACTTCAGAATGAAGTCGCCTAAACTTGTTGATTGATTGAAACAAAAGGCTGCAAAAGGGACCAACACAAGAAGTTGCTCATTGGATATAGATATACCCATGTTCAAGGTCATGCGAACTTATTATAGTTTTTTAATAAAATTGTGCGAAAAAATCTTCAAAAGGAAAAGTGAAAAAGAAAGAAAGAAGATAAAAAGAGAGAATTTCTCGGTAGTTTTTGCATCAAGAAAAGACCATATTTATTTATTCCTCTAATTGTCTGGTTCCCACGTGTGGGGAGCGCGATGCGTAAAGTTCTCACAGTTAATAGGTCAGGTGCGATGCGACTTTCTGGCCAATATAAGCAGATATTGGTGACGAGGACTAAAAATTGATTAATTTTATACTTTAGATGATCAAAAATAAATTTTGATACAAAAGGACCAAGAATTCAATTGACTCATATTGAACCCAATTTTTTTTGTTCTTGTGAATATTATTTAATTGCAAAATTTAACAGCACGACTCAGACATGTATAAAGTATTAAAAATCAAAATAAATCTCTAATTCTCTATATTAGTAAGCAGATTGGAAGGGAGTTTTATGCTTGTTTTGCAAAACCTACAGAGTGCATATTTACATTAACAGCAGCATGCAGCATGAGTCCGTTTTTGGACTTGTTCAGTAAAGATCATCTAAGCAGTACCTTTTCGACAATTATTTAGTTAAGTGGTGACACGTGTCGTGGATTTTATACATGAAGGATGATGAATAACTATTTGGCACACAAAATGACTTAAAGTATATGTGCTGTGCCTCTTATTTATGAATAACTAACTTAGACCAAACCTTAATAACAAATAATGCAATTTCCTTTGCCAATACTATGTCATTCTTCTTTATTTTTCCCGAGCAAATTAAGGTAAACACTATTGAGTGCCAAGTCTTTGACAATTGATGTGAAGAAAGAAACATAATTAATTTTGTAAAAATACGGCAAATTCTTGATCAAACGTTTTGCTCTTTGGGATCCTGCATCAAATGGCGTACATTAATGTAATTTAATATTCACTCTTCTCGTTACATATATATATAATATGGAAAGAATGAATTAATTCTGTAATATTATTCGACAATCAAACGTCTGAAACTCCTAGCGCATATATTGGATATATATAGCATACCACGAAGGCGAAACGTATCCAGTGTTCAAATAAGTGAGAATTTACAACCACAAAGAAGTAAGACAAGACATGGCAAATGGATGTTGTTTTGAGATTTTACTCATTCTACTTTGCTTCTTCACCATTGTTGATGTTCATAGTGCTTTGCCACACAAAATCTTTAATGTGAAGAATTATGGTGCAGTTGCTAATGGGAAGACTGATAACACTGAGGTCAGTTTTATTTTTCCAATTGAGATATATACCTTTTGTGTGTGTGTAGACTAGCTGATGTTATGATGTGAATTATTTTGGGCTAATAGCAAACGAAATGTTGTCTCATGCTTATAGACAAATTGTAATTCTGTCAGAGAGAAAGACAAAAATAACTCCCTGCATATATATGGTTTAAAAAAGATAGACTATATATTTCTTTTTTTTTTTTTTTGATTGATTAAGAAAAACTAAAATGTGTCTATTTAAAAAAGTAATATTAAAACAAAAGATATACATTTTTATCAACTGTTGATTGGTACTTTTTAAGTTTGCTCATTTCGTATAAAAACAAGATATTTTGTCGTGTATATATCTATATCAATGTAACTTTTTGTCCCTTTTTCTCACATGAGGTAAAGTTCTTAAGTGATGCCATTTCTTAGTGGCTTATTCAATTCTAACGATTTTTTTTTTCTTATTTCGTTTTAATTTTGTTGTTATAATAGGTTTTTCTTAAGACATGGAAAGATGCATGTTCATACGGTGGAAGGAGTAGATTTTTGATCCCTCGGGGTACATATATGCTAGGATCAATTTCGTTTGTTGGTCCATGCAAAAATTCAGTGGCCTTTCTAATAAAAGGAACGCTTCGTGCCACGACGGACCCGGGTAAATTCTTCACCAACACTTGGATCGGTTTTCGATATTTAAACGATTTGACTGTGAAAGGTGGTGGAGTTTTGGATGGACAAGGGCATGCTGCATGGCGATATAATGACTGCACTACCAACAAGAATTGCAAGTCTCTTCCCACTGTAAGTTAAATCAAACTTTAAGGGGTGTAAATGCAATTAATTAACTTTTTTATTCCTGGGGAATATATTTGTCAATAGCAATTAGATAGAGATAGTTGTCAGTTATGAAATAATAAAAGAGCATTTATCTTACATGCAATAAGAATAAATAAGTATTTACCCCTTAGGCTCTCAGTGTGTACATATAGATTTCAATTGTCTTGCGACTAAGCCATAAAGAGCCTTTTCAACTCAAAAAATTAAACCACTTGATGTAAAGGAAAAATGGAGCAATTTTGTTTTGAGATTTTTGCCATTTCTTTCATTTTCTTTAGCCTTTGAAAATATTAATATTTATAACTTAAGAAGAATGTGTAGTTATAGCAATTTATTGTTGTTTTATATTTCTTCACTTTCAGATGCATGCCAAATACTGATAGTTATAACTGTTCCTTCAGTCTTTCTTGGTTTCATTTTATATGTTACTATAACAAAAAATGTTGATCATAACACAATGGTTTCCAATCTTATATACCTTCTGCAGACATTGAGGTTCGACTTCGTAAATAACTCAACGATCCACCATGTAAAGTCGATCAATAGCAAAAATTCCCACATCAACATCTTTGCATGCTACAACCTAAACATCAGCCACATCAGGTTAACAGCACCAGCCGACAGCCCAAACACTGATGGCATCCGCATTGGCACCTCGAGGAAAATCCAGATTTCCCACTCCGTCATTGGCACAGGAGATGACTGCATTGCCATGATTGCTGGCAGCCAAAACATCGACATAAGCGACGTTATGTGTGGACCAGGGCATGGAATCAGTATTGGAAGCCTTGGGAAAAGCCATGCCAATGAGCATGTAAAGGGAATAAGAGTAAGAAACTGTACTATTACAGGTGCAGATAATGGTGTGAGGATCAAAACATGGGCAACCTCGTTACGTAGTATTGCCTCAGACTTATCCTTTCAGGATATTGTCATGAGAAATACTAGAAATCCTATAATTATCGATCAAGAATATTGTCCACACGGCACTTGCAACAAGGGGGTAAGCTTGAAATCTCTCTGTTTTCACCTAAAAAACATGATCATATTTATCAATGGCCATGACAAATCCCGTTTTTCTTCCTGTTTCAGATCAATTTATGCTTGTATTAACCATGACCTCTTTTTTTCTTTTTTTGGAATATGGCCAGTCAAGCTCAGCTGTTCAGATAAAAGATGTTACGTTCAGTAATATTCGGGGCATCTCAAGTACAAAAGTTGCGGTGAGTTTAAAATGCAGTCAAGTGATGCCTTGCAGGAATGTTAAGCTCATCAACATCAACCTGGCTTACCATGGCCATGAAGGTCCGGCGACATCTCTGTGCTCAAATGTAATAGGTTTTTCTTATGGACACCAGAAGCCTGGTGGTTGTTTATAGGTACTTGAGCTCTAACTTGCAGAACGGGTCAATAACTGAAAGTGATTTTTGTAACTCAGCTGATACAAGTCATAAGTTCTGCAGTTGTATGTGCATAATGATGTAATGTAATGTAATGAACTTTAAGCCAGGCAACTAGATCTCGAGAATCAAATGTTAAACGATGATCGGAAGTGAAAATGTATAGAGACAATTTCCTTGCCTGTCACTGTATTTGGTTTGATATATCATTCTCAGATTTTAGACCTGCTAAAAGGGAGGTTGATGAGCATAGGGCAAAGCTATTTTTTTTTTTAATCATAACTAAGGTTTCTCATGAAAAAATTGTAACCCGTATTTTCATCAGGACATCAGATCATAGTGAGACATAATGTATCTGATGTATTAACTGAACATTAAACACGATCATTACATTGTACACATATAAGTTCGCATCAGATAGCGGAAAACAAGACACCTATTTTTCTGTCCATAAGCTCACTGCCAGAAGCACACAGGTTCAGAACAGAGGACTTAGTACATTTATACAAGAACTTAGTAGATAGAATTGTTACTCAATAAAAGCCTCAACCTGTTGGTTCTCCATGGAGTTCGCGTTTAATGTTACCCTGCATATGTAGTGGAGAAAAGTCATCATATAGCTACAAGAATTTATATGATATCAGTTCAAAATAAATTGTCGAAAAGAAAATTATGCAAGAGAAATGCTGAGTGAGATACATGTAGAAGTATTCCACCTTGAATGCTAAAAAGAGCAGCATGGAGATAGAATGAATGTTGAAGTAGTACGACAGGCTTACATTCTTTTATCTGGAGGGTCAATGAGTGATCAAAGATGCTCATGAACTAGGTCGTTGAACTAGGTTGGTGACCTCCATTGCACTTCGAGGGGGTGCCACCGTAAAGTCGACAAACAGTAGTTAAGCCTATGTCATAATTGGTGGCAGTGGTTGCCTGAGTGCGCTCCCTTGTAGTTTTATAAAGTTAGGTTACAAAATGGATGAGCTTTGGTCCGTTAGGAACAATCAACTGATCAGCCTTTGAATGGTTCATCATGGTTACTTCAGAGATCAGGGAATATAAACTACTCTGTTTGAAGCAAATCTCAGCTTCTATACATTTGCTTTACAAGTTCACCAAAAAAGTGCCATGAACTGTATTTTAGAAACTATCAAAGGAGAGATTTACATACTCCAAATTCATACAATCAGTCGATGAACACAATCTTTTCGCCACCAGTGAGTATGTTTTGAGCATCAGAAGACAGTTTTGGATTTGAAGAGTTTTTTCTAACTTGGGCATGAGTCTCGGCTTCCTGCTGAAACATCCTGACAAGTTCTTGAAGTTCCAATTTTCTAACCTCAGCCTTCTCGTCAATCAATGGCTTTTTCAGTCCCAGATAGATTACTCCAACTGCTATTAGCACAGCTCCTAACAAGACCAGGGCTCCAGAAAATATAGCAAATGCATAAGGGAAACCATCAGCTCCGGGTATTCCATCCACATTAATTCCAAAGAGACCTGTGATAATGGAAAGAACAAGACCACAACCTCCAAAGACTCCTAGGTTATGTTGCACTCGCAGGCTTTGATCCTAAAATCAGGTTCGAGTAAGTTTGCAACATTTGTTGGTATTGCAATCAAGAAATGCAAGAAATAAACTTTGCAACACAAGAAGGCAAATAAATTCCGCCACCCCACGCAATCCTGAAACCAGAAACATGATAAACGACATAGACTTCCACATATGTTTGCCAAGAAAAGAAGTAAGAGATCAGGAAGAGCCAAAACATTGTTCTGTAGATAATTTATTTTCTCATGTACTCCTGACATGAACAGGGAAACAAATAGCACTCTTGGGGACTTGGTTAAAAACTTTAGTGGGAAAAGAAGTCAAGTTTTCGTGGAGAGATTTTCACTCGACCAAAGATAAAAGTTATAGAACAAAAAACTGGACAAGCTCCTCTTTCAATCCTTATGTAAATCTTTTCAACTATTGTAACAATACTTTGTTCGCCTGATCCTTAAGGAAGCTGTCAAGAATGTGACTTATATTGTACTATCCTTTGTTTATTTCATACAGCTTTAATCATAAGAGCAACAAGCCCTAATTTCAATGATATGAAAAGAGGCCAAAAGGCACATAAAAATTAGTGAAGACCAACCTTCACATAAGATAAACTCCATGATCCTCAAGGTTTGCCGATTGCCTAGAAGTTGAAGGCCATAAAGATGTGTTTTCGAAAACTTTAGGTAAGAAGCATTATTATCCATGTTTAACACATCTTAGACTTCTTAGATCTACTATGTCCATTTCCCAGCTTCCTTTTACTGACTGTCCAGATAATTGCCAAACCAATAGAAGAAAATCAAATTGTATTGGTAACATAAAAGCAATGTCCAAGCCATTTTGGCATTGACTGTTCAGATCAGTACGCTAAAAACCCATAAGAATATTTCATTCTTAAACATAGCATATGTCTGCACCTTGATGCAGTGAAAAGAAAGATCTTTGGGATTCAGTTCACAATACACATGAGAACCACAGAACGAGCAATTCCATCACAAAGATGGTATTATGTTACCGTTCTTCCCCCCCCCCCCCCCCCCCCCCTTAATCCAAACTTATAAAACAACCACAAAAATAAACTTTCTAATTAAATTAGACCAACAATCTGCATCTCCGAATTTTTTTTTTGACTGTTTATAGGAAGGACCTGCAACCACACAAGAATACTCGAAAAAGGATTTTGGGTGAGAGAAGCTTATAGTACCTGCAACCACGCACGAACAGTACTCTGCATCACATCCTGTATCGTAAATAAGCGACCACGAACTGCTTCTTGCTCCTGAATCATATCCCTCGTACTCCTTTTGATTCCATCGAGCAAACTTCTTGCGACATTTCCCCGTATATGTTGGAGAAGTTCAAACACAATCTCCTCCCTTGCATGTAAAGACCATTTTACTCTAATCACCTATAAGAAGAAGTCATAACAGTTACGTGCTGAAACTAACACTCAAACACGGTATACAATGAGTTCTCGTAGAGGATATATTCAATCACTGAGCAATAAGGCCCGAAAATAAGGCTGCAAAACTAAGTGTACATAAAAGTTCTTTTGAATGTCTGGACAAATCGTAAATTTGTGGAGATTGCCTCATCATCTCAAATGAGGTATATATTGAAACTATTAAGTTCAGAAACAGGAAATGGATAATCTTTCCAATGATAAATCCACGTGAAGCAGTGAGACCGTTTGTTGGAGGCTATGAGTAATGGGTACGTGGTGGACAAACAAGGAGAAGAATGACAAGTTAACAGCTGGACCTTTTACATTACAGTAACATCATAGTACATTTAACAGGAAATGTTCGTCATATTGATTTGTCAAAGTCATTTTTCTTTCACTACTTAGCCTGCAGATACAGTTAGATACCGAGTCATTTGAACTTCAAATGCCAACCTGCTATTAGCAACCTAGAAATTTTCAGATGCATCTCATCTATTCTTAAAAGTCTACGATCTCAGTCAATGGCTAGTTGATTAACTTAACTTGCATTACTTAGGTTGTGATCGCAAACTCTTCTCCGAAAGGAGAAGCTAATTTAGTTAAAGCTGTAAAATTATATTTAAGTCATAAGTTGAGGGTGTTTGGAAAAAATTCTAAAAGCTCACCGACGGTGTTTAGAAAGAAAAAAATCAAAAAGCTCAGAGAAAGACGTTAAACTATATCTTTATTTATAAAGAATAACCACTAAAAGCTGAAAGCAAGTAAGTAACAGCTTGGGGGCATTTTTTGCTTAAAAGAAGTGCTTCTACGATTTTAGCTTGTTAACCAAATTTCCTAAAAGTGCTTAAATAAGATTAAAAGCAGATTCTAACTTTTCTTAAGAGTTTTGTGCAAAACCACCTTAGTCTGCCACAATCCAGTCTATGTTGTAGGGAAACATTATGCCTTTAGTACGTAGTTTAGTTGATAAGTTCAAGGTTTTTCATATGCAACTTTCAAATTCAGAAAGTAACTTGACATCCACGAAGATGGAGATGATATGGTTACAATCCTCCAGCACGGTAATATGGAGGGAAAACCAAAAAAAATCTGTATGATGACGACATGATTCCTCTCAAAGAGAAAAGATATTTCAATCAACAGATCATCAGAAGCAATCAGAAAATGGATCAGGGTAGCTACGCATAGCACATTCACTTTTTTAAGTGGACCATTTGAGCGTACCTGGGTTGAAAGCCTTCTAATTTCTTGGTTCAGGAGTACAGAGAACATTTGCATGTCCTCATGAGTTCTCCTATTGAATATGACAAATTTAATGACACGTAGTAAGTTGAAAGCAAAATGCAGTAAACAGGTCACTTTTCCACGGTTAATACAATATTATGTGAGACAAGCAATTGGAGAAAGAACCTGTTCATGAACTTCAGCTCGACTTCATCCGCAGACCCGAAAATGTATTTGCGAAATAATCTGAAAAGGTAAGTGTGCAAAAGAACCATTATTAAACAAACTTCATAGTGAAAAATAATTGATGAGTTAAACTTAGGACTGCCGTTCCTACAGATGGCTTAGTTGCATAATGGCTATACGCAAATGATAACGAAATTCGTATTATAATTTGAAAAGTCACTAAGCTGTCAGCGGAATGGCTGCAACTTATGTTTCTTTTAAGTGAAATATGGTATTTTGAGTCTCAATGAAGAGTGCTGAGGTCAATCGTGCTCTGCCAAATAAGTTCTACTCACTGCTTACTCTCTCTATTGAATAGAAATGTCAAGATAGGGGTCCCTTCGATAAGTGGAAAGTAATTTATAGCAGCCAATGCACTGATGCAGTTGAAGATGAAATAAACATAATGGTGAAAATCATACAAAAGATAGAGAATCTTTGAACAATAAAAAGGAAAAGAGATGGGCAAGGTGACAATTAAGGTATAAAATGTGATATTGGTACCATATTAGCTAGTAAATTAGTAGCTTATCACTAGCTCTATCTTAAGTATGAATATAAAAAGCATGCATCACAATATCACGTGGGATAAAGAGTAATAAAAAAGTTGGTGGGGTAAAGAGTAATAAAAACGTAAACTATCAAGCAAAGGATGATCTTTTACCTATCATCCCAGCGAGCAAGGCGGCAAGCAAGAAGGGCTATCACCTCATGACTTGTTCGTGGCATATTACTACCTCCAGCCGCAAGTAGCTCCTGATCCCAGAAAATTAAATCATAAGAGACAAAGAAAACGAAACAAGGAAAATTTCTTCTTCATTTCTTCGATAAGAAAGCATGGATACAGAGGTCAATTCTCTAACAAATTGTTAACAAACCTGAACTTCCGATACACCTAACACATTAATGTTTGATGAAGAACCTTTAACATGCAAAGCTGTTAACAGAAAGTTCTGTGCTTGCCAAGACCGTAAAACAACTAGGATATCATCTTCTTCAACTGAAGGATCACCCACCGACTGCCCCAACAGTTCAAACAGTAGTCCTCCAGCAACTCTGACAGGAACCTAGAACAGTGTTAAGTCTCATTTAAGCATCATAGACAAGAGATTTAAATTAAGTTCTTCAACATTTCATTTTCTTTCTTCTTTTTCCTGAAAATCTATTATCCCGTGATTAGAAGAAGCGGTACTCTATCCCAGCATTATCATGGGCAGCTTCTTCCGTACTAAAAACTAATAGTTTATGCTTCACCATCATGGAAACAAATTCCACTAGTCATAGTTCTGTAAAGTATTCAAACAATTACAAATTGGGATTTAATAGTATATTAGGTTCCACGTCTTCGAAGGCAGTCCAATTTGTTAACATAACAAAACCTTTCAGAGTTTTACACTCTCCGTAACAATATAAATAAGTATTTTACCAGGTTTTCAAAAGAACTCACTTGAAGAAACCATTTTTGAAGAACTCCTATCCCGAAAAACTCCATTTTTGCAAGCCCAATAGAGATAGTAGTATTGTTGAGAGAGCATCATAAAAGGGTTTACATATTTAATACCTCATAGAGGAGGTGCTTCATCCTTTCACTTATTAGCTTGCTTTCATCTCGCAACGCAATGCTGATAGCTGGATGTAACCAGTGAGCATTGGTCAACCACGAAATAACAAACGGATGCCCTGCATCAACATGGCACCACCAAGTAGGCCCCACTGGACGCTCCCAATAGGGAGCCGCCACATCAGCAACAGTGACATCATCTTCTTCATCTAGAAAAGCGATTGGTAGCGAAGCCTCAGATGCATCAACTTGCACTGTTTGAAGTAGTTCAGAAATTCTATTCCAGCCTATAGGTATCCAATAATTCCCTGAAGATCTTTCACAGAAATTTAAACAACCTACATGGCATTCCTGATCATTAGAATGGTCATCTATATTGTGAACATCAATACCTCCCGTGTTTGTTTGATGGGAACGTTCGTCGATGGTGCTACTGTCAAATTGTTGATGGAAAGGATTAGTTGATTGAGAAATGAATATAGGCTTCTGTAATTTGTCGACAGCATTCGGTTTTGTAGGTTGGCCTTTTAATGCAGACCCTGAAGCAGGAGTCTTCTTATTGCTTCGCAAAAATTCAAAAGCACATATTAACCCATCAGTCCATAACTCACTGCCCAACATCACATCCCTAGAGAATTGATGCTTATGACTTTCTTGTTTCTTCGTGTCATTGGTCATTGATGCAGTACGGTTCTTGCTGCCAAGGTTCATCTGTTCTTTCCTTCAGCTATTCAAGCTAGAAATTTAACCGGCAAACCAAACGTGAAGAACATAGAGTACGCCTGAAAGTTATAACACCGTCAAACTATAAGGTCACTTGGTAAAAGCAGATTTTCCCAGTCCTACCAATCAACTGCTTATACCCACAAACACCTAAAGAAGATAAACTTAACACTTAGTACTTCAGATACAACTAACTGAAAATCAAACACATACACAAAGTTTCTGCATTTCCACTATCCTTATCACGGATAATTAAAAAATGAGTTACAACTCACAATAGTAGAAATCATAAGCAAGTAAAAACCAATTTGTTTACTGCAAAGCGTAGAATTCCCAACCCTGCTGTTCTCAAATAATTGAAAAAAATGAAGTCTTTGGATAGGATTCTAAACATTAACTCCAGACCACAATCCACTAATCTGGGAAGAGGTCGATTACCCAGTAACAAGTTGAAATGAATCTCAATCAGATAGTATCATTGTTAAATGGGAATAGCCAATGTCTGATTACAATATTTGCTGCTATGTTCAACAAGTGACCTCGATTTATTTGGTTCAACATTTTAAGACATACAACATACAACTAACTGTAATATCAAACATACCAATGCCATAAGATCATCACATAAAAAAATCCCAGAAAAAAAAAATAAAGATACTAATTCAAGCTAAGATTCGTTAGAAAATAGTAGTGATCTAAAACTCACCAGAAGTTGCTTGGTTTTTCCAAAAAGTGGCGGGGATTAAATGGGATTGCGAGTGAGTGGGTATAAATTATTGGGTATACATGTGTATGTGTGTGCATGTAGTGGATTATTATTCTGCAACGAGAGTGAGGGAGTTGTGGATGAAGTGCCAAGGCTTTGTACTGAGATACATTCGGACACACAATATCTATACTCTATACTATACTATAAGAATCAAGAATCTCTTGTGTTTTAATTTTCACTTTCCAGTTTTACCCCTCAACTATTTCCTTTTCCAGCTTCTTACTCTTTTAATTTTCACTTTACAGTTTTACCCCTCAACTATTTCCTTTTTCCAGCTTCTTACTCCCTATTTTGCCCCTCTATTTTTTACTATTTCCACTTCAGTCCTTTTTTCCTTTTCTGCCCATGGTTTTTTTATATGGTTACAGTCCTTTTCCCCCTTCGATCTTTTTAGAAATGAGTTTGGTTCTTTTGATTTCCTGACTTTCACAAATGAAGGTGGCGGGAGTTGGAGAAGGCGGCAGGAGGAGAAGTAGAAAGAATAGGTCGCGGCGCCGCCGCCGTTTGGAGGTGGGGATGGCGTAGTAGGTGTAAGGTTATTGAGGTTTCATAGACCGGGTGGTGGCGGTGGGGGTTTCGTTTGGAGAGAATGACGATTATGTTTCGTTTTCTTTTTTTTTTTCTTCATTTCCTATTTTAACTTTTAAGAATGAATAAAAAACATTGTTTAACTTAGTTGCTATTAAATTCAACAATAATTGTAACACGAATAAAATAATGATTTATACTCATTAAAAAATTTTATAGATTTTAAAAAAAGTGTTACATAATTTTAATCACTTTAATACATAAATTAAAGTAGATGTAGTCTGTGATTAATAAATTTGTACTTCGTGAAAATTTATGCGTTTTATCGAGGTTCAAAAATAAAATTATATATCTATACTATATCATAAATTTGGCAGAAATAATTAGTATCTTATACAAGTAACAAAGTTCACAATGACAATGTGAATATATAGTAAAAAAGATTTTACTACAACCCACGTATAACAAAAGTATATACCGCGCGAATAAGAGGAAATCAAACAAGGTACTAAGACTGAAATCAATACTTAGAGATGAGTATAAATTGTACTATTGACTATTTTCCCATGTTGAGTGTAATAAATGCATCATATTTTCATGAAATAATCATGATTAATCATAAAAATATCAAGTCTTCATAGAGTAATGGCAGAAGTCACATGAGAATGGGAAAAAAAGGATGTAAATAATCAACAAAATCTTTTTCTAAAAAGAAATATGGTCCGAAAAACTACAAAGTGTCAATTTTCAAATTGATCTCATTCGTTCCGTTAACTTGTTAAAAAACCCAATAAACCTGAAACTATATAATTAATTTTAGAGAATAACTTCAATCTGAAGCATCTCCTTAGCTGCTATATTGAGCTTATGTCAATGTTTGTTACGATCAAATTCGTCATTTTCTAACAAAATTCAGAATATTATAGGTCATACAGTAATATTGCTTTGAGTATAATGAACCGTTGTGATGAGGTCATCAATGCTTGTGGTGGAACTGTGTGTAATTAAGTTGAACTATAACTTTCTTATACAATAAGTTAGTTAAACAATGGTTATGTACTATCAAGTTAGCTTGGCATATGAGCAAGAGTGGCCTAAAAGTGGTAAGAAATTACAAGCATGAGAAGTATTAGCCGTGAACAATCATATTTAGATAAACAACCACCAACTTGTAAGTAATGCAAATTTTGTAATACGTTGCATTATTAACAAAATATACTTAAAAAATTTATTGAATAATTTTTAGAATATTATCATTTATACTCTCTGCAATACCATAATCCTATATTCTTTTTATTCTCTTTGTAACATTATACATCCTAGAATGTTTATACATATACAACAGAATTGTTGTTGTTTTGATAGTTATTGCCACTTTACAATAGTTTATATTGTCTTTTCAATTTTTTTGTTGATAAATAATATTACTTCAATTTCGAATTATTTCAGTAGTGCAATTTTCTTTTACACGTGCGTAGCACGTGCATTTCTCCTAGTATATATATATATACCAGAAACTCGATCGTGTAATAATGTTTCCAACCTATTCGAGATTTGGCTCAGATAGTCCGACTAGATGGTGTATTTGTCCCTAATTCATTTTTTTCTTTATAACTCGGGTTTAGATAATTTTGATAACATTGTTACTAATGTAATAACTTTTTAAACTTGTGGAGATCTATGATGTAGGGACACGGACACTAGTGATACAAATTTTTAAAAATTATTAGACGTGGTATGGTCGTCCTTTATTATTAAATATCATTAAAATTTTCACAAATAACATTTGTTAGTCCGACTCTTAAGTGGAAAGTAACAAGAAATAAAATTAATTTTTGATATTTCTAAACTAAGAAACAATAGTAAATCAATAAAATTATAAGTGAGAATAAGTTATAAAACGAACTCATACATTTTATAGCGGATTAAAGTTGCAGGAGTCGAAAAATAAATAATTAATTTGAATTTGTTTTTCGGGCGTGCAAGAGAGTAAGGTGTAGAAAGCAAAGTGTGCAGAAATTGTAAAAGAATGAGAATCTCTCTTTATTTTTAATTTTAATTTGTTATCTAATTTTTAAGCTATTGATATTTGATATCTTTGTCTTTTTAGTTTCCTAGTTGTAATCTCTTTTATTTAGAATTAATTAAGTTCTAACAACAAACAATTGAAAAACGTGAAAGCGTACCAAAATGGGACATGCTTCTCAGACATGTCCACACCGTGTTTATTATTGTTTTTTTTTTTTTTACTAATAGTGGCGTGTCAGATAGATGTAAGAGCTGTGTCGGTTTGACAATACAGTAGATGATTTCTAATAGTGTCGTACATCATAGATGGCAACTAACTTGATTTCTGAACTTCGTAAGGGA
Source organism: Misopates orontium (assembly GCA_946800315.1). Classification (NCBI taxonomy): domain Eukaryota; kingdom Viridiplantae; phylum Streptophyta; class Magnoliopsida; order Lamiales; family Plantaginaceae; genus Misopates; species Misopates orontium. The sequence goes on along the minus strand of OX326949.1, from coordinate 2,929,018 downwards.
TTCTTGGAGGTTTAATTTTCATGGAGTTTACACCCTCTGATAGCAAGACATAAAAGACACAAAAGAATTTAACAAAAAATGACACAAAAGAATGATATTGTGATCTGTTTTCTTAGTTTCTCTTTAAGTTTTAATATAGTTTACACAACTGACAAATATATTGATTTTTTATTTTTATTTTTTTGTGTTTACATTTTTTGATAGTTTTGAATAGACTATGTTTGTAGTAATAGTTTGCCAGTGGGTTTCCATTCATTTTATTTGTATATTCTTTGAACGACTTTCAGCTTTTAGAAAGAAAAATAAAAACAAGATATACTTCAGATTCAGATCATCTAGCTACCAAAAACATTATTGTTTGTTGGGTTTCTTACTTCATTGACCCATTATTTTTTGGCCCAACTAAAGACTACCTAGCACTTAACAGATCTGTTAGATGAGGAATCAATCCAAATCTTTTATGGCAAATGGGTGCTAGCCCGCGTCTCATACGCAAATTTGAGATATGTATATTTAATGTATAGTGAAACTTTAAAACATCCATGAGTGACTAAAAAAATATATTACGAAATAAATCTAATAATAATAATATTTAGAATGAGACACAATTTTGACATACAATTGGAGATATGTGCAATGGCTTTAGTGAGAAAAGTTTTTGATCTATCTTAGCCCCACAATGATACAATAGCTTCATCTGAAAATTTTAATTGTTTATTCTTATTAATTTTATTGTGTAACTTTTCTGACTATAAATAATTAAAGAGCTCCTGATTAAGAAGCACATTCTTATTTCAAAATATATTTCTTTCCCAGGGATCCAACTCCATGCCTTATCCTCTACATGTATACATTATTAATATTTAGTTATATTAATTTATTAATTTCATGATAATTTATTTGTGACTCTATTAGTCTACTTTCTAATTTTTCTATTTTCTCTTACACTTGCTCGTGTAATAAATAAAATACAAGATGGTTAATACAACAATATATGAGTAATATTTTGTTTTAGTAAGATGATTTTTCAAATTTTTGACTTTTTATAATATTCCAGCTTGTATTTGTAAACAATATTGATGTACCATATTTGGGTACCGCCACGTCATAATATCCGATACAATACACGAACGTATTTCGGGACATATTATGTCACGTCAGCACCATTATTTTTTAATGCAAAATTACAATTTAAGGCAAAACTCGGAAATCGGCCCAAGTAGGCCCAAATTGAGCCCAACCGAGATCTATTTGGGCCCAAAAAGGCCTAGTTCGAGCTATATCAAGCCCAATCCGAGCTATATGGGCTCAAATTCGATCTATTTGAGGCCCAAAAGCCCAATTCGAGCTATATGGGCTCAAATTCGATCTATTTGAGGCCCAGGAGTCCAGTAAGAGCTATATGGGCACAAATTCGACCTATTTGAGGCCCAGTTCGACCTATTTGAAGGCCCAATTCGAGCTATTTCAAAATAGGTATAATTCGACCTATTTTGACTTATAGTTCGACTTGGATTGCACTTCTAGCTGAATAAAGACTCTTATTACTATATATGGGGGTCCCATGCCTCATTCTAAGGTACGTTTTTATTTTCAAGCATTTAATTTCGAGCTATATACATCGAATTCGAGCTATAGAGCAATAATTCGAGCTATATTGCAATAGCTCTTGTTCGATCTATATAGAGTGTATTTCGAGCTATTTGAGGGTAATTCGACCTATTCGAGTGCCTTCATCTCGGTTCTCAATACCATTTCGAGGTGTGCTTATTCGACCTATACGGCTCAAATTCGACCTATTTGAACTAAATTCGACCTATTTGTTCGAGCTATTGTCTCTGACGACAATACCTCACATTCCGACCTATCTGACTTGAGCGTCGGAGTGCCTTCGCCGGAGGAGGCACCGGCTTAGTTTACGTGTAGTGTTGAGTGCAGGTTCTGAACTCAAAAGCTGCTTGAGCATTCAGCAGGAACTAAAGCAGTCTGACGTGAAGTGTTGGAGAGCGGACACGTATCCAGACGAAAATACCCCACATCAAATATTATTAACTGAAGCCAAAGATAGTTTCTTACATAATGTTGCACTAATGATTAATAGAGTTTGTATATGATTACAATTCTTTTGTAATTATCTTTAAGTTATTTTCGTTATTGTAAATACCTTTGTATCTATATTGTTTTACACACCAATAGAAAGTAAAAGAAGATTTTATCTTAAATGGTATCAAATCTTTTCTCTCTATAACTAACCCTGACCCTACCTCCGATCCCTCTCTTTCGGCTTTTCCACGCCGCAGCCGCCAAACATGGTCACTGGCTCCCCCAACAAATTATTCCCAACCCTTTTCGTCCCTAATGTGAAGAACGTCGTTCCCATCGCATTAGACATTGAATCCGACCAATTCAATTCATGGTCCGAACTGTTTTAAATTCATGCCCGTCGATTTGGACGCTGGCATGTGGGATCGTCTCGGATGCTATTGTTTTACAATGGATCTATGGAACTGGAATGATCTTCTTCACACGATCATCGAGTCGGACTCTACCGCCATGAACGTCTGGAACCGCTTGGCCGATCTGTTTCAGGAAAACAAGAGTTCATGTGCAGTTCATCTCGAGAATCAATTCTCTTCCACCACTCTAGATGCTTTTTCGAATGCTGGCGCGTACTGCCAGAAACTCAAGATGTTGGCTTATCTACTTGCCAATGTCGGAGCCCCGGTATCTAACCAGCATTTGGTTCTCTAGTTAGTTGTCGAGCTTACTGATGCGTACAACAGCATTGGTATTCTCATCCAACAGATTGATCATCTTCCCCATTTCAACAAAGCTCGGTCCATGCCAACCTTAAAGGAATAAAGACCCATTATTTTTTGGCCCAACTAAAGACTACCTAGCCGATCAGTTAGATGAGGAATCAATCCAAATCTTTTTATGCCAAATGGGTGATAATCCGCGTCTCATACGCAAATTTGAGATATGTATATTTAATGTATAGTGAAACTTTAAAACATATATAGATGAGTGATTAAAAAAATAAATTAAAAAATAAATCTAATAATAATAATAATAATAATTAGAATGAGACACTATTTTGACATAAAATTGGAGATATGTGCAATGGCTATATAATGAGAAAAAAAAATTGACCTATCTTAGCCCCACAATGATACAATAGCTTCAATATCTGAGAATTTTAATTGTTTATTCTTATTAATTTTATGATGTAACTTTTCTGATAATAAATAATTAGAGAGCTCCTGATTAATGAAAAACATCTTATTTCAAAATATATTTCTTTCCCGGGGATCCAACCCCATGCCTTATGCGCTACGTGTATCATTATTAATATTTATTTATAAATTTCATGATAATTTATTTGTGACTCTGTCATCCTACTTTCTAATTTTTCTATTTTTCTATTTTCTCTTACTCTTGCTCGTCTAATAAATAAAATACAAGATGGTTAATACAATTTTTAGTAAGATGATTTATTTCAATTTTTTGAGTTTTTTATAATACACAAGCTTGTATTTTTAAACAATATTATTAACCGAAGCCAAAGATAATTTCTTATATATTGTTGCATTAATGATTAATAGAGATTGTATATGATTACAATTCCTTTGTAATTTATCTTTAAGTTATTTTCATTATTGTAAATAACTTTGTATATATATTGTTTTACAGACCAATAGAAAGTAAATGAAGATTATCTTACTTGGTATCAAGTCTTTTTCCTCTATGACTAACCTTAACCTTACCTTTGATCCCCCTATGTCGGCTCTTCCACGCTGCCGTCGCCAAAAATGGCCACCGGCTCCTCCCCAACAAAATTCTTCCCCGCCCTTTCCGTCACAAATGCGAAGAACTTCATCCCCCATCGCATTAGATGTTGAATCCGACCAATACAGCTTATGGTCAGAATTGTTTAAAATTCATGCCCGTGCCAACCAAGTTTTAAATCACATTATTTTTTCTCCGAATTCTTCCTAAGACCTTGATCTGGACGCGGGCATGTGGGATCGTCTCGATGGCATTGTTTTACAATGGATCTGTAGAATTATCTCCAATGATCTCTTCACACGATCATCGATTTGGACTCTACCTCCATGAACGTCTGGAACCGCTTGGTCGATTTGTTTCAAGATAACAAGAGTTCCCGTGCAGTTCATCTTGAGAATCAATTCTCTTCCACCACTATGGATGTTTTTTCGAACGTTGGCGCTTATGCCAGAAACTCAAGATGTAGGTTGATCAACTTGCCAATGTCTAGCCAGCGAGTTATTTGCCGAACTTACTGATGCATACAGCGACATCCTTACTCTCATCCAACAGAGTGATCCTCTTTCCCAGTTCAACAAAACTCGATCCATGCTAACCCTAGAGAAGACCAGTTTTGAAAAAAGGGTCGTCCGTCAGCCGTATTCTGCCCTCTTCACCAGCTCCACCCCTGCAGTCTCTCCTGAGGCCTCAGCTCCTGCTTCACAACCGGCCGCTACATTGGGTTCTTAGGGAAATTCCAAATCTAGTGGCAATCAGAACTCCAAAAAACGCAGTCGCGGCCGCAATTCTTATGATCGTGGCCGCGTTCAGGGCTGTGATGCACAACCGTCGCCCTCTCCTTGTTAGGGGTAGTCGTACCCTTCATATACGTCACCATGAGTTGCATCGCTGACCCCCTATCCCACGAGCCCGTGGCCCCATTGCCAGCCCAATAACCCAAAGAAAATATCCAAAATATATTAATATTAATTTAATCTTCACAAGATAAATAATACGTAAGTGAAAACAAACAAATGTTGACAAGAATAAACCTCATGTAACATTTGTGATCAGGAAAATTATTCCTCTATGTAATAGCCAAAATAAAATGTGCTTAAAAGGCAAAACTCTTCCATGTGGAAAAAACAGGAGTGCTATTGCGGTTTTTTTTTTTTTAAATCCACGTTGAATTCTACCTTTTGTAACAATTAATAGTTTATCATATAAATTATACAAACTAATGAAAAAGGAAAAATTTTAAACTATATTCTCGCCTGTCTTACATCATATTTCTTGGTTCCTCGGTTCCGCCTTGATCCCAACAGCATATTATATATTCGCTAGATTTTTTTTCTTCATATAAATAAAGTCATATTTTCGAAAGTAACAATCCTTACCCTTTTTATTTTTTTGAAGACAATCGTTACGTCATTTTGTATGCATCATAGGATTTTACTCCAAAGTCCGGGGCGGATACTACTTCATTATATATGAACTTGCATCAAGTAAGAGAATGTTTTCTTTCAACTCGGTGAGGACAAGTGTAATTGCAAGTACCACGCAAGATTTTACTAGCTTATTATAGCCTAGTTAGTAGTCCCAATCAACGGGTAATTTCAAACGGTGGCCGTAATAACACCATCACCCACTAACCACTATTAATTAAAATACTTAGTGGTCGCCACTAAAATATAATTTACTATTAAATAATACTTTAACGTTAAATCTACGGCACAACAGCCGAGAAGTGACTTTAACTTTGTCTTTAAAATGAAGTATAAGCAATGCATAAAATATACACTCTCACTGTATAACTTGTAGAATTTTGGATATCAATTGGTCAAAAGTACGTTTGTTAGGTTAGGATCTAGGGATCTAGAAGATCCACCTCTACTTTAACAATAACAAATAATAATCTTTTTAAGATTTTGAATTATAGAGAGGCAGAAGCAAGCCGCAATTATTGCAATCTATCCGGCATGTATCTATAATAATCCTGAAAAAAGGATAAAAAGATCTATCCAGCATCTATCTTTAGAAATTTTGGGTTGAGTCATCGATCGAGTCTCCGATCGTATGAGCATGAAAGGGGAGTATTAGTGATGGTGATTTAATCTATTTTGACGAAAAAGTGTGTTTAAGAAAGCAGGTGATTTCAGAAAAAGATACTAGTAATTTGTCGAAATAACTAATGCAAATTAACAACCGGAAAGGAAAAGCTTAGTAAAACTAGTAATTTATTCAAATAAGACTAGTGGAAGAAGACAAATTTACTCTATGCATGTATTCAAAAATCACGAAGTATCTCATACTTTAGAAGTTGAATTATAAACATCTTGAATTCTTGATCGTCTATGTCATTAGTTGTTGTAAGCATAGTTAAAAATTTCTATGTGTTTCCTTGAAAACTGTCGAAACATTTTTATGTTGACTTTGTCGAAAGGAATCTTAAAGTATTTCTTAATTTCATTACAAGTTAATTACAACTATAATTTTTATGGAACTTTTTAACACATGTTGAAAAGCTCTCAAAAAATTACAAGACATTCATAATATTTAGCAAACCCGAGATTTTGATCCATAACTACAATAGACATTAACATCACTTTTTACTAAAACAACAAATAATATATAATGTTTTTAGATAAAAATCTAATTGATTTTATAATCTATGGAGGGCTTATGTACGTCTAATATTTGAGACGTGTCATAATCCTTACGTTTGGGGGGTAAAAAGCATCAAAGCGCCCATGATATACCATTTTTGCAGCGTGTTCCTTATTTAATTTATATATATATATATATATATATATATATATATATATATATATATATATATATATATATATATATATATATATATAGCAATTTTCCCTACCCCCTCCCTCCATTTTTCGTAATGGTGCAATCTATCCCTAATCAACTTTTCCGGGGATATCTTTTAGTAATTTTGTTTTTTGCAGTAATATTAAGGGTAAATATAAAGATTTATCTCAATTTAATACGTAATTTCAATAAAGAGCTCTCTTTTCCTATATAGATTTCATATCAATCCCAGAACTATGGTTTGAAAACTAAAAACTAGAATGAAGTTAAAAAAACATATAACAAATGTTGAAGCCAAAAGATAATTTATTTTGTAATTTGAATTAAATCGAAATGAATCTACATATATGTGAAAATGATTTTTTAGGTGAAGATATTATATTAAAAATTTAATAACTCGTACTTTTCACATATTTAAAGGGTATTTGACTAGAGTATATAAAAGAGTACTATATTTTCCGGTGTTACTAAGACTTTATAAGGTTCACTTCAAAAGATAATTTAAGCACGATATTCTTTCGAAGAATGTCGAAGAGCTAGTACTTATTATATGCTTCAAATTATAATTCTTTCAAACAAATAAAAGACATGTCTTATGGAATAAACAGATTTTGTTAACAATCCCTCCAATTTTACCAAAATGGGTTTTTTACTTTTGACTACAATTCATAAACTAATGAAACATTTCAAAACGTTGAAAGATAAAGAGCAAATGGCAATTTATGCCCCCTATTTTTAAGTAGGCATATTGTCTCCTCTGAAAATTAAATAGGAAATTATTCTCTATACCATCAGGCCATGTTAAATCGAGCGTTAAGGCTAGCTAATTACCCCATTTGATTCTAAAAAGTTGCACCCTGACATTTGTACATAAGAGTGAACGTATTTTGTAACTTCTAAAAAATACAGGGAGGTAATTTTCATATTTAACATAATATGTGATGATAATTTGCCTATTAATTTTCATACAGGATCATGTGTCTTTTTAATTAACACAACACCGTAGGTAATTTGCCTACCATTATTTTTGTTGGAGTATATATATTTCATTAACACAGGGGCTATTTTGCTAAAACCAAAAGATAAATTAAGAAGTACTAATGCATTAAATTTTTTATATAAACAGTTTCATAAACAAATAAACCCCATCCCACCTTAGCATTTGTATATAAGAGGGAGGATATTTTGCAACTTATAAAAAATCCAGGAAAGTAACGTGCTTATTTAACATAATACGTGTGGAGAATTTGACTATTTATTTTTCATAGGGGGTAAAGTGCTTATGTCAACATAATACATCGAGGTAATTTGCCTATTATTTTTTTAGAGGAGCATACCTATTTCATATGACACGGGAGTTATTTTGCTAAAAACCCAAAGATAAACTAACAAGTAATGCATTAAAAAATTTAATATAAAGAGTTTCATAAACAAATAATAAACTCCACCCCACCTTTGTCCATGACACGTGGAGGAGGTGGGTCGAGGTGCGAATATCCTCACCAAGAATATCTACATGTATCCGTTGCACTATGAAGTGTTGCATACAATTATGTTATTAACGATGGTATGTTGAGTCTACAATATCAAAAATAGTATAAATCTCAATCGTTGGTTTTATCACATTATCGTCCAACACTTGTACAAAAGAATTTGTACTAATCATGAGTTCCTGGTTTATGGGTCATTGGCTCCTGGGAACTAGAATGAGTCCTACGATTCCTAATAGGAAAAAAAAGTTTACAATAATAAAGCGAACATTAGAAAAGAGAACAAAAGACCATCATTACCGTCATCATTATTTCAACCCCACCAAAACTTAACTTAAATTCCAAAAGAATTCCTTCTCTCACTTTCTTTACCTCTCCTCCTCCCACCTCTACACTACTTTTTTCCACCCACCTTTATTTTCTCTCTTGCTCCATCCCCACCCACCCCACCCCACCCCATGTCTCAACCTTCATTAACACACACTACACCCCTTCTCATGTTCTCATAAATAATAATATATTTATATTCAAATCATGAAGAAAACAAAGGCCTCACTTTTCAAAGTGTAATCATGATTCTTTGTATTGACATGGTTTATCACCTTTCTTTCTCTGTTCTAGAAATAGAACATGATTGAACAAAACAAAAAATTGACTTGAATGAAGATCATAACAACAAGAGAAGGCAGAGGAAGTACAATCATGAGAAAAGTTCCTTTCAGTCATCTACTAGTTCTTCTACTCTGTTCAGGTGAGTATTTTGTTTTTTTTCCTCATTGTGATATGTTCTTAATTTGTTTCTTCTTTAGGCATCCCTTTATTCTTTAAGTTCTTTAGATAGTTGCAAACTCTGTGCTTTTGCAATTTTCTTGATCCATATTCATTGAAAATGCTACACAATTATAGTGTTCTAAGTCACATGCATGTGAAAATAATCATGCCCCATGAATGTTTCATTTTGTTGCAATGAGTATGTCACACTTTTACATCATAATTTGACATTATTGACTAGAATTTGAATGCTACTTTTGTTTAAGTCTCAATTCAACATTCAGACTTTGAATTCAAAAAATAACTAAATTAATTGTTTCTAGAATAAGCAAAAATAATCTTTTTCTAAGGGAATTTTGTATATGGTCTGCTTTCAGCTTCAATTTTCACAGCAACAGAGGCAATAGAACACAAAAGAATGACATACCATGAGGATAAAAAGCTACATGTTTCTGTCTCAATTTCCACTAGGCAAAGGGATATTACAACTCCTTTAACAACAGTTCCAACACCTAATCCCTCTACTCCAACAACAACAAATCCAATGTTAAATCCAACAAATTCTGATCCCAACTTTCCTAGCGTAATGAACCCCGCCAATCCGATAATGACACCTCTCCCGACAAACTCCCCCTCATCGTCGACAGGAAGCTGGTGTGTCGCCAGTCGGTCCGTCTCAAAAGACACGCTGCAAGTAGCATTAGACTACGCTTGTGGCCACGGTGGCGCTGATTGCTCCGCCATTCAGACGGGGGGAAGTTGTTACATGCCGAACACCATTCATGACCACGCCTCTTACGCTTTCAACAGCTACTATCAAAAGAATCCAATCCCCACTAGCTGCAATTTTGATGGAGCTGCTGTATCTACTAGCACTGACCCAAGTAAGACTAGTTCTTTAGCTTTACTGTTGGGAAATATTTATCATCTCTACAAACTTAGAAATTTTAAACTGGTTATCAATTTAAAATGCCTTATTAAGTTAGAGTGGTAACTCATCACATAGTCTTGTTCTAACATTCCTCGTTTCTTGATGTTGTCGTGTTCTCGTGCAGGTAGTGGTTCATGCCAATATCCGTCGACTAGGTGAGTGTCTACTACTATGATCGATAAGTTATCATTCTATTTTCAACTGAAAAAAAACTTATATTTAGTTCTAATTTTGCAGCACAACTTCATCTGTGTTGAATACGACGAATTCAAGTGGCTCACGAGTTTTTGGCGCTGGTCGGCCTACTACTCCCTCTACTTCGGCAGCTTCCTTGCCAAGTATCGGTTCCTATTTTCACTCTATATTGACGTCTTTAATGGTTATATTAGCTGTTCTAAGTTGTTCAGATACCTTCCTTTTTGAACATAGAGAAGGCATCTTTATAAGAATGTAGAATATGTTCTGTGACAAGATTGTAGAATTGAATAGAGTAGCATCCAATAGTGTTGTTAACAAGGCCTTTTGATGGCAATTGGTGTTCTTTTAGACTCATTTGCCCCCTGACATCTTAGTATTGGAAGTGGCCTTAAGGTAATGTAAAAAGGAGGAAAAAGGAGTTAAATGGTGGATTTTTGTACTGATTTAGCTGTATTTTGTGCTACTGATCAATAACATTTTGCTGTTTGTGTACTGATTTCTAATTTGTGCTACTGATCAGGCTTCTTTTGTACTCACTTTTAACTGTATTTTGTGCTACTGATCAGTAACTTTAGGCTGTTTTTTATTTGGTTCTGATAAAAAAAAAAAAAAATGTTGATTGTGAGGAGATGAATAGAATCTTGGTTGGAATTGGTGAAAAGGAGAATCTTCTATTGATGAACATTGACTCCATTAGTGACAGTGAACAATATTACTAGAACAATGAAAAAGTAGCAAAGAAATAAAGCAAGATTACTTGCTTTTACCCCATAGCCAATGGTATAGCATATATGACCAAGTAAAGCTTTTATGCTTATAACAAATCCAACATATCATTTGCATAATCAGTTTATTGCAGGCAACCAATCAGTATCTTATAAGAAAAGTTTCTTTGATAAAGCCTATTCAATAAATCTTAAAGTCTGGAATAAAAGTACGCTTAGCTAAAAATATGACATAAGTTTATGAACCATGACAAGTGTACAAACGAAGGTAATCAAAGAAGTTCGAAAAACAATTATAATTGCTAAAGTAGATGCTAATTCTTTGACGAAACTAACCTAATACAAAAGAAAAGCATTCTTGGATACCTTAAATATCTTGGGCTGTCACCTTACATTCTAATCTTTATTCCAGATGCTTTCTTCACACGCAAAAAAAAAAAAAAAGAATGGTTCAAATCTTTTTTTTTTTTTTTTTTATTGAAATGGAGACCAAGGATGAAACGGTTAGTGATTCCAATTAGGTTGGCACCACCACTACGCTATCCTCGAAACTCAAATTTACTAAAAAGAAAAAAGAGAACCAGTTTAACAAAAATAATAATTAGGCCTATTACAAAAATCATCAAGAACGATACTACTATTAAAAGTAGGATGTGTCGACCACCAAACTTCTCCAATTTGCCGCGCCTCGAAATTCGCAAGCACTTCTACTACTCTATTTCCTTCCCTATATTTGTGAGATACATGAAAGTTTATAGAGCCTACAAACTCCAAAAAAGAATGCCATCTGCTGCGAAGCTCCCACGGGACCTTATTCGATCTCTTTTGAAGTAGATTAACCACAAAAATTGACTCACTTTCCAACCAAATGATGCTCCATCCGAGTTCTTTAGCTTTCTCCATAGCAATGACAACTGCCCAAATTTCAGCTTCAAAGGCAAAGACCGAACGAAGATGTGATGCAAACGCCTTGATCGTGAAACCCCGGGCATTACAAAAAATACCACCGGCTCCATCTACTCCAGGAGTGTCAAGCGCGCAACCGTCCGTGTTGCATTTAATCCAATTCTCAATTGGCGGGTACCAAGTAACCGGAATAATCCCCGTAGCTCGGCCTGGAATGAGAGACATATCAAAGATTTTGAGGATTCGCAAATCCTCTGCCGAGCCAATGTGGATTGTTTGTCTATAAATTCACGAGGAAATATATGGATAAAAGGTAATTAATTTTTAGGAGAATATATCAAATCCTCTATTTTTTCAATTGAATCCTTTTAAAAATCATAAATAATAATAAAATTCAGCTAAACTCAATTAATTTGAATTTAATTTATCTTACAAATCAAAGACAATAATTTCCAAATTCTAGTCACTGTTATTATGGAATTTATTATCTCATAATCACTTATTTAAGCAATAATATTAATTAATAATTGAGTATTTGATCATCAGATTAATCAATCACTTAAAGAAATAATTCTTTACACAGAACCGATTTTTAAAAAGACATATAATTCCTACAAATAGTTAAAATGTGTGGGAAGAATGTCCGATATTGCACTTTCGTCGTCATATATAAGTTACTAGAAGTAATTTCTCAATGTCCACTTGTCTAGTCATCTCCGGTTATATTGAACACTAATAATAACATTTGTGATAGTAAAAATATGGTGCATTACTAATCATATATTGTATTTTTAACTTTCATTAGCATAAAACATCCTTTACATGTTCGTAATAGAATTATGAGCCAGGAATTCGGTTTTGGGAGTTTTATTGTAAAGAATGTCTAAAAATAAGTTTTACAGTGAAGTATTATATTGGATAAATCATAAACTATTATAAAAGTAAAAAATTAAATTAGTGAAATGAAAAGGCAATAAAAAACTTAGGTACAAAATTTAATTAAAGTTTCAGAATATTTACATTATATTTACAATATATATAGTGTAAATATATAATACATTAAGCCCGGGTTTTCTTATCATGGCCTGGCCTGGCCTAATCCCAGCTTAACCCAATTTTCATCTTTAGTTTGTGTCACTTTTTTTTTTTTTTGGCTTGTCGTAAAAGAAAAACATATAGAGAACAAGCGTCTGAAACTCGATTTAGCTAGGTTGCTCCTCAAATGCATTGAAAACTATGACATTTTAGAAAAATAAATAAAAAATATCTAATTATAATTAACTATTACAAACACCTAATTAATATCTAATAATTTCTTAATGAGTATCTAAAACACTCCTGATTTTTTTAAAAAATATTTTGAAGTAACTTTAAACAAAAAATTACCAAAAAATATCGTTTCTATAAACTCTTTCAGACGCCACTAATCTAAACATGTTTTCTCTTCATCATATTTTAAGGTGCGAATTAGGTTAGCCTTACATTTTAATAATACTCGTGGCAGATCTTCCATTACATTAATTAGTGCCATCCACACTTGGCATTATATATCTACTTTTAATATAACAAGTGTAGCATGAATTCACAAATGCACGTCATTATATCTATCCGCAACTTAACAAGTGTTTCTCTAACTTGGCAATTACATTGAACTCGCAAATACACTTGTCATAACAAAACACGCTATAAATGTTTTTCATGAATATAAAAAAGATATTACAATCGTTATCGGGACCATATCAAGAATGACTTTCTAGAATTTCAATGATGTTGGCATGGCCGATAACGTCTTACTTCATTAACTAAAGATGTAGCTAGTAAATTTCACTTAACTTGAGTCTTACACGTAAACTAAATTAGCAAATAGCAACTGCAAAAAAAGACCATAACCATCTTATCCAACTAAGGCAACCTGCAGAATATCATGAACGACTTAATTATCTAATTAACCTTACGCGCTGAATTGTTTTTATAAGACCATAGGCACGAATAATATTTTGCATATTTTTTATTACAATATTTCAAATAATATAAATTAAATTAGATGGTAAAAGATACGAATAACTCACAGCCGGTATTATAGAAAGAAAAAAAAAAAAAAACTCCAATAGGCCCAACTCTTGCGTGGCACATTACACTAAACAATTTTTATGTATGCAAAAAGTTGGCAAGGGTCCTCTATCCATTAGTCCAACCACTCATTTATGCTTTTAGATATCTTCATTGAACATTTCAAACACCAACTCCTTTCTCATAAAGTTCCCATATACATGGAGGAAAACGACCATCTGCTCCGACCGCTACTACTCCAATCTACCTCCTCCGCCACTAACTCCACCACAACACCACCGCTAGACAATCAAGAACTCGACAACCTCAAAATCATCTCGTCGAATTCAAGCATCGTTTTGCGGCTTTCCTTGGTGTTTTTTATTGGCATAGTCTCCATTTGGGCAACAAATGAAGCCTCGAAAGGGTTCCGGATATCCGTAGTCAATGAATGTCGTAACACAATCCCCGGTAAGCGATTCGAACTTCTCTACGCATCAAATGATGAAGCCACGCGCATTGTCTTCAAGGCAAGTAAAATCGTCGAAAATTTTCTTTATCATCATGATGCCTACCACACCAAGAAGTTAGTCAATCACATAATTCTTAGATTTTCCGATCAAAATTTAACCGATAATTTTATTGTTACCTCAAGCAATGACCATGAATTTGTACTTAATATAAGTCCATCTGTCATGGAAAGTGCAAATTTTGGTCATGCCATGTCGTTAACAGTACAAAAAGGCGTGACACGTATTTGGTTATGGGATGGTCGAGGTAACACCCCGAAAAACCTTATAAATGGCATAGTTGAATACATTGCTAGCAATTTAGGTGATCCAAGTGCGGCCTCGATTTTCGATAGGACTAAAATGCCACGGCAAACCACTTCGTGTTGGAAACGCGACGACTCTAGAGCGGTGGCCGAATTCTTGGGCTATTCTGAGCAACTCCGGCCAGGGTTCATTAGAAGATTGAACCATGCCATGAAGGATGAGTGGCATGATGGCATTTTGGATATTGCATTAGGAATTCCAGTTCAGAATCTATGTACAACTTACAAGTCGTTAAGGTACAACATTTCCAGCGCATAGTGCTACAGGTTCTTGCTGACGGGTCGGGTCAAATGGCAGTATTAAATTAAGCAATTATTGGCTGTCACATGTTCATAGGTCCATCAAGCTTAATTGGAATTGAAATGGACGGCAGTGATGTATCGTGTGGGTCCATATGCTTCATTTTATTGGTGGCAAGAACATGTGCGCCTATTCAGATCGAAAATGAACTGTTAGTCGTGCCTATCTGAATCGTCTCTGTATTATTCCCTGTTTTTTTTTTTTGAGAAAAAATATTCCCTTATTCATTACTTCATTTAAATACTATATTGATTTTTTTTTTATTATAGTAATCGTTGTATAATTTCTAAAGAAAATATTATTTGGAATAGATCAAAAGTATCGATCTAGCTAGCTAGCAGAATATTTGAATAGTAATCTTTTATTGCTTGTCTAGGATAAAGAAAAGTTGTGATAAGTTTGTTACTGTTTGTCTGAAATTTCATTGCATTTCATTATACGCGACAACCATATACTGGGATAGGTGCAAGACGGGTGATTTCCGAGTCTCGCTTGTTCACCGTTTTGGGTTTTTTTCAACTTTGGTCCCTTAATGAGTACTGACTCCATCTTTGGTCCTCTATTAATTTTTTTTGCAACTTTGGTCCTCTAATGTATCTCACAATTCATACTTATCCCTTTTTCCACCGAAATCGTCCTTTTTGGTCAAAAAAATTCACGTGTTGTGCACGTGGTCATACGATGATTGTTTTCATGTGGGAAAGAAATCGCGATTCTAAAACCGTACCCCTCTTTTGTTGTTTTAAGGCAACACTTTTTCTATTAGGGGACTAAAGTTACAAAAAAAATCAATAGAAGACCAAAGATGAAATCATTACTCATTAAGGGACCAAAGTTGAAAAGAACCCCACCATTTTACTGCAAGACATCTTATGCATCATATTCCATGGATATGAAATCTATGTAGAGTAAATAATGACAAGGGTGGAATATTTCCATTGATCCGTCATATAAGTCAGAATTGGAAATCCAATTGCTATAAGTTTTATTTGAGCTTTTAACATACTTAAATTAATAGACATGACTTTTATATGAGTGTGAGTAAACTATTTCAATTTATAATAATTAAAACCTAAAAAAGAACATTGTTGTAGTTGTTGGTCATTACATCGTGTCTCATCATGTTTCCTTATACTATACAAATTAGAGCACTTAATTTTAGTTCGCATTAATTCTTCTATCGGTCCAATCTTCGATTGAATCAATTTCTTTAACTAAGGTTGACAATTAAACCTTTTGGAAAACTTCTGCGAGTTGCTACAATTTTTGTATTGTTTCAGAAAACATTAATAGGTGACTACCTTAATATTCGATGGGTTGACTAAGAAATTATACTCTTTCACAACTACTTATCAATGGATATAACCCTTGGTATGAATAATTTATCCATGCTTTTCTTTTTGTCTACCTCACTTCCTTTTTCTGTATGAATTTCAGGAATATCCCCATTTATAGGTCCGAGATCTACATTTATGAATTGAAAGGTTTGAATGATCACCGCTGCAGTCGAATGAATAATCAATAGAAGTTTCAGTAGAATAATTAGATAATACTTATACTTTGTCAAAAAGAAGTAAGTATTTTTTTCTTGTGGGTCGTTATTATTCATATTGGTCGTATTCATAAATAGGATCTATTAACGAGCCCACTATGAGTAGAAAGCTCGGCCTTGTGACCCCAACCCAAATATTTTTGGGCTGGAATTTAGCAATTTAAATTATCATAAGCTCCAAATGTGACGAAAAGAGAAAGCTTTGTTATAGAAAGTATGGCAGCAAGAAACTAAAAGAATTTAGTACTTCTTTGCTTGAAAAGGTACTATTCATACAAGTAAATCTTCAAGCACCTTTTAAAATTATACGCGAGAGGCTTATATCTCGAATATGTATTGTTCTTGATAAAAATCGACATACACAACTCAAAGGAAATGTTCAGGCAGACTATCAAATTGGGCTGGGGCCAGTTATTTAAGGAAGGATATACTGACTACACCAATCAAAGTTATGTTTGGAGCAGACTCAAAAAACCAATAAAATCAATATCAAAATGAGAGTGCTTGTGGATCCACAAAATGAAATCGAAATCATATTTCGTTTGAATGTAGATCCTAGTCTGCAACTTGAATTGGATTCAAATAGAACAGAACCAATCCTAGTAATATGATATGGGTTCCAAATCAATAGATTATGAAGCCCTTGGATTAGTCTCAGTTGACTTTTTAGAACCCAATGCGAGAAATGGACTCGACTTAGAGATCTTTGTAAAAGTTTAAAGTGGTTTATCTTTATGCTTTTACTTAAAGTTGGTTAAAAAGGTAAAATATGCAAGTATTTCGCGAAGTATCATAAAAAACTACCTAAAGTAAAAAAAATAATATTATTCGAGTATTTAGTAATATTTTATTTATTACTTATTGTGTCATAATTACTTTTAATAAGTATAATTTAGGTAAAATTTAGCTTCTAATAATTTTGAGAAGCACCAGAGATCCACCTTCTTGCATTTTTGTTTTTGAGTGATACTTTTTTTTTTTTTTTTGCGACAAGTAAAAGCATAAGTCGATGAGCAAACACTTAAAAATTAAAGTACTTATATGACACCTCAATGTCAAATAATTATTTTCGTAAATATTTGCAAACACCTCTTAATTTGCAGATGAAGCAGGTTTTTTCAGTCATATCTTAAACCTTATTTCATATATGCATGTTTATTTCTTTGTATTCATGTTTTACGAGTCAAACATTAATTCTAATTCTTGTTCGGGATAATATATAAAAAGATAAAGCAAACAAAAGTTATGTTTAATGTTCACACATGAAGCATATCATGTAAACTTTTGTGACATGTAATGGAATGGTAGCTTAGGTAGGCAAGTAGCCATATCATGTAAACTTTTGCGACATCCATTTGTATAAGTGATCTTCATAATATATTGATGAGATTCTATGCGCTTTCGACCTTCCACTAGATCAATTGTCAAAAATCTCGTATTTTCCATGTCTTATGTCGTTCCTCTCTAAACATTGCACATAGAATACATTACACGAACTATTCTTGAATTATGAGCTACTTAGATAAATAAACTACTAACACTACAACGTACATTTAGCTATCGTTAAACAAAAGTTCCAATTTTAAGGAAATAACTTATATCATATTACCGTAGGGGTATTTGTGAAAACTTTAACAAACATAATGGACAATTTGTGTGAGTAAATCCTGTTTCAGGGGCCGTTAATTTGTGAGATCTATTCCTCAGACAACTATATTAGTTCTTTTTTTTAAACACATTATTTAGTTACTTTTAAAACTAAAACACATATTTATTACAAAGCATACATAACATAATAAATATGTTATATGTCATATTCAGATGTGTACTTGTGCGCCCATGTTGTGATGGACAAAAATTTACCCTCTTTGAATTATTATTACACGATGTTGCAGAGACATCATCAGAATTTCGAATTGAATTCCATTACAGAAATGCATGCAGAAATATTGATTGCATAAATATTCATTACAACAACAGATCTCTGACACCACAACCATGCATAATCACTGATCCACGCATTTCGATACATTCCAACACAGAAAACAGGTATAGTACTTACTGTATCATAATGAATGAAACCAAGTAATTATTATACTTATTCTGATGCCAAAATTACATATTGGACGAAAGGCTGCATGATCAGCTATATGTACATGAAAGTCAACTTTAACTCCGTCAAATCTTCCATGGCGAGTTGGACCTATAAATCGAGAATTTAACGTAGCGGTGTAAAGATAAAAATATAAATGAAATTAACACATAATTTTCTCTATTAAAATAATGAAACATGTGGACTAAGATTTTGTTTTTGTTTCTTAGAGTGGCAATGTATAACTATAACATGCAGAACACATTAATATATATATATATATAGTATAATACTATTAGTTCTAATTTTAGTTTTACACACATAATATCACTTCTATTGTTAGTTACACTTATAGTACGTGCAGTGCACACACGTATTCAAAGTGCTATTTATTTCTGTAAGTTGTAGAACTATGCTAGAATCAAGACATGTTTTTATTTATTTAGAGTAAAAAAAACATATGTAGAATAGAAGTACTAATGCATTTAAAAAAGCCTCGTATATTTCCACTTGAACGGGTGTGATTGCTTTTGAAGACTTTTGCAGCCAATTTTTCATGTTAGCTATCTAATCTTTTATGGATAACATAGCAACTTATTTATCCTGTTATCCACACCATTCTATCATATACAAATGTCGTTAATGACCCAATTATGACATGAAGTGACACTAATAGTTGGGAAAGAGAATTTAGAGTTTCGAGCATGCGTCGTACCACTGTAATTCATTAAAAGATTCTTGTTTATTTATGCAAAACATAAATAGATGTTTGTCAATTTATAATTTATAATAATTATTAATTCATATAGTAATTTGAGCTAGCATTTAGATATGTTGTCAACAGAGAATTATCCTAAAACTATCACATTTCACTTGAATTTTTGAATTTGATAGAAATTCTGTTTTAATAGAGCACGCGGGGATGTCCCAAATAGAAAGCACTCCAAAGACCAAGGACTCTGTTGATTATAAGAGATGTGAACCACATGCGCATGTTTAAGTTTATTTTGTGGCATGAAAGAACCATAGTATGAATTTATATACGCTCCATGAAATTCTACTTATATCTTTTTCTTGATTTACCAACAAATTAAATTGGTGCTCAAACTATTTGATTAGTGACAATATCCGAGTCCAAAGCACCTTGAGATTGATATTCAAGTAGCTAGCGGTAATAAATGGTACGAGCATGGTATCAATCTCTTTCATATTTTCTACCTAACACCACGATGAAGATCAGACCAAGTAAATACTATATAATTTCATCCGCTCGTCATGAGTTGTCCGTTTCAAGCCCATGAATATTTTGCCTTTGACTTGCCAATTAATCAATCATAACCTCCGTGCCATTATATAATGTATCCTCAACTTTTATCACTTTCAAATGTTACAGAATTTGTAGTTATGACACTGATATAGAAGTTCAAGTGTCTCTAACTACAAGATGTATGCTCAATTTTTATAAAAAAATGTTTTAGTTTATGCATTTATGATACTGATATAGAGTTCAAATGCCAAACTACAAGGACAAGTACGTGAACGTCCGTCTAATGAGTTCGAATAACGACTAATTTACATAAATAAATAAATATCACTTACAATTTAATAATTATAAAGACAAACGTAAAATCGTACAAAACGTGTACATAGGGAGAGATTGCATGTTTTTCAAACCAGCCTTTCAAGTTATTCATATATGTAGTCTTTTTTCTAAATTCAAGAAGCATTAGTACAAATTCAAACATAAAGAATCTTGTATCTATCATACAGTTCCTTTTACAAACTTTAGCAAATGTTTCTACAATTATTGAAATATTACAAGACATGCTAAAATAATAGAATATATATTCTCATATGGCTAAAACATTCCATGAATACAACGAACAACCAATCTATTTCACACAAAAAATAGTATATATATATATATAAATATAATTACTTAGATTTTCCAAAATACAAAAGCAAACTAGGTTATACTTTCTTTCTCTTTTCTTGAACAACACCTTCATTCCCAGCCAGCATCAAATACTTATCCCTCCTCGTGAGACTAGTGCACTCGAACCCCAGCGCATTCGCCAGCTGTCGCTGCAAATAATTCGCCACATCGTGCGCACTCTTCCCACCGGCGCACGTTAGCTCCCTCGGCATCTTCCCGAGGATCTCCACACTATAACACGGCCTAGGATTCATAAAGAAAAATAACGGATCCAAACACTTGAAACCACTCGCGGTCGTACCATAAAACATGCTCACTTTAGTATTCATTGCCACGGGGACAATTTCATCTGCCAGCTCAGCAAACAAAGAGCTAAATCTCAACAAATAAGGCTCCCTACATGTGGTCCCCTCAGGACAAACAACCAAATCACCCTCGCTCAAAAGCCTTTGCATCGTTTGACCATCTTGCGTTCGGTCTCGAGTTAATCGGACGGTCTTGATTGGTGCGATTATTTCGGACATTTTACTAAGGCTGTAAGTAACCGCGGTTAAGGGTTTACCCAATGAGGTGCTTAGGAATACGGGGTCCAGGAGGGTACGGTGGGTGCAGACGTAGAGTACACCTTTGTCGTTTTGTGATCTTTGCGGGGCCAAGCCTTTGACACGTAGGTTTATGCCACTTGACGTGCCTAAAAATATGGCTAGTTTGTATGGGAGACAAATGCCAACGAATAGTCGGAAGATTGCGAGGACGATGCCAATTGGGAGCCATATGAACATGGCTAGCGTTGCGAGTGGTGTGGGGAGGAATGCGAGCCTACCGTCGTGGAATACTAGGGGTTTTGGATATTTTTCTCTTGGGAGGATGGAGTTTGGGTTGAAATCTTTGGTTACTAGATATGCTTCCTGTGAAAATTGAACAAAAAAAAATAAATGTTATGCAAAGATTATGAAATCATTATAATTCATTTACAAAGCATATTGAAGATTCACAATTAAGTGTCGAACAAAAAGTAACATTCAATGGACACGTAAATTAAAAGGGTAGTGTCATAGTCACAATTAAGTGATAAACAGAATGACGTGTTATAGTCACAAGTCACAACTATGTGACACCTAGAGATAATTGTTTCAAATTGGTGGCTATAGAAATACAAGTGAAAAGAAATGGAATTATGTTAGATGATAAGTTTATAAAAGAGATGGAACTATAATATTATTACAAACTTAAGCATTAAAGATTGGAATGTGATTTTTCTATGGCACAGTATTGTTGTCTCACTCGTATTTCGCCTCCTGACGGCTCAATCTCATCTATGTGCCCTCCATTCACACATTAATTGCACGTGTTTATGAAAGAGACTGCGACTAATTGTTGAATGTAAGCCATAAAAGTTGTGGTTTTATATATGCATCGACATGTCTTTGTACTTCTTGTTAGAAAATTAATTAGATATGATCGTGTGACGCGATGTGGCATTAAATCCACAATTAAATTATGCAATTCTTGGATTAATTTGATGCAATCATTCAGTGATGATTCACCGGCCTATTATTACGAGGGTTCCACACTTTGCAAAAAGATATACAATTATTGTATTTTCTAGTATGTTCTCCTACGTTCATTACTCAACTTTTAGGAATTGTAAAATTATGATTTAACAAAAAAATTATATTTGAAGGGAACATAGGTGAGAGGAAAAATCAGCATGTTTCTAAAAAACGGCCGTATCGTGGTACTTGACAATCCACGAGCGCTAAGAATAAACGGTCAAACTAGGTGTAACAGAGGGGTAAAACGTCAACTTTAGGGTGGTCATAAGTAGCTTTTTATAATAGCGCGCAATTTATCCTTTACATGACAAACAATATGTCTTATTAACATCAATACTATAGTCCTTATTTTTTTAATAGCTTAGAAATATAACCACTTTCTTGTCGCGTTTACATCATTTATCTTGTATTTCAGTTCTCATTATAGCTAGACAAATAAGCAACCCTTTAAAAAAAATAAAAAAAAAAAAAAAAAATTCTCTAATTTTTCAAGTGGTAGCTAGATTAAATTTGATTTATTATCAGAAAATTAGATCGACAATGAATAATTACTTGAAGATAACATTTAGTTAATCAAGATCGCTTTAAGATTAGATTTTCGAAAAGAAATAAACGTAAATTACTAATAAACAAAGATAAATAACATATATGTAATTTCTAAAAGAGTTAAAGCTACATAAAACAGAAAGGCATAAAGAGCTAACTACATAAGCACTATATCTAAAAATCACTAAAATAGTGAGGCCAGCATATAAGGTTTAATATTCAAATATTGCAGTTTTAACCTATGTTAAGAGCTAATAATAAAGAAAAGCAAAGAAACACTCCTATTTTTCCAATCTATTATGGTTCATAAAAAATTGGTTGATGAATAAAATCAGAAGCATACCTTGCATAGGGACATGAATAGATGGTCATGAAAACTTGAGCTCCCAATACCAATATCAGGCCTTTTCTCACCAAAGAACTCCTTCAAAGCTCTATGCTTCACAACCAAACCTGAACTTGAAACCAAACCACTAAAATATTTCCCAACACTATGCAACTCAGTTCCCACAACTGAATCAACACTCAAATACTCCTTCAAGAACCCTTCCACCATAACTCTAGGCACACTTGTAACAACAACTTTAGTCCCCACAGATTCCAAAACCTCATAAGCATGAAAATTAAGATTCTCAAGATAAAACTTAGGCAACACAGCTCTTGAAACATTCTCCATATCTTTCTTCTTAAGCCCACAAAATGTAATGAAAACCATCACCCTCATTTTGAGCTCATAGTCCAAAATCCAAAGGAATGGACAAGATAAAAGCAACAAGAGTGCCCTGAAAATACTTCCACCTTCAAAAGCAACCAACATGAAGTAAGGGAAAAAAGATTGAGTCCTCAACAAACAACCATGCATGTCACACACTATTGTTTGTGATTTTCTACCATGAAGATTGCATTTTTGGACACTTGGGTACAAAGGGAATTGTTGTTGTGATGATGATCTTAGTGATGAGGGATTTTTGAAAAAGAAGCCATGGTTTTTAACCTTCATAGCAGCTCTATGACATGAGTTAGCTAAGAATTGGTACAAGAACCAATCCGCTAGTCTTAGTAGCACCATGGGAAAGTCCATGGATTTTAGTGGTGGTGCTGTCATTTGGATGTAAGTTTGATAAATATGCTTAAAGGGTTGTAAATTAAAAGAGATAATAAACTTTGGAAGAGAAAAGATAATTTTTTGAGTTTGCAATGAAGAGAATATGGACAGATGGGGAGGAATTTATAGGAGTAATTAAGGGGATTTGAGGGTGGAGTAGGGGAAGTTGACCATACACATCTTATTAGACATACCGCTGGCATTAATTGCCGCCCAAATAAAATTTAAATTATCCATTTTTGGTTTTTTAAGAAAGTTCATGATAACCTATTGGTTTAAACGATAAAAGAAAATTTTCTTCAAATTTTATTTGTTCGACCTATTTGCATGAAGTCAAAAAAATTTCTTTACTAGGTGAGCAGTATTGGGTAGGTTATATGTTGGTCACCGCCTTCATCTTTCAACTTTTTCCTTCCTTTTTCGTATAGAGTTCTTTGGAGTTCTCATAGCAAAAAGTATCCATGTATTATGAGTTTTATATGGGAAAAAATATGTATTATTTTAATTTGTAATATCCTACAAGTCTTGCACTATACGCACTACTTTGCTTCTGATTAGAGACTGAAATTGGACAAAGCCCCCCGTGTTTTAATAAAATATGGCAATAACCCCTCTATTTTTATAAATTTGGCAATAACCTCCCTTCTGTTTCCATTTCTTTGATGTATTAGTTTTGTGAGTTTTCGGAAAATAAGCTTAAAGGGCATAATGATCTATTAACCTCAAATCAACGTCCAAAACCAAAATAGGAATAATGTGTTAAGTTTTCTAATATGAGATGGATTTTTTTCTAATAAAATTACACAATTTTTTTGCATTGGGTTGTGTGCTGCATTTCAAGTGGAGCTGCATACCCTTAGGGGACCTCTTGTTTATGATCATCATCAATCTCGAGATAAACCCATAAAATGCCATCAATGTTGTGTTTCAACTGAATTTAATTCCTGATCCTATTTGACCAGAAATCCTGAACTAAATGGCAGTGGAATTGCATCAAGTTCATGCAGTTAATTTGCAACCACTTCATGCACATCACGAGTTGACTTTGTTAGGTTAAAAAAATAATGTTTTTAGTCTATCCATTAATTTGTTAATTGTTCCATGCAATAAATGGAACTGATGAATCTGATCAACATGGAACATGTACAGTAGTTACACAAACGCGTGTGTAGTAATTTGTTACGATTCTCTTTCTTACAGTAAATAATTGACTATTTCAACTTGAGACAAACGGGGAGTGGTTGAAATCCCAACAGCATTTCACCAAGATCTTAAGACTTATTAAATTATTTTGCTGTTTACCAATGCGCTCAGTTTGCGCCGCTTGTATTTTTCAACATTTGATAAAAAATTGCAATGTACCCGTATTTTTTAATATTATTATCTTTAAAAGGTGGCATCTTTGATAAACTCTTAAACAGTTTGATAGTTTCATATAAAAAGTGACGCGACAGTTAACTATATAGGTCATGCGATTCTTGTTAATGAGTTTGGTGAGTGATCAATCATTTTATGTGAATGTCTGATTTGGAAAATGCCACACAGGTATTGCATGCAACTTCACAACTTTGAATAGTCTAACCACACGTAAAGCTCCGGTTTTTGCCTTCACCTCTATTGAACATGTGTTACCTAAAAGCTTAAATTAAAATTTAGTAAAGATATTAAATATATAAACACTCTTACATGTCACATCACATATAAATATATGTGTATGCGTATGTGTATACATAAGAACTTTTTTTTACCAAGTTTAGCAAGTGATACTATTTATAGATTATATTAACTATTATTCATTGGCTCTAACAATCGCTACATAACCCAATTTACAATCGGTACTACTAAACAAATTAATTGTATCATTTCTTGAAAAAGACTTTTGGTGACCCTACTTCTGAGAAATCTTTTTTTGTTTTACTTGTGAGGATTTTACACGTAGGACCAGCAAGTATTAACAGCTGATAGAGAGTTGCGACTATGATATATTTTGCGAAAAACGAATTGGACATATATATTACCGTAGAATAAAACTATTCATTATTGATGTTTTGCATCTACTGGCTAGAGTAGCTGAGTCATGTTACATATGTGACGGCAGTTGATACGTAGTATGTTGCTATTGGAAACTAGTGTTTCAACTTTGAAATAATATAATGAATCTATGATTTAAACATATATATATCACGTCTTTTTTTTTTTTTTTTTTTGCAATTTGATAAAGTGATCATATTGCATGACGGCGTTCTATATATTTTACAAAGTTCGATAAGCTTATCACCGACGAATTTAGCTTTGGAAGTATGGGCAACCTGCATACGCCCACTCCCCGAAAGTTTTGCTATCTAGGTACATTTGTGTATGTAGACATACTATGTCCTATATATATGCCACATTGGGTGGATTGTAACACCCACGGTATATCCAATAGATCCAGAGGACCTAAATTTAAAATCGAAAATAGTATTTTAATAAATAAATTTAAAGAGGAAAAGAAGTCAACTCGAGTTCGAAAAGATAAAATAAACGTTATTTGCATTCATCAGACATCTAAAAGCACTACATCCTCTTAAAGACTTAGTTTGATTCCATAGAAAATGAAGAAAGATAAAATATGTCTCTTCTCCAACTATTTTATAGTAAATAATTTCTTAGGGAAGGAAGAATTTTCTGAAGAAACTGAGGATGAAAAAATATCGTCTAAAAAGTAAAAACTACAAAGTTGAAGAAATCTATGTATAAAAGCAATATTTTCATATTCCCACCAAAAAAAAAAAAATAGGTGGAAAGTTTTAAAAACAAAAGATTTTAGAAAATAAATATCTGAGAGCAAATAAACTTACATTATAAGTCTATTTAGCTGTAAACTTTTTTCTTCTTGTGCAGAATATTCTACCATTAATCTTTTGGATCTCCACCAAGTAACAATTTCATTTAACTAATTAATTTCTTATGAGTTATGATTTATATGTTGATCTTATCCAAATCAAATTTAGTGTAAGAACTCTTTTGACGGGACTTCAGACAGAACTTTTTTTTTTTTTCGTGAACATAACTAATTTCTTTTGAATAATTAACATGTCTGACGGAGAACAATCAAAAAAAAAAATGTCTGACGGAGAATTATTATTTACCTAATAATGATTGAACCCGTTTTCTAATCGAATATACATACATACATACATATATATATATATATATATTTAACGCTAACATTCAGATTTATCATTGGATTACATTGAGTTGACGTAAAGTACCAAGAAGGATCAAGTTCACTACGGTAATACTCCCGATTATAATCATATTATTAAGTAAAATTTAGATATCAATACAAGTAAATTTAATGAGATAACAATTGTTTTAATACCGCTTGGTTGATTTAAGGTCCAGACCTACCTTGGTTGGACACAAGAATTTCAAATCTTAAAAACAGTTATATGTCCTCATAATCAACACTCTTATCTTTCAATAAAATCCAATACACTAAAAAACAGATATTTTTTATAAATTTCGAATTTTGATCGCATTTATGACGAATACTTTCAAGTTTTCTTCTACCTAAGATTCAAAAACGGCCAAATCCTAAACGATGTCTTTCTCATAGAAACTCTTATTATGTAACATAATGTTCTCTATGAATTCCCTGTAAAATTCTGTATTACTTGTACTTGGTTTTGTAAAATTCTTTAAAACTTAATGACAGAAAGTTCTTCGGGAAAACATGTAATGAGCTTAAAAAAATATCTGTGCATGTTAAACGTGTTATTTTTGTGTGGTACTTTATATGCAGTCATTTGATCGTATTTTTCTCACTTTATTAATGTTTTAGAAAGAATTATTGAGTTTGTAGTTTTACAATTCGCGATGTAAATTATCCGTTTTTCTTCATTTGGTAATATATTATTTATTCAGTGAAGTATTTGAATACTTTATTTTTACAATTTGAACATTATTTTTCTATGTGTATTATATCATGTTTAGGATATACCGGATACACTACAAAAAAAGTGATTTTTGGCGACGCAAAACATCGTCATTTAATCCCAAAAAGTCGTCGTATGAACGTTATATGACTAAATATTTCGTCACAAAATTCGCCGCTTTGGCCCCGTCGTATTAGGTTTATGTGACAAAATTCTGTTGTCGTCATATATAGTCGTGACGAAAATATGTTTGCCACAAAAAATATAATTTAAATGGCAAATTTGTTGTCATATGAGTAGTAGAATTTCATCATCGTAGCACCGTATCGTCACATAAATCCTTTACATTACATGTTTGTTGTGACAATATATTTTGCATACTATGTAATCTTGACAAAAAAACTTATTACGACGATAAATATTGTCATTAGAACATGTTATTTAGATTTTTCTTGTGACAAAATTGTTGTCATTGAGATATTAGTTATTGTCACTCAAGAGTTTTGTACGATTTAGTTTTATTGTCGCGCTTATTAATCAGAAATGCACCTAACTCATTCATAATTACACATAATATAATAGAATGTGATTGGCTATGCAATAACCATTATGAGAAAGCAACATAATAACAAATAGTAGAACTAAGAACTCACTAAAATGTACATGCTTTCATATAACATAGTATTACTGGAGATCTTTTATAATATAACATTCTTCTTACATAACATGGTTTCTCCAGAAAAAAAAGTCAAAATAACTTTTACAACTGGAGAGTAGATAGTTCTAGTAACCATAAGTCATCAAAATAGAAACGTTCACCCTTCTTCATTTACTTCAATATCCAGAGACTTCAAAAAAAATGAGCCATAATCTCTATTTTTGGTGAAGATGACGATTGCACACCTACAAAACTGATCCCAAATGACTGACCACTAAACGATTCAACATGAAATTAACTGGACAAATTCTACCACATTCACAGAAAACAAGATGCTACTGACATGAACACAAACTATAAATAAAGAGCAGCACGTTCACACAAAAGAAGATGTTACTTACAAGAACACAAACCATAAGAAAATAGCAACATGTTCAAACTCATTGTAGCCCCACTTACACAAACCATATGCAAACACCATAAACTTGCAAATATATCAAATCATATAACTCCTTAGATGGCATAAGCTACCAAAATCCAACATTTGCCCACAACATATATAAACATATTGAATGAAATTATCAAAGTCAACCAACAATTTCACCAATCCACAACATTTTCACACTTATTAAATCCTACAATCGCACTTCTACATAAACTTCATTATAAACTCATACATTTTCACACATTTAACAAAATCAGCCAACAATTCCATAGTCTTCATTATACTTTTCATTTCTATAGGCTCTTCAAAATCCAAATGAAACGTATTTCTCATAAACTCATGGCACACGATGCTCATTTCCCCTAATTATCATCATAGTAATAGGTATATCTTAGAAAACTAAAACAACAGGGTTATGGCATCATTACCTATTTAAGTCTTCGCCAAATGTTTTGCATCTTATGAGTCTGCGCTTGCATAGCCTCAAGTTGGTGTTCATACCTCCGATTTTTAGCCTTTTATGCTTCCAACTCATCTTCCCACTGCTCCCTTTACTCCAACATTCCCTTGTTAAATGCATTATGTATAAATATGTAAAAAAAGATGTCAAAACTGTTTTATCTAATCCAATTGCATAGAAATTAACCCAACCAATCCAGAATAATAAGGAAATATTATGGATAAGGTTTTTTTTTGAATAAAACTAAGTACAAAAAACACAAGTATTTGTTTAAAGGCTGATTTTTCTAGCTTAATCATTGTCACACTCTTCATCTTCTTATTCCAAGTGTCCCTTATCATCTTCTCCTTCATCATACTATATACAATGTTAAATTATGGTTGTGCTTTAGTTCTCTATATTGTACATGATGAAAAAATATAATGGATAAGAAAATTAAACAGAAAGCTTTGGAGATGCAGGAACAAACCTTTTCAGATTATACGCCGACTCTCAATCCTTCCCAACCAAACTACTCCAGCTGTAGTATATAATTCTTCGCAAATCATTTTCAGATTATACGCCGACTATCAATCCTTCCCAACCAAACTACTCCAGCTGTAGTATATAATTCTTCACAAAATAATGTAATTTAACTTAAAAACTTAAATCACATGAAAACCATCAGTTTAGAAATGAACAACGTAATCACATGAAAAATCGTCAATTTACCAAGAAACAAAAACTGAAATTACCAATCCTGTTAATTTGAGAAGGACTTTTGCATAACAAGATAAATACTGATAAAAACACAACAATTTATAAAGTGATGCAGATACATTGCAAATACACATAATATTTGAAGCCCTTTTAGCAAAGCAAAACACGAGACTAACAAAGTCATAAAGAACTTTTTCCAAAAATCAATCTAATAAACAGACCAAAAATCACTGAATTATAAAATAACCAGAAACTCTACGAACCTTTTCAACTTTTTAGCAGAATCTCAATCTAATCCCCAAGAAATTAAACAGGTAAACAACTCCACTTGCTAAACCTGCATAAAGTAATGTAAATTTAGTTAACAACAACAGTAAAAACATCCAAAAATAACAATTCAACTCACATGAAAACCATCAGTTTCCAAAGTCATAAGTAGAATGACAAACACACACATTTATTAAACAACTTTTACTCAACAACACACATGATGTTGAAAAACAGCACTTTATATAATAATGAAG
The DNA here is from genome assembly GCA_946800315.1 of Misopates orontium. NCBI lineage: Eukaryota > Viridiplantae > Streptophyta > Magnoliopsida > Lamiales > Plantaginaceae > Misopates > Misopates orontium. The sequence goes on along the minus strand of OX326949.1, from coordinate 2,898,725 downwards.
TAAAGTTGCAATTCTAAACATTTTCTAAAGAACTTTTAACAAAACTAATCACCAAAAAACGACCAGCCAACAAAGTTCTAAAAAGAAATTACAAATACTCCACAAAATTTTGCAGGGTTTTCACTTAACAACAAAAAGGACATGAAACCAACAATTTCTACAGTTATGAACAGAAATTTCAACACAATTTGAAAGTAGTACACAAGACCAACAACTTTTAACAAAAAAATCATAACAATAATAGCAGTTTATAAATCTACGAAGAGATTTTACAAAACCACTCATTTTTTGAAGAGCTTCTACTTAAGAATAACAAAAACCACACAAAACATCATATTTTAAAGTTGTGAACCAAAATGTTAACACATTGTTAGAAGTAAGATAACTAATCTACAAGATATCTTCATGTTTGAGAAACACAACATCACTATTGCACAAAATACACGCAGAACTTTGAAATCCCTATTCCCTAAATCCTCATTTGTACTTGTTATTTTTTTCAAGAAAAAGAACAAGAAAAACTCATCGATTTTCACTCATGTAAAGCTAAAGTAAGATGAAAATCACACAAATTATGGGAAAACGTTCGCTATATCCAGTGAGGTCGAACAAACCCACCTGTTAAACATCAACAAAATCGAGAAATTATGGTTTTCGAGGATGAAATTACAACTTAATCTCAAAGTATAAGAGAGAAGAAGAGTTTTCTTACCACTACATGGAAGAAAGAGTGCGAAATCGAGAGAGAATTGTGCAAATTTGCAGATCTGGTCGAAGAAGAGTGTTTTTTTGTTTGAGTTTGAGAGAGATTTGGTGGAGCGTGTTTTGTTCGAGAATTGTGGAAGCTTAGGTTGTCATAATCTGAAATTTAGTGTTATAAGCAAAACGACGTCGTTTCACGTTTTTTTTTTTTTTGGACAAAATAATTCTTTTTGTGGCAAAGTGAAAATAAGAAAAAAAAATTAAGGGAGGGAAATTTTGGCAAAGTCGCGGGATTTTTGCCGCTTTTTCAGTGCAGCAACTCAAGTGACAGAAATTATGGCAAAATCGTGTTTTGTCACTCCGATTTTACAAATTATGACGAAAGTTTAGCTTAGATGGCGAAATTTTGGATTGCCACATAAAAAGCTACTCTTATGTGGCAATATTCCTAATCATCATATATATTAACATTTATGCGACAAAAATTGTACTACGTCGTATAAAGTCGTCACAAAAAATCACTTTTTTTGCAGTGATATTAGAGTTTTTTGTGCTTATTTTTATAAAACTTAAAACAATAAAGGTGCCAGATTAATTTTACTTTCACGGTCGGACCTCCTAAGATCAATAAATAGTATAATTAGGTTATACATTGTATTCGAATCATGAAAGGTTTGTGTGTTATTAAAAACTTTTCTTACATAATGATAAAATTTTAGAAGATTTTCATATATTTGTTGGATCCTTCTCATTTAAATCTCAATAAAGTTTGGTTCCAAGGAAAAAACTAGATTTCAATAATCATATGACAAGGTGGTTGGCATGCTTTAAATTAGGAAAACATAGTTTGTATACTTAAATATGATTCTAGAATTTATAAATCTCAAATTTACTTAAAATAAATAAAATAAGTTTTTCGTATATTTTTCTAAGCGATTATTTCATGCCTTAAATTCTAACTAGCAAATGTCATATTAAAACTTAAAAGTTCTCAACTAAAACGTAAACTCTTTTAAGTTTAAAATAAGTTTTTCGTATATTTTTCTACACGATTATTTCATGCCTTAAATTCTAAGTAGCAAATGTCATTAAAACTTAAAAGTTCTCAACTAACGTTAACTCTTTTAAGTTTTAAATTCGAATAATATGCTTGATACCTATATACCTTTGTCCAGAAAATTTGCTAAAGCTTCTGAAGCTGCTACAGATACTAGATGGAGGAGGTTCAAAAAGGAAAAGAGAAAAATAAGAAGAGTTAAAGTTGGTTCCTTTCTTTAAAAGGGGTTTTTCTGGATTCGAAATAGGTATGAGAAAATTAATCTTGAAAGTTTATTTAATTTGCGACTTTTATTGCCCGAATGTGTTGAACTTAACCAAAAGTGAACAAATGAGCGATGCTTGGCTCGAGAAAATAGAGAGAAAAATTGGCAAAATGCGAAATTAAACCACCATTGAATAATGGGCAAAATGCCCGAATGTGTTGGGAAGCCAACACTTGGAAATTTGAGAATGATATTTGCTAGAAACATTATGGTTTATTGCTTAGGGAAGTTTAGAAATTCCTCGAATTGATTTCATCGTTATAATTGTTGTTGGTTGTTGATTGGCAAGTTAGTGTTGTGGTGATTGCACAAAAATTAGGCATATGATCAAGTCTATCATTCTTTTATATTGTGGACTAATGGGGACCCACTATTTATGATTGGTGTATTATCAATCTTTCTTCACTCTAAAGTTGTGTGTGTCTTCTGATGAAAATCGAAATCTGAATTATCAAGGTATGGATCAAGTGATCAATCCAGTTCATATTCTGCCACAGACTACTAGACGTGGTTACAAAATATGAACTCAAGTTTGTTTTCAATTTGAGGAGTGTTGGGAATTGGTCAATATTTAATAAGAATTTGGTCAAAACCTCAAAACAAGAAGCATGAATTGAAGTATCATTCGTTTCGTACGAAAATTTTGAATATTTTCAGTTTGTTGTGTGACGAAAACAAAATTACATTGTAATTTCGATACTATAATGTTTTCTTGAATCCAATTTGCTTTCCTTCTGCTTATCGAAAAGAGAGCTTTGAGATTTTTGAAGTGGACCTATTATTCGATGTTAATTTTTAGCAGTTTTGACTTATAAAATTGTTATATATTTCTTATATCTTAAATACTAGTCTAAAAGTATTGTAAATATTTTACTTTATTCTTTTCCTCTAATTTAAAAATAGTTCGCGGACTTTATTAGTAGCATGCTGCATAATAATGTTAATGTTATATTCTATAAATATGCTAATCAATTTATATGGTTGAAAGTTGAAACATGAAATATTTTACTCTATTTTCATTTTTTCAGTCTTCATGAATTTAACGATTTATATTTTAAACTCTATCTCTTACAAATCAAGATCTTATATATACATATTGAAAACAAATATAAATGCAATTACAAACAATAGATTACTCTATTGTTTGTAATTGATATATGTTTTAGTGTGTTATTAAATAACTTATCATGATTATGAACCAAAAGATAATTATAATTTATTTATAATTCATACACTAATGGTGTTCTTTTTACAATCTTTCTTTTGAATAACTCTTCTATAATATTTTCGACACAGTTCGAAACATTTCGATATGTTTCAAATTTTTAGCTATACTGTTAGGACCGTTTTGTCCTTACGTTTTTATTTCCATATTTTACAAAAATAGTTTTAGGAAATATGCGTTTTGATTATTACCGAATATTCTGTTTGAGATTTTATAGAAAAAATATGTTTAAAAAGGATTGTGAATATTTAGATAAGGATGGAAAGATTGCAAAGAGATTTACTTTTATCTTCAATACTTATCACTTGGAAAGTGAATTCTTATCAATCTTTGTTCTTTATCATGATGAGATTTCTTCCTATTGTTGTATATATCGTTCACGTCTCTTGCAAATTAAGGAGATACGCAAAATCTATTTTAGAAGGAAGAGTCATGTTTGTACGGGGATATGACTGAACTGGAGTCCTTCAAGTTCAATGCAGCTTTCAAAGGCTGCTAGCCTATAAATAGCATAATTGAGGAATGAAGAACCAACCTTTCAGATTTTTACACGATCATATACTCAAGGTTCAAATACCGAAGGTTCAAGTTTCGCTTTGAAGAAGTGATCGGAAGTAGTTCACTAGTTGAAGGAATTTCAACGAAACGTGACTACGTTGGGAAACTGTCTAAGAGTTGAAGGCTCATATACTCAAGGTTCAAATACCGAAGGTTCAAGTTTCGCTTTGAAGAAGTGATCGGAAGTAGTTCACTAGTTGAAGGAATTTCAACGAAACGTGACTACGTTGGGAAACTATCTAAGAGTTGAAGGGAGTTCTACCGGAAGTAGATCATCAATTGAAGGGAGTTTAACAAACGTGTCTACGCTTGGAAGCAAGCCACAAGTTGAGATGAGATCTTCTTCGGAATTCAAACGAAGTAAATTGGTAAAAGTGTTCGATTGGTTTTTAACTTTAGATGGTGTCTAGTTGTTAATGTAAAACCAATGCTCCAAAACTTTTGAATTGTTGAAAGAAGTTTGAATTCTTGGGTGAAAGCCTCGTGGAGTAGGACGGGAGTCCGAACCACGTTAAATCTGTGTGTCTGATTTTTACTATCTTTATTATGATCGCAACAGATAATCACGACTATCAATTTTTAAAAAAAAAAAAAAAAATTTACAGACTTAAGATCTAACATATATAACATATACGAAACTGGATATTGAAACAAAACTTTGATCCATGACAATAAGTGATGGTGTTGGACAACACTTGAAGAGCTCAACACCATAACCCACAAAAATTAAAATTTGTAATTTATTTGTAATCTCAATTAGAATTTTGTGTTTCATCAATCCGCATTGTAAATACTATGTATTACTCTTCATGAAGTAAAATAAGCTTAGCACATGCCATTTTGGGCTTGTACTCTAATACAACATATGGGCTCAGTAGGCCCAAATACAGGCCACGATTGTAAATTAATTATTCTCACTTCATAACATTGAGTTTTAAAAAAATGTCGTGAGCCTTATCTCGAGGTTGAAAAAAAAAATGAACAAAATGCCTATCCTATTATTTTGCCCACACCTTTTCTCTGCCCAATAATTTCACCTTCTCTATGTTTTGTTTAATCTTTATAAAGAGTGGTGATGGAAAGTTAACAAGTTCCATATATAATATATATATATATATAATTCGAATCCAATGGGCTGACATCGGGCCCGTGTCCAAAAGCGTTATTCTCCACTCACAAAAGGCAAAATTCTTGCCACTCTCCAAATCTTTTTATAGTTTTTCTCCCAAAGGCCAAAACCCTCGGAACAGAGAGAGGTCATCATCGTTTTTGTTGGCGGCAAAAAGTGAAATGGAGAGAACAACAAAGAAGAAGAAGGAAGTGTTGCTTTTCTACTGTGTGGAGGCTGAAGAACTCGCTCGAAACGTTGCCGCTCATTCTAACCTCATTCACCTCCAATCTATCAACTGGAGGTACATTCCTAATAATTATCTTATGATGTTGTTGTTGTAATCTTGTGTTTTTGGAATCTGGGTTTTGTTCATTAGCTGTTTTTATTTCATGGGACTGTGGAAAGTTTGTGTCTTTATGCTCATAACCTTGTGTATTTAGAGGATTCAATGTTGCGTCTGAGTTAGCGTTTTGAATGAATGTTTGACAGGAGTTTTGATGATGGTTTTCCTAATCTTTTCATAAAAAATGCACACGATATCCGAGGCCAGCATGTTGCGTTTCTTGCATCATTCAGCTCAACTCAAGTCATTTTTGAACAGCTTTCGGTGATCTATGCGCTCCCGATGCTGTTCGCCGCCTCTTTTACTATCGTCTTGCCTTTCTTTCCGACTGGTTCCTTTGAAAGAATAGAAGAGGAAGGCGATGTCGCAACCGCCTTTACCTTGGCTAGAATGCTGTCCAACACTCCTATCTCCAGGGGTGGTCCCACCAGTTTGGTTATCTATGACATACACGCTTTACAGGTTGATTTCTTACCCTCGCACTACTTAATATAATATGATCTCTCTTATCGTAGATGGTTCTACGTATACGTTGTAACTGTAGATCTATTTATTCATACATGTTTCACAAATGTAAGGTTGTCTTCTTTTCCTAAGGTGTTCAAACGAAAAAAATCTCAGCCACCAGGGTTGCAAATCGTTTCTTAGCATATTAACCATCTGCTTGCTTTGTATCGGTATTCCATATAGCAAGAATAGACAATCATACAAAACTTATCCTTATCTTGGATTTTGTAACTTCCACGTGTTCTTTAATTGGATATATAGATGTTATAACTGAGTTTGATGCATATGGTTCATCACTGAAGATTACTACAAACACTAGTTTCTTTTTCCTTCTAAGGAAAAGCTGTACAATGGGAATATGTGAATTGTGTTGTTATAATTTTATGTTTGATTGTATATTCAAATTTGTCTATGTGATTTGTCCATCTTTACTGAATCTTCATTTGTCATAATAATGAATATAAATCCAGTTAATATATAGACACACATCCCATGGTGAAAATCAACAGGACCTTTAGCACATCAGTTACAAATTGTGAATAGATCCCTTGCGAAGTGCTGAGCAACAATGTTGACCTTGACACTGGAACTGCTTTTTCTTCCATTAATTTCCTTTCTTCTCAACTAAATTTTTGATTTTCTTACTTTAACTTTCATAAACAAGAAGATTCCATTTACAGAAGAATATGGCCCAAAGACAATAAAACGCCCAACCTGAAAACCAAAGAGAACAGAGAAATATGATGGCCTGATTCGGCCGAAAGTAAAATTCATTACCCTCCAAAGTGAGTTCTTAAAACTACTGTGGGTTTTGCAGTCAGTGCGGTCTGAATTCTCCTTGAGGGATCAAAGTGACGACATTTACGAACCCAATAGTTCTAGTGAAAAAAGTTTGGCACCACTCTGAAATATTAAGTTTGTGGCCCAAATCGTGGTTGTCCACCACGTTTTTGCTTATCGTTTGTTTTGTATCCTTTCGTAGACATCTCGAGGTACATGGCACAGATCGTGTCCAAGTATAAATAAGTCTGAGATAACATTTTCAAACTTGATTATCGTGCATCACCAGAAATCACATATGTGAATGTAGGTAGAGGGTTTTTGGAAGATGCCATATGACAGTTGTGATGGATGAATTTCAAGTTTCTCATTTCCGTGACCATGTTGTATTAGCTAGAACTGCACACATTATTTGCTAATACCATGGCAGTAACCATTTGATCTTGTTAACTTTTCTCTCTTATTTACGCTTTCCTAGATTGCCAATTGATTTTCTAAACACCATTGGTTATATATTCATACTAAAATCCCGTTTCATCACAATTCAACCTGAAGTTAAGTATTCATCTTATTTCGACTTGCTCTTTTTCTACAGGAAAGATTTTACTTCAGTGACACTGTTTTGCCTTTGTTTGAGACTGGAATACCACTTTTGAAGCAACGGCTTAACCAACTTCCGGAATCTGATAAGGTGCGTCTTATGTTGTGTCTTAGGTATTACATATGATTGTTCAACAAAAGTTCATCTTATGGATAATTACAATACACTAATTCTATGCTTGATATCTTGTACTCAGATAGTTGTTGCATTTCCCGATGATGGAGCTTGGAAGCGGTTCCACAAGCTATTGGATCATTTCCCCATGGTTCTCCTCTACTTGAAAACTTCTGATTTTCGTATATCTGTTGCTTTATAATTTTCGTCCTGAGCATTTTAGATCTTTCAATTGGCTCCAGGTCATCTGCAACAAGGTTCGTGAAGGGGACAAAAGAATAGTTAGAATAAAGGAGGGTGATCCTGCTGGTTGCCATGTTGTTATTGTTGATGACTTGGTTCAATCTGGTGGCACTTTAATTGAATGTCAGGTATAATTCCTTCTTATCTTCTCCATAATAGAATACTGTACTATGATCAAAACAGACTTTTCTGATTTTGTTCTTTTTGTTTTTGGTTGCTTCAGAAAGTTTTGGCAGCTCATGGTGCTGCCAAGGTGAGTGCCTATGTGACCCATGGCGTGTTCCCAAAGAGGTCGTGGGAGCGGTTTGTTCACAAGAATGATGGTAGCGTCTGCTTTTACTCATCTACGGTTCCTGTTTTTTTCTTTTCTGGTTTCTTATTATTGCCGGTTTTCTTTTTCGTCAGTCTTGGTGAAGGCTTTCACTCACTTCTGGATCACAGATTCTTGTCCCCAAACTGTGAAATCCATCGTTGACAAGGCTCCTTTCGAAGTGCTGAGCCTGGCACAATCTATAGCAGACGCTCTGCAAATCTGAAAATTTTGTAGGAAATCATGGCATAGAAAAGAATGGATTGGTTGTTGTTGCACAAGACTTTTCTATTGTAATGCTCGGTCTTTGTTTTGGATTTAACAAAATTGAAACATGAGATGCTATGTTTTCTCAGGAATAATGGTAACATATCAAGCATTTCTTTCAAGATTCCGCTGTGTTCCTCCCCATTTGTTTTGAGGAGAAAGCAGAATGATTGATTTGAATGACTTTCAATGTTCACTACTCTGTTTCTTCTGTTTCTTTTCCCAGTGTATGGAACAACTCCTTTGTGTTGTAATGTATGGAAAACATAAAACCATCATGAAATGATTGCTGGAGTGAAATAAGTAAAAAATAACTAATACATAATCCCAACAATGACTCAAATATATACAGAAAAGTTTATTATAACACATAGTATGTTCATGTCATAACACAGATAGTTCATCAGTAAAAGACCAGGACAGCAGAGAAGAGAAAGGGTCTGTTTGTCCCCCTATACACTTGCGAAACAGAACGGTATCAATACAAACTCCGACCCTCAGCCAGCTCTATGAACTACTGTACATTTACTTGACATGGATGTTAAAAGAAACTGACAAAAACAGAAATTGCTGGATGCTTCGCATTGTTCCTCTCCCTTTCTTTGTTAAATTGCCGTTATACACATAGACAAAGCTGCCACGTCTCGTCAAAGAGTATCCATCACAAAAAGAGGACACTGCGAGTAGAAGAGTAAGCATATGCAGATTCCGAATCAATATCAACATAACACTTTTATATACGCCAGAACTATACAAAAGTTAGCACATATTCCACCAATTCTTATTGAGAGCCGGCTTTTGGAGCACGTCGAACTTGCTATAGCCTCTCATCTGGATCGCCCCTTGGGCTATCCAGAGAATCTCCAGCGTATGATCCATCTGGCTGACGGATGAAGATATTCAGATTCCCAGACGGCAAAGATTCCTGGATAGCATTCAAAATTCTTTCAAAAGTCCTCAAGAGACTGTATAAATAAATTGTATAAAGACAAGCAGGTTAAATACTAAATATGAAGTGGTAAAAGAGAAAACGATCCAATACTCAATTTCCTTCCATATAACACAGAGAAATCTCATTGATATAAAACAAAACAAAACTGTGACAGCAAGCATAATAATCGCAAATTTCTACAGATTTGGACGGACTATTGCTATTCATAATTCAATCAGGATGGTGATATATGCACAAATAACAAACATAATGTACCCAACAAAAAAAAAGACGTAGTGTACCAGATCAGCGGCCCCTTGGCCCTCAGATTGGAACAGGATTGGCCTACAACGCTTGTCTTCATTCATTAAACTAGAATTTTGGAAGTGGGAGACAAGGGCAGTCTTTCCCTGGATTCTCGCATATGCCAAGGAGGCAACTTTCTCACTGTTAAACTTCTCCCATTTCTTCCCATTGAATGACTGCAAATAAGCAAATCATAACGCATTTCAACACTGAACGAACTCGGGTTTGTGAGTCAAGAGTTATAACATAAAAGAGACAATTATAACAGAAGTTTCATTGCAGAACCATAATTGCACAGCATTTAGCATTATGTGATAACATTATATACAGTCAAAAGCTTTAAAGAAGTGACCAGGGTAGAAAGACAGACCTCGTAAAAGGAGGGAATATGTGAAGGAGACACCATATTGATGAAGGCATAACCAACATTGCACTTGTTCTACACCAAAATATAAAAATAGTTTCTGAATTTCAATCTTCAGATATACCAAAACTTCGAACAAAAATCTGAAGAGAAACACATATTTACCTTAAAATCTATCGGTAAGTAGAGAAAATCATAAATACCCTTGTGTGTTTCATCAATAGCTGCGAGTAGCATCTTCGAAGTGTACCTTCGAGATAGAAAATGACAAAAGTAAGAAATCAACAATCAAAACTCCAGAACAAAGGACATGTCATCAGTTTCTTACTTGTTGGGGATATTTTTGATCATCAAAGTTGTCCTATTATCTTCACCATTCATGATCTTTTCCAAATCAAGTTGATACTGCTTTTTGTTATCCATATGGCTTCCACTATCAGCCTTCCTACTCCGACCACGATCAATAATTCCATCACTGCCAGTCGCTCCTATGCCTCCAAAAGAACCATTACCAAAGTATAGAGGACTATTTCTTGCCATTGACATCATTCTGGAACTAGGAGAACCATGCTCACCGACACTTCCAGCATAAGAAAATCCGACATTGGTAACGCCAGGAAAGCCAATTTTCACAGAATGATTTCCATTGTTGCGACCAAAATTCAGAGCTCCTATAGCCGCACGATTTACATATGATGTTTCAGGTGACTCGGGGAAAAAACCAAAATGCTTTTCCAGTTGAATCCCAGAAGGAGCAGATCCCACATGATGGTGTGAACCAAGAAATGGGCCTTGCTGATTTGCATAAGGAAATCCAACTCCCGGTCCACTAGATGGATATGCAGCACGTGCCTTCAATGACGATGACCAAGGTGAAGAACTGATGTTCTCCGAGTGAATAGTAGGACTTCCCCAGAGAAATTGAGGACCAGAAAGTGTTCCAATGCTAGAAGATGGCTTTGAATCAGTAAAGGGTGACACGGGTCCGGGACTTGAACTTAACTTAAAATCAGGAACAGAAAAATGATGCTGATGAGCCGTTCCTTGTGTGGTATTGGCACTAGAGGTTACCGGGCTCACTTGATTTATTCTTGAAGGATCTTTACCAATGGGTGCAATCTTTACGGGATTTGATACCTGAGACGGGAGAATGGAGGCCAAACCGGGTAATTGATTGCTACCCACTGGGCTGATTGGGCTGAGGCTTCCCAGAGTAGGCGTTGTACTATAACCATGCAATGCACTGTGCTCAACTGGACTGCCAAAATTTGGCCAGCTACCTGCAAACAATGTTCCTTTTGTTTTAGTTGATATCTAGAACAGAAACAGTGATTAAAAACATAACTCGAAATAGTTTGTTGAACTATGTATTATATCCGTGAACATGCCTGGAGGAGAGCTGCCTATGGGTGAACCAACTTGATGCCTGAATGCTCGAGCATCGTCGGGTTCCTGCTCCTGAGTCAGTTGCTGAATTAAACTGCAAAATAAAGCATGGTGATAGTTTCTCAAATCGACTTCCAACCAATTTTGCAAGTAAATCTATTTGCATTGTACCGAAAAGATAACTCTCCAAAGAGGACGTTTTAACCCACAGAGTACTAACAATGGTACAGCATCAAACAGAATAGAATAGCAAAGTTTCATGTTTCGTGAATAAAATTGGTCAAGGTGATGGTCATAAAAAATTAATAGAGTGATGGATATTATTAAGCACTGTGTTATCATGCAAGGAGATCAATGTTTCTTTGATTCAATGGTTAATGCAATTGCAGCATCAACTTTGGCAGAGATAAAACCCAAAAGAAAAAAATACAGAAGTTGGGATTCATCAGAATTCAAATGCAAACAATCAATGCTGGAAAGTCAATTTAAAAACAAAATTAACCATGAAGATTGTAAATAATAATATTATGAGGCAGGGGCCTCATGAAGCATCACTTTATGATAGTTAATAAACGTTAAATGATTTTATGACTAAGCTTATCTGCATCTGACGTATCCTGTATTTGTTTTAGCAGAATTGCAACATAGCTCAAACTTGACAACCATTATGCTCAGCGACATAATTACCAAAAGATCAGTCATAGTAATATATCCAGTAAACAAAAGAAAACAGGTAGAAAATCAGATATTAGAACAATTATGTTAGGAGAAAGATAGTGAGGGATTTACCTTCGACGAGCTCCACCAGGCCGGCTAGGTTCAAGCTTTATGCGCTTCCCAGCTATGTCACTTCTATTTAAGGCCTTGAGAGCTGCCTCTGCAGCTCTAACATCATAGAACTCGATGAACTTATGGTGTCGTTTGTGCGGTGTTTCCCTTATCTATATTTGTTGCAAACACAACAAACATATATCAGCCAAAACCAACGTCACACCTAAGGAAAAATTACATCATAAATGAATGACGATTTCAAATGGTACCAAAATTCTACCTCCTTAACTTCCCCATAAGCTCCAAATATTTGGCGCAGGTCATCATTGGATATGGAAGCGTCCAAATTGAACACCACTAAAGTTCCTTGGTTAATATCCTTTTCTGATGGATTATCCTGCACGTAGCAAGAACAAAAGTTTCAGGAGGTCAGCAGCAACATTACATAGCTAAAACATAAAGATATCTGCGATCGAACCTTAGGAATTGAAAAATGAATATCAAGTCTTCTTCTCCTTAATGACTTGTTTTGCAATCCTCGCATTGCGGAACGGGCAGCTCTGATATCATAGTAAGATATCATGACAAATCCCCTGTGCTTACATGCAGTATAAAGAGTTCTGATATCTCCGTATTGCTATTACAAGAGAAAGACAAAAAGTAAAGCAACAAATTAGTATTTTTGTCGATTTGTAGAGAATACAAATTCCTAGAGCAGTCTCAGACCAGAAAAGTTTAAAATAACGAACGTATATAACAGGCAAGAAGAATAGACAAAAAAGAGTCTGGAAAGAGATAGTTTAACTAGAGATTGCATAAGAATCCAATATATATTGATTTGATCAGAATGTTTTCTACAAGTGGAAAAAGCAAAGAAGCCAATGTATTTAGACAATCAAAGAACATTAATACTATCACAGGAAGGACGCCGAAAGCTGCAGAAAAATGATAGATCTTCATAATGGCTAACAATTACCTCAAAGAGTGACTTGAGTTCAGAATCTTCTACGTTACTGTTGATATTCCTTACGAATAATGTACGAGAAGGGTGCTCTCCATATGGGTGTTCACCACTAACAGTTCCAGCACTATTCGTTAAACTATAATGAGAAATGCTGCTTCCCGCAATACCATCAGCCGTAGTTAACCTTGATAAACCATTGACTAGATTTTCTTGAGTTTCAGAATCTATTTCCAGTCCACCTCCACTTCCGAAGAAATCATCGTCCAAGTCCTCAAGCTGACTTGGCAAGCCACTAAAGTCAAAATCATCCGCAAGTCCAGCAAAAAGTTCATTCTCATCGCCAGGGAGAAAGCTTTCAACTGTATTTGATTCACTATCTTCAATCGGATCCTTTACTTCACCGTCTGGAAGAACTTTCTTAAGGCTAGGGAAGGAATCATCATGTGATTGACCTCCATGCACAGATACATTGAAGTTAACTGCAAATAAAAGGAAGCAAATCTAAGACAACATTCTTTAGCATAAAGAATGAAAAATGAGAAGAAAACAGTATCACAATGTTCTCACATTTCTCGTGCGGAAGGACAGGCAAAGAGGTTGAAAACAAGCTAACGTCAGTAGACGCATGATACACATCAGTCTTGCCAGGAAGTTTCCACGCATTTCTTTCTTTCCCTGAAAGACTCGTGAACGGAATTCTAGAAGAACCTGCAAAAACAGAAGGGAGATAAGCTGCAGATACGATACAGAGGAGAATTTATTCCTCAAAAGTTGACATAAAAGATGTTACTACGTATTGAGAACTTATTAACAAGGACAACAAGGAGCCTCTAAACTAACCAGAATCGGAATCTTTTGATGATTGGTCCATCGTGATCACTTTCTGCAAACAAAAGGGGTGATCAAATCTTATTAGAACTAAATAACACTGAAAAATATTTGTTACGGAAAACTCCAAGAAAACTGTACACAACTGGAAAAGCTACCAAATCTATCCAATCACATTGGAACGAGAAAAATGAAGGATTAAATACAAACATCTCTAACTCTTCGACGAAAAAAGAAGTCAACATACGAAACGAGCATGATAATCAAACACAGGCACAGAGGAGATGTGCATTAAAAGCAAACTTAATGATCTACCTCCATAGCAAACTATGGCAATATCAATTGGCAAAAAAGAAGTTAAAAACAATTACTCCATATGAGAGAAATAAAAGAACATGAGTAAAGAAAGCCTAAAATTCAAGAAATTACCACAACAAGCATCTTTCAAGTACCTAAACTAAAAAGTATTGCCTAAAACTTTACCAGAAAGTACATTACTATGAGTACACAAACAAGATTCTAAGACATCATGTGCACACCCTCATCAAAAGAGCTCAAATTTCAAATGAAATCTCAAATCAGAAACAATTGGGTTTTGGTCAACCCATGCACAAGCCCCAAAAGTGATTACAATCAACTAAACTTGAGCCAAAAAAAATCCCAACCCACAAAGAAAAAATCATCAAATTTGAACACTACTGCTGCAAGAGGTGCAAAAATTAAACACAATCCAAGAAAAGATCACAACTTTACTACCCAATTTGCAATAAAGATCAAAACTTTACTACCTAATTACAATAAAGATCGCACCTTTATCACTAAATCAACCCAAAAAACATTTTTTTTTGTAATAAAAACCAAAACCCACCTCAATCATACCATGAAAATGAAAAAGACAAAAAACCCACAACAAAAAACAGAGAGAGAAACAGAGTAGTACCTCATTAGCAAGATGAACAAGACTGATAACTGCCAAAAAAAGAGGGGTGTAAGAGAGAGAAAAAGAAAGTGGGGTTTGAGAGAAAAAGAAAAAAATGGGCAACAAAAAAAAATAAAAATCTAAAGGGCTTTTGGTGGAGAAAAAAAAAAGGATGTAATAAAATGAAAATTTTTTACAAGTCAAGACAAAATGAACAAACACACAAACACACACACTCAATAACACAGAGTTTCGTAGAAGCAGAGGAATTGGTTTCTTCTACTCTTTCACTTCCTTCTCTCCCGCCGGAACACCAGTGAAAAATTGATGATTCAAGAGAGAGAAAATCAAAAAAAAATTGAGGAGAGAGAAAGTGAGACCCAAAAAAGCAAAAATTGGAATAACAATGGAGAATGATTGGAGGGAAAGAGGGGAATCTGAGATATATATTATATTATTATGTGTATGTATGTATGTATGTATAATATATTTGTACAATAATTGCAGTGATGAAAATTAAATTATTATTATTATTGGGTTTTTTTTTTTTTTTTTTGCAATAGTGTGTATCTTTTGATTGCAGGAGGCAACAAGATAGTTATTACGAGCTTGTTTTCTCTTTTAGTTAAGCTCTGTTTGGAAAGTGGTTGTAAGTATGGTTCAAAATTTTTATACGTTTCCTCGAAAATCAACCAAACGTTTCCATTTTTCACTTCGTCCAAACGAAACCTATAAGTAATTTTCAATTACATTTCAACTATAACTTTTACGAGGTTTTCGAAACATATCGAAAAGCCTCTGAAAATTATGAAATGTTTCTAATATTTAGGAGATCGAAACATACATCTAAACCGAAACTTTGATCTATGGTTGTAAGAACAGAAAGTCAATATTACAGAATTTTTGAGAATTCTTTTTTTAAATATTATATTTGTTAGATATAATTCTTGTAGTTTTGGATAAAGTTTTATTTTTGGTGAGATTTAAGAGGATGCAACAAATTGGATTACGTGTAAGAATTGTCACGATTTGTGTTCAATGAATTTGGATGTAATGTGGAATCGATTTAGTGCAGATATACGGCGCATCCCAAACAAGCCTTAATTCTCATTCTGAGTTTTTTCTTTTTAATATTTTCTTCTTCTCTTTTATTGTGTGAATGGGGCAGTATTTGACTGTATTTAAATTTGGTTTGGAGTCCGTTGACGCTAAATCTAATTTGCTGAGGTTCTGTAGATACGTGTGATGATAATAATTATTATAATAGTATCAATCATTTATTAATTACTAAGAAGAATAATGTTATGGTAATTATAATTTGGCTCGAATTTTGGAATAAAATACAAAGAGTGCCACTGGTAGGTAAGTGGACATGATTGGTGGATAGAGAGTATGGGCCGAAAAGTGTTCCGCCTTAAATTACCAAAGATAATAAAAATTGCCTTTCTTTTAACATATGCCTCCTTAAAACATCGAGTAAAACACGAGTGGATAGTCTTTATAATAAAATTAGACAGATGATTATGAATTGAGGTAGTTCCTTTTAGCTATGGATCAAAATTTTGGTTGGTGTGGGTTAAATATTAGAAACTCTATACTCTTTTGACATAATTTGAAAAATCAAAAGAATTGAATCATGCTATCTCACTAAACTCAATCATACAAAATTACGTGCCTTTATTTACAAGAATATAACATAGTTCGTGATATTAATATTATGAATAATCCAATGAGTTGCTTTGTGGAAAAAGGCGAGAAGATGGATTATTATAATCTGGAAACATTAAAAATAGAAAAAGCATCACTTTCAACTTTCGTGGATGTTCTCCGAGGTTAAGACTTACAGTTTGTTCTTCAATGATGAGTTAAGCAACAATCATGCTTATGTTGTCGTCCTAAATTTGGTATGATTTTTCTTTCCTTTTTGTTTTGTTTATAAACAATGATATTCCTAAAATCTTTAAGAAAATGGATAATTAGATGTTATCTATGGTGTTTCAAACATTTTCTACTTGGTAGCTTTTGAGCATGTAAAAAATTATATTTAAATGAGTTTATATAACTATCTAAAAGCTCTACTGAAAAGAGTTGAAATTTTTTCACAAATGTAATTGGTGATAGTGTTGAGAAAAATTGGCATAAGTAACTATTTTCATCATAAAATTATTTCAAGCAACCTTTTTACAATGTTGTAGTGCATCTACTAGTTGATAGAGTAATTTTTTTTTAAAAATTATAGGGCATTAGCTTCTCAACAATATTACATTATAGGCGTATTTATAATAAGAAAATTTTAATTCGTTGCACCACTTTGACATGCAAGAACTGGAGGTGACAATTTCCTGTATTGGTGGGGAAAAGATACTAGTTTGTGTATACGAATGGGAATCTTTCTAACTATTTGCTCAAAACTTTATTAGCTGAAACATTAATCAACTATTTGCTCATAATTTTATCCGGTAAAACAATCAAGATATTTTTGTATCTTCATTGTATCATAATGTCAATCATTTAAGACTAAACTAACACCACCAAAATGGACCAAGCAAAAGCAGACAAATGCATACACTTTTTATGAGCATGAAACCTAAAACTGTCCAATTTGCCACTTAATTGATACTCTTAAACTGCTAATTTGGTTTACAGCCCTACCCCACCCAAGTGAAAAAGGAAATGAAAGTTTAAATCAGTAATGCACAAATTATGAAAATCTTGAAATCTTCCAATAACCATCATAATTTCAACCATTGCTGCACCTTTAAAAAAAATTATCAATTTTCTCTCAACAGAAGAAATATTAACACACTATGTAAGCCACAAGTTTCAAATCAAGTAACCCTTAATTTTTCTCGTAGCATTTTCACTGCACAAATTTTCAAAAACTAAGCTATCTTATAACTTGTATTTAATCAATTTTATTGATGTGTGGGGTATGAATGGTGAATGTAAAGTTTAATCAATGTAAAACGAATTACCACGATCCACTTGTAATAATCTCAAGATCCATTTCAAATATATATTGTATATCTTATAGAAAACAATTGCAAAATAAATGAATTTAACAAACGTACAAATAATACAAATATAAATTTATAACAAAAAAATATCAGAAAATATTACAGTGATTAGAAATTTGAACTGCAGCTCATTTATCGGGCCGCAACTCTCCCATCAGACCAACTTTTGTAGGTGATTTATGAAATGAAAAAGCTGATTATCAAACACTGATGGCAATGGTTAAGCGACAGGTTTTTTGTTTTATCCGACTCGCACATTCATAGTGCCCATTTGGTGTTTCAGAGCAAGCTCGAGGAATAAATTAATATTTAAACTAAGTTTAAATTGTTGTCTCAATTCTTTGATGTATCATCGAGACAAAATATTAAAAAGTACTGATGTACACTCTGACGTTTGTTGTGATTAAGAAACATCGTTTCAAACTAATGACTAGTGACAAAGTTGAAAAAAAAAAAAAAAACTCTTTATCAAATCTATTTTAAAAAATATTAAAACTGCGGGCGTATTCAAGAATTTAATTCGAGGAGGGCTAATCTAATGAATAATTTTATTTTTTTAAAACAATACTATGAAGAAAAAGTTGTTACTTATAAATAATAATGTTAATACATAACATGCAACAATATAACAACAATGTAAGAAGTAAAAGTATGTTTTAAAACCAACAATATAACAACAATGTTTTAATATAAAAGCGATCATATAACCAATGTTTCGAAAACCGGATCGGACCGGTCGGTTGAACCGGATCGGACCGGTCGGTTGAACCGGTTGGACAGGAGAACGGTTCCTTGTCCAGACACCGGTCGAACCGGTTTGACCGCCGGTTCGATCAGTTCAACCAGCAAAACCAATGAACCGGTGGCCTTACCGGTTCAATGCCTGGTCCGGTTTTTAAAACATTCCATATAACAGAATTACTACATTAATTACTGACTAAAAGTTAATAATACAACATGGTAAATATGATAGTATTATTAAACAACATTAGACAATATTTCACTGAAAATCTGCTTTGAAATTGTTGTAGACTTTCCCTAAATCTGATCTAATAAATAACAAAACTGAACTATTTTTGTTTATAGTAAGTTTGGAAAATCTTGGGAGGGGTGTGTAACTCTCCCAAGCCTCATCATATATACGCCCCTGTCTAAAACGCACAAATAAGAAGCAACATAAATGTGATAAATGTTAGAATGATTTAAGTATTATGAGTGAGAACCATACCACATGACCTATATTCATATTTTGAAGAATAAAAAACAATGAAAAGCAAAAAAAGTTTAAAATTCAGAAGAATACTAGAAATCCACCTCCGCGACCTTTTTACTTTCAAATCCTTTTTCGATATTATAAATTAATTAAATAATAGTGTGAAATTTGTATTATAATTACATTTATACATTCTGAAACTTAACAAGTATATATATCAGATACACCTCACTAGGCATAAAAAAAAATACACACCTTACTAATTTGGTCAAAAACAATGATAGAATTGAAAGTTCTTTATTATTCATGCTGACATCAACAATAATTAGTCGACATTTTTTAATTGTATAAGTTGATTAGTCTCTGTAATTTTTAAACATTACGAGAAATATACAATGATACTAAATCTTAACTGATGTGATTGTAATTTATTTATGACTATTTTTTTATCATTATATATATAACATTTTTTTATGAGTAGCTTGATAGACTAATGGGTACCAAGTCTATAAGCCTAATTTGAGTAAGGCTGAATGACTCTTTTTTTCTCATTTTGTAGTTTTAGAAGTTAGGCAGACATGAAAAGGGCACTTGTCTTTGCTATATTTGATCTGCTATAACTAGTAAATTTTAGGGGCTCTTTGTATCTTAATTCTTGGATTTCAGTTTACTTAATGATTTTAAATATAGTTTAGTAAGCTTTAAATAGAATCTCTACTAATCTGCCTTATAGTACTCTTAATATGTTGAATGTCTTTGTATGCCAGACAAATATTTCATCTCTGAATTGAACTTTTAAGATGATGTTTGCAAACTATATTTAAAATAGAAGCTCATAATTTGAGCTAAAGTTGTAAAAGTATGTATGAGCCATAAGTTAAGAATGCTTGAAAAAAAAATTAAAGCTCACTAAAAGTTGTTAAATCAAATAGTTTTTTTTTAAAAAAAAAGAAACCCCTACAATCTAAAACCTAGTATATACAACTTCTAGATAGTGTGTTTTATTACTTAAAAAGTGATTGCGTATTTTTAACTTCTTAATCAAAAACCATAAAAGTTCTTAAATTAGATTAAAATTAAGCAGGTTCTAGGACCGAGCTCTAGATTGTATAGGTCAAAGTAAAGTACATTTTCTCATGCAAAGAATGGGGTATATGATTAGTTCAAAGATGGATGATTGTGCCCCTCATTTTGATTAGGGGTAATTGAAATGTTACGCTACGATCGTAACGGTTGATCCAACAATTCGGAGACTGGTCGATTATTCGTTCGTACATAGAGATTCCTCCTTATTTCACATGTGGGTTCATCTATTATTGGTTACATGAGATGCCAACATATGAGTCATTAATCAGTACTAATAAGTAATAACTCTTAATTTTCCTCACTTTATGCTATATGATTTGCACATATTGCTCATAATGTTCTATGAACTTCAAGGTAAGGGTCTCCAATTATTGTATCTTTCAATGTTTTATTGTTCTCAATGTTGAAATGTTTACAACTTTACATCATATAAGCTCCTTGAGTGACCGTCTATTGCTTGACTAAATATTTGCTTATACATGTAAGTAATGAGAGATTAATAATAGTCACCCCTACTTAGTTTTTGGGAAAAACTCAAGGGCGCACTCTCCATTTCCCTTACTATTTTAGGTTGATTAAAGTACTATTTTTTTAGGTCACTTGAGCATGTGAAGGTTATCTCTGCCTACAGTACCTTTGTCGGAAACAAATAAAACGAGGAAACGATATAGTTTGATTAAAACAGAAATTCACGTGCATCTTTTAGTGAGTCCATATAGAAGAGCTGAAATGAGACAAATACTAAAGAAAATTCAGATTAATTTTTGTTTCTTTATTTCTTCTCACTGGTTGTAGTTATTTAGTCAAACTGACAAATCTTGGCTTCAAACTAGTTTAACATTAGGCTCATTCTCCTTTTTACACATGTTCTATATTAAGAGTAATTAATCGTAATAAAGAAAGAGCTATAGTCAAAGTGAGTCGAAATGACGGGTCTAAAGCGCATTAACTTTGTTACTATTATTTTCTATATGCTATAATTTTTCATGTTTTTATAATAACACAATTAGATAACGAGTCTAATCTGATCAAAACTTATCCATTCGTGCAAGCGTGCAGCGCTGCCATCGGAGTTCACGTTTTAATTATCTCGATGGTATCTTTGTTTAGACTTTAGGATATGCTTGGTTATTGTGATTTTGAGAAACGTGAAGATGGGCCGGGCCAGTCAATGAATCTACCTCTCCACCAGCCCATTTAGTTTTTCACTAGCCCAATATAATCTTTCAAGAGAGTCCTATAACCCATTTAGCTTTTTACTAGCCAATTTAATCCTTCAAGAAAGTCCTTAATCGTTTATAGACTATCCGACAAATTGAATGCCCAGCCCAGTTAGAATGGAAGTACGAGCAAACACGTTGAAGATCTTGTTGCCAATAGTCAATAATGGGCTGGTGACTTCAACTGGAACACACATGAAAAGGAAAATATCATTCCAGTCATGCAGTATCAAATTTTCGTTTTTTTTTTTGAATAAATAAATTTTCGTATTAATTTCCTATAAAAAAAATTATTTGTATTAGTTGCACCAAGTTATAGGCAACCACTATACGAAAGAATTACTCCACATGGATCCCATAATCCAACACTTTCATAAAATTGTCGTGCAAGCATCTTTTTTCTTCTTGTGGTGTTTTGATTCGACATACTAGAAAAGAAAAACAAGTTCACTAATTTAAAGCATATTTTTCAACTTTTTGTTAAAATCTACTCTCAAGCATACTAAATACATAACATAGTTAAATCATAAAATATTTTCATGAATTTGATGAATATTTATTCGGATGCTACTATAATTCATATTATGAAGTTCGACTACAATTTGGATATCAACCCGCAAATCCCCACGTAGCCGCAAAACATGTACGAAACCCCTATGTAATTTATTAATTATCTAAAACCTGATATGATTTCATATTCTCTGTACAAAGTTTTCGTATTGATTCAAGTTACTCCGTCAATTTTTGTTATTAAATGACTAAACTGTCTTTACTTTAATTTTTTATAAATATATAATTTTGTTTCTTACAAAAATATTTTATTATGAAAAATGTCATACGTAAGATCCTTTTGATTTATAAGAGACCTAAAATAATTCTATATTATTTTAAAGCAAATAAATTATAATTAGAATTATGTACAAAACTTTAAAATTACAAGGGAATTCTAAATAATTATCAAACTATAAAATGGATGGGATTTTATACACTTTTCCTTAAATTCTGGTAGCAAATACATTCACAACGTCAGAAGGATAAATTACATTCACTTGTCGTAATGAGTTGTCAATTCACGAAGAAGAAAAAGGAAACCCACTTCTGTTAATGGGTTTGTTACACTTTATAATTATATATTATAGTTAATGTGGACAAGCAAAGGAGATGTAGTTGAAATCCTGGTCAGAAGAAAAAAAGAATTCCTGTCACGTAAAGTAAGTAAAAGAGGAATCATTATCACTTATTGGTTATAAAGACTATATTTCGTATCAAAAAGCTATTGGCGTAGCCTAAAATAAAGGAACTAAGACTTAAATAGTTTAATTACATGTTAGTTTAATTTCATTTCAGATATAAGGGATAAGAAAACTTTTGAATTAGTCAAAATTAAATTAAGCAAGACCTTTAGAGGGGTCAAGTCATGAAAAAGCCATATGATCTTCTTTTGCTCTTTTCTTGTTAATTTACGTTTGCTGTTTAAGGGGAAAACATATAGTTTTGACTTTTAACAAACAAACGTATAACTGGCTATTTTACTTTTAGTTTGGACTTTTGCTAGATGGTCCAGGTTTTTAATTATTGTGGAGAATTATATCGAAAATCATCACTTGATATTTATTGATCATCAATTTTTATAAAGTACTTTTTTCATGATTATTTATCAATGAAATACAATCAATAAATCTTTATTAAATCTCACTATATATTTGTATTAATAACATAAGATTTTAGCACTGTACCACTATACTTATCAGATAATTTTATCAAAATTTTAATCAACCACTGCTACAATATATTCCGTAATTTGCCTACCATACTAATGAGAATCCTTTTAATCACTAAAAAATTTAGTTCCACGTTTCACGTCCCTATTTCAGAATAAATAAGTTCAATAAGTATTATGTTTCACTAGACGTAAAGTTGACAGAGACATTTTATTTCTTGTGGTTCTTCTTTTGGAAGATTTGAGCTTTACAATCTTTTTTAGGTTTAGATGTGTGGTTAATTAGTAGTACTGTCTTTTTAAAGCCATGTGGCAATCCATGGGTCTTAATCCTGGAGTATACACGTGAATAAGATAGTCTACTCAAACATTAGATTATTGTTAAGGACTTCTCTTTTTCTTTTATATATATAAAAAGAAAAAAAGATTATTGTTAAGGACTGTTTGGCAGCCAAAAATGGCTAAAGATTAGAAAAGCTAGAAATTAATTACAGTATCAGTGTTGTATGACTACGATTCGTTTGGTATTGGTAACACAATTTATATCGTACTTCAATCTTTTGTGCATTACTATGTCGTTTTGGAATAAGATAAGTGTTTTATTTTTATGGGCATGGAACAAAAATGTGTGGTAATATATTCGAGTACTCAATTCTAAAAATTTATACTATCGCATATTTGACTATTCTCATTTGTCGTTCAATGACTTTGTTTATAATACCCGTCTACACCACGAGGAATAGATAAGATCATCATGCCGACCTGCCTATTTTTCACGAGCTGCAATCGTACTCTCTCGGGGTCCATGCATTAGATCACACAGGCCTAGGAATTTATGAGGGTACGGCCTTACCCTGACGTGCAGTTCCTCTCTTGACACCCTCCACCTAAGAATCTCAATGTTACCAATTGTAAGATTCTCCTAGACAGTCGAATGATTGCATCATGCAGAATTTCTTATTGTCATGTTCACCAACCTTATCTCCTTCCCTTTAATCACGACACTTGCACTTAAACAACTAAAACGCCTCCCCTACTATCAAAAGACAAAATCAACTTGTGTAACACGTTAACTCCACACTAAATTTATGGTGGATGAAATCAACTTTTAGCTTATGCCGACTCAACATCATGAGGATGCCGACTGTAGTGGATGGTGGAAGCGTATGAACAATGAACTAGTCTTGTACCTACTAACACGTGTCCACCTTCCACCCAATTATAAATACTCCCACGCATCCCGGCAACGTTGAAGGCTTCAAAGACTCACTTTACATATAATTAATTCCTATAGCTAATTTTGAGGTTTAGACTTGAGGTTAAGAATAACTGTTTTAAATATAATTCCTAAGAGCTATTTTTGAGGTGTTAGTAAGGGTGGCAAATGGATCAACCGGACCGGATCCAAGTCTAAATCCATGTGGATGCGATCCATTAGGATTTGGATCCAACCGGATCCATAGGGGTGGATCTCAAATGGATTCAACTTGGACCAGATCCGGGTCCGGATCCATGTGGATCCGCGGATCCAAGTAGTACTATTTTTGGATCCAATCATGGATCCGAACGGATCCATTTGTGGATCCACCGCTGATCCATAGTCGGATCCAAGTGGATCCATCTTGGTAGATCCATCTAATCCACCAAATTAACCTCTACTCAACCCAATTTTCCCAACCAACAATCTATCTCACCACCTTAAATTTAATAATATATATCATTATTCTTAGTTCTTAAATCTTAATTAACAAGATATTGGACGCTTAGAAAGAAAAAAAAAATTGTAATTTAACACTCAACTACATTACGATATAAATGTGCAAGCTAGTGTTTCACATAATTTAACTTTTTCTTTTAATTTTAAAATATGCAATGCTCTTTTGAGATGTATTTACTAAAAATATATATGTATGTATATATATATATATATATATATATATATATATATATGTGTGTGTGTGTGTGTGTGTGTGTGTGTATTTGAGAAAAATATAGAAATCATGAATACTTCTATAACAAAAGTAATATTATTTTTTGTAATGTTTTTAATGAAGTTGAGTTTTGGAATTTGGAAGACTTTCTCGAGCTTTTGATTAAGGATTAGAAATATTATTTAGATTCTTTTTATATATGATTGAGAAATTTTTTTGCCTCTTTACAAATTGAGGTTAAAGATTACAAAATTATAAAACTTAATAATGAGAATAAAAATGCCAATCAACCATAAATTGTACATATCTTTAACTTTAATTGATAGATACCAAATTAAAGCACGAGATCTTCTTCTCATAATGAATAGTTATACGTTGTCAAATTATTTTGCGTAATTAAAAAATTAAATTCATAGTAAAATAAAGTTATATTTTAAAAGTGTACAAATGCATAAATACAATGAGATAGTGGCACGAATAAAAAGCTAAATGCCAAAAATTGCTTTAAATTGAGTTAGATCTAGACATGGGCTTGGATGGATCCAAATGTGGATCCATCTGGATCCACTCACGGATCCACCCAGATCCATGATTGGATCCAGCCGGATCCACTCACGGATCCACCCAATCCACCCGGATCCACGTTTGGATCCACATTGGATCCAGGTCCACCTTGGATCCACCGGATCAACTTGGTTTCGGATCCATGGTGGATCCTGGGTGGATCGGATCCGATGGATCCACAACGGATCCGGTTGGATCCATGGATCCGGATCCATTTTGCCACCCCTAGGTGTTAGACTTGAGGTTAGGAATAACTATTTCCAACCATGCCTTGATTTGCAATATCCATTTTGTAAATATGTACACATCATTCTTTTTAACTTATTGATCATAATAGTTTTTCACATTTCTTTGTCCTATTGGTCACAAGCCATTTATTCTAAGTCTAGGCTGACCATAATCAACATAAAAAGACACGATCGTATTATACCTCTAGTTTCGGGTTGCCCGGAGTCAGTACGCATCCAATCCAAGATCCAATCTCTAAATATATTAGACGTTAGAATTATGACCCCGAATTGGTGCTTAAGTGCTCATCGCAAAATAGTTTAACAATTTGATTTATGGTGTCTTGATAAAGATTGTCTTTTTGTTTTTGTTTTTTTTTTTTAATTATCAAACATTAACTTGATAAATATTATCTTTATACTGTCATATATCGCTTTAATTGATGTGCGCGTTGTTTTTTAATTAATGAGATGCATTACTTTTGAATCCTACTTTTACTTAAAAACATGTCTATCTACTTTTATTTTTTCCCATAAGTATTATATATATATATATATATATATATATATATATATATATATATATATATATATATATATATATATATATAATTATAATTACATATCATTTATCAAAGTAAATTTAATTAGTACGTAGTTATTATCTAATAAGTCGCACAATACAATGGCCAATCATTTGATTAAGCAGAATCTAACTAATTATGCGGAACTACATAAATACCTATACTAATGGGTCTCACATATTTTATCTTTTTCCTAAGATAATAGTTCTGTCTATATTCCTTCACAAGATCCGCCTTTAACTATGTTACCATACATTCATAAAATATATATCACCTTCTGATTTTATTCATATTCCGTAATTAACTTATATGTATGTTATCATTTATAAAACATATCTTTGATTATTAGTTGAAAACCATAATACAACAGTTGAAAAACATGGACGTAACTTGGAATTACGGTAAAAGAAATTTAAATTATATATAATCTAATTTGTAAGTTGTAACCCTCCTTACCAGCAAAGAAACTAAAATGGTCTGAATGAAAGTGACAAAAAATCTTCCTTTTTTGATTGGTAAAGTTCTTCTCCACACCTCACACTTTACATGTATAATTGAGCAATGAAATTCTTTTCATGCTTTATTTATATATTTCTTTAATTATTTCGTTTTCGATGTAATCTTTTTGATTAATAATTGGTTTGCGGGGCCATACGAAAATAATAGTGTATCCTTTCCTTAGATCTTCCAATAATGTAGTTTGTCTTGTTCGGAGGAAGCCAAAAAAGAAAATAAAAAAATAAACAACATTAGGAAACTTTCAATAATTACCACAAGATACCCACCAATCATTCTCACTGTGGTTAATCTCTTTCTTTTCCTTAAATTTTTTATATTTTGGAATTGTTTGGCATACTCAACAGTGTCTGGAACTTGGATATCTTATAATAAGAAGAGTTTTCAGTTCTATTCAAATTCGTTAAGCTTTTAACCATAAGCTCAAAATGTTTGTTAATGTCCACTTTTGGTACTCTAAAGACGCTGGATATATATGTAGGTGTGAATTATTTATCATGTATGTTTTTATTTGCAAAATCAAATAGCTAATTTTAAGAACTTCTTGGAAACTTTCTAAAAGGAATTCAAAAATGCCAGAAATCCATTTTTTGGTAATATAAAATAGCCATTTACTTTATTAGGTGTTACTTCACAATTTTCAAAACTATGTAAAGATCTTAAGCTATGAGTTAGTTTTGGTTTATGTTTCTGCCACTAGACAATGTAAACTTTTTTAACTTTTCGAGTGCTTTTCAAATATGTTTTGGAAACATCATAGAGTAGTTAATACTTATATTACAATAATCTTTAAAAATACTTTTATGTTTCTTTTTCATAAGATTAAATATACAAAAAGATTGGTAATTATTTGAGAAAACGTTTAGAAATTGTGTTCCATTTTTGTGAGTGCATGTCTATAGTTATCAACTCAAAAGACCCTCGACCTGATTTCACTTTTTTTAAGAGGGAGGCTTCAGAACGGGACGATAAAATATCTCCTTTTTTTATGATTTTTTTATGGTAAACATTTTCCAAAAATCTCTCACATGCTCCCGCACACACAAACACACACACACATATTAGTATATATATATATATATATATATATATATATATATATATATATATATATATAATTGTATATATCTTCATTTGGCAACAAAACAACCACTGATTTACCAGTCAATACTAGCAACAAAGTGGCACACAAAGAGTTCATCATGACCATTAAAAACCAACAACAATCTTAGGTTGATACATCATTTTCCTCGTGTCATTTTACTGAGTGGGTTTCTCACTATGTCCTTTGAATATTTAAGTCCATTGCTTTGCTCCCACTAAAAATTATGGTTTTTGCAATTCCATGCAAAACATCTAGAAGGATTTGTGACATGTAAAGTAACTGTTTGGTAGGGGGCAGGTTTCATTCACCCGCTGCCCCTAACTGCGCATTTATAATCCACGTGACACATAACTTGCCGGACCACATTGAAATTTCGATTTATAGTGTTAGTTTATTACAAAAGTAAATGGACTATATATGTAATTTAATCCCCGTATTTATAAATGAGCGTAAAGATATTTTCTTTCTTGATAATAATGTACAAATAGTTTTGATGAGACGGTAACCACGCATTTATATATGTGATGATTAATAGATAAGATGAAAACTCAAAGGGAGGATTACTCTTCATTTGGATCGTTTTGAATATAGCACTGAATAATGGAAATACTGTCTAAGCCTAGAATAATATGAGATATTTGAGATCCATTATAATATTTGGACGAGAACACAATTTTATGGTAGCCTTTTTCTATATGAATGTAATTGAGAACTTAGAAAAGGTAGAATACTATTTCTTCGCACATTGGCTACGAAATGTTTCAAGAGGAATCTTGATAAAAATTAGGTGATTGCAATTAGTAGAAATTATCTTTGGAGTCTATAAGATAAGCAAAAATACCAATCATGAATGTTTTTCTTTTTAATAAGGAAAGAGAACTTATATTAGAAAATAGCAAAAGCAGTGGGAGGATAAGTAATACTCCCCAAAATACATGAAACCAATCATGAAAGTATTATGATTATAAACTATTAAAAGATTAGTACTAATGCAATATCTCTTCATTGATGAACTAAATAATATTCCACATCAGACTAAATTGGATTTCATTGTAGTTTTGCTTTAGCTTAAGTTCAAAATAATACACACTTGGATCACTACACGCGAGACTAAGTCGGTGGTTGTTCTGGTGTAGACCATTCAATAGCAACAATCGAACAATCAATTATGGTACAATCAATCGACCGAACTTCTCAATGACTAGGTAAAAGTAACATTCATTATATTCGTGCAATATACATAGTGTATATAGTGATTAAACTCGAGACCCGCTATGAATGACTCATAGCCACTCCTATATAAGTGGTGCGTGCCATGTTAACTTAAAAGATTGATTGAATGATTAATAGATTGATTTACCAGTCTAAACAAGTAAGTTAGTGAGACACTCAAACATCGACAAGATAAGACGAGTCAATCATGCTCGATTATTAGGTCAATGACTTGAGTTGTCTCTTCCTTAATATCGAGTCTAATTCAAATTACGCGATATGTCATGACCACCACAGCACAGTACTGAATACAATATCAATCACTGGCATGTGATTCAATCATTACTATCATGTAGCATAGTAATTACATTTTCTTTTACAATAATAAATTACTGGCATTATGTATAATTCATTAGTTGAACAATTATCCCCTTTAAAGTATTAATTATCCACTGTATATTCAAAGAAGTGAGAATGAAATAATTTCATTAAATCCCA
Source organism: Misopates orontium (assembly GCA_946800315.1). NCBI lineage: Eukaryota > Viridiplantae > Streptophyta > Magnoliopsida > Lamiales > Plantaginaceae > Misopates > Misopates orontium. The sequence goes on along the minus strand of OX326949.1, from coordinate 2,869,280 downwards.
TTTATAAAATTAAATTTATAATTTTGACCCATCTTTAAAACCCAACCTCCTCCTTCTCTCTCCTCTCTTTCTCTCTCTCCATTTTGTCGGTGTCAGATCTCACAACCCCCACCCCCACCAGCTGCTAAAGGGTTCCTTTAGATCCACACATTCTCACAAACCCTTATATATATATATATATATATATATATATATATATATATTTATAATATTAATAATTAGATACACAATAAGGGTTTGTAAAATTAGAGAGGGCTTTTGTTATGATATATTGTAATCTGGGTGTTTGATGTTTTTTTGTATGATTGTTGGTGATTTAAGTATTTTATGAAGGATCGATTTTTCGACAATAATTCGAACTGGGATTGTTCATTCGCCATTAGAAGCCGCGGTAGATGGGGAAAATGTGGCTAATTTGTTCTTCAAACTATTGAATTTGTTCTTTTGGATTAAAGTGATTTTTTTTTCTAATATTTGTGGGGTTTTTTGAGATATAAGAAGAATGCAGACGGATCATCGAAAGAAAGTGAGTTCCTTTTTGATGGGTTTTGATTAAAAATCTGTTCTTTAATGTGGGTTTTGTTTGTTTTTCGCGTTTATGGTCGAATTCGATAATGTTGTTTTGATTCTGTGTTATGATCTAGCTGCTCTTGGTTCTTGGATGCTTTTGTATTACTATTAGTATGTTGGTTTGTCAGATATCAGTTTAATTAGTAGAGATCTTTCTTATATAGTTTTGAAGTTGTGAATTTATTTATGTTCTTGGTGTGGTTGGTGTTTGATTTGTGCGTATCTTCACCTTAGGAGGAATCGTTATTACTAAAGTGATTTATCGAAGTGAATTGATAAAAAAGGAGAAGAACTCCAATATCGCGCTAATCGTTTTATCATCTATGTGTGTTCTCTTTGTAAATTTATTCAATTAATTATGTTCCTTTTATCGATTTATCTGAATCTAAGTTTGCGGTATATCACTTCTCTTCTTCCGCCAAAGCATAGTTGATTGAAATCTGGTTCCTATAGTATAAACATGAACAAACAATATTATCCGTAGTGTTTGTATGTAACAAGTTTTCAAGCTTATGTTTTTTTGTTGGGTGGTATTTTAGTAACTGGTAGCAGGTATGTTTTTGATTGATCTAAAAGTGTGTTTTTTGTTTCGTGCACAGAGCTCCACAGAATTGGAATTCTTTTCCGAGTATGGTGATGGAAGCAGGTATAAAATCCAGGAGGTCATTGGTAAAGGAAGCTATGGGGTTGTGTGTTCCGCTATTGACACTCATACTGGTGAAAAGGTGGCCATAAAGAAAATTCATGGCATCTTTGAGCACATTTCTGATGCTGCTCGAATTCTGAGAGAGATAAAGCTTCTTAGGCTTCTGCGACATCCAGATATTGTTGAAATTAAACACATTATGCTTCCACCTTCAAGGAGAGAGTTCAAAGATATATATGTTGTTTTTGAGCTCATGGAATCAGATCTACATCAAGTTATCAAGGCTAATGATGACTTAACTCGGGAACACTATCAGTTTTTCCTGTACCAATTGCTTCGTGCCCTTAAATATATACATACCGGTGATTACCATTTCCCTCATCTTTGCCTAATTGCATATATTTTATCTTGTTTAAAATGTTCTTCCCAAGTTACTCAAAAGAGAAAAGTATAAGAACCTTAAGCATGTCATAACTTATGACTGTAGAGTTTTTCGTGTATCTTTTTGTGCTATTAGTGACTCGAGTACTGTCAATGTGACGTTATGCTATGCCTTAATTACTTGTCAGATGCATGGCTGCTGTTTTTTTAGCTATGATTTTTTTTTTTTTTTTTTTTTTTTTTTTTTTTTTTTTTCATTTTTACTCTTCTTTTCTTATCTTTGTCGTTCTCTTTATGTGCAAAGGCTTTGCGACTTTAATACTGAGAGTGGTGACTTTTGCTAATTAATCAAGTGTTTTTGCAGCCAATGTTTATCATAGAGATTTAAAACCAAAAAATATTTTGGCAAATGCAAATTGCAAACTCAAGATATGTGATTTTGGATTGGCGAGAGTTGCATTCAATGACACACCTACAACAATATTTTGGACGGTATGAAATTACAGATTGGACATAATCAAATACCTTTTTGCACTTTCACTCTAACTCTGACAGCTATGTCTTGTGGCTTAATTACAGGATTACGTTGCTACAAGATGGTATAGGGCTCCAGAATTATGTGGCTCGTTTTTCTCAAAGGTATAATTCCTTAATATCTCTTGCAATTTTTTGTTAATGAAAAAATATAATGGTTTATTATGCTATTTAAGTTCAGATTCTTCATATGCTATTCCTCACAAAAGTTCTAATTTTAGTCATTAAAGGAATATGTCCTTGCACATCATAAGCATTTTGATATTATAGAAAGGGCCTTAATTTGAGGATGCATCATTTTGAGTTTAAGGTGCCCTAATGCATGAATCTTTGTTCAAATTTGAGAGTCTGTTGGAAGTGTGGAATGCAGCAAATCAGTAACATTTGGGCATTGGCAGATCATTATGCAGTATCTTCAAATTTTTTATTTTTAGATTACGAGCTTTCTCATAAAGAAGAAGATGATGGAGTAGAAGCTAGTTTAAGAATATAGAATGTGAATTGCATGATGACTCTCCATTCCCTCATTTCATCACGTATAAATTCTCCATGAATTACTTTCCCTGGCTCACTTTGTTTAATGCATGTGGCACGTGGAGTTCCTACATCAAGTATATGTTCCGTATAGTAGATATTATCATAATTAACAAGCATTGATGTTTCTCAGTTTTTGATTGCATACTTTTTCAGTACACTCCAGCAATTGATATATGGAGTATTGGCTGCATTTTTGCTGAGGTATTGACGGGGAAGCCTATTTTTCCTGGAAAGAATGTTGTTCACCAGCTGGATCTGATAACTGATCTTCTTGGAACACCTTCAATGGATACCATTTCCCGAGTATGAATTGTTTCATTCATTTAATGCCTTATTGTATTTCAAGTTTCTTATAGTTTCACTTGTGCACCAACCTGTTCTTGATATTTTATTTCTTCTCTTTCTTTAGGTGCGAAATGAGAAGGCCCGAAGGTACCTTACGAGCATGAGAAAGAAGCAACCTGTTCCTCTTGCTCAGAAATTTCCAAATGCTGATCCTTTTGCTCTCCGCTTGTTGGAAAGGCTGCTTGCTTTTGATCCTAAGGACCGTCCAACTGCCGAACAGGTTTGGTTTGTACTAGTTTCTTCTAAATAGTGTCTTATTGAAAGTTCTCATTTTTTTTTGTGTTCTTTCACTGTCAAATGATAGATTCTGTTGAATTCATATTTTTATATGAGCTGGAACTTTTTCTTTCTTTTGGGTTTATTATGATATTCTCCACTAATAGAGTTATTTTTCTTATTTTTTTTATTTTTTATTCATTCAGGCACTTGCTGATCCTTACTTTAAGGGGTTGGCCAAAGCTGAGAGAGAACCATCCTGCCAACCAATTTCGAAGATGGAATTTGAATTTGAGAGGCGAAGGGTTACTAAGGAGGATATAAGAGAATTAATATTCCGTGAGATATTAGAGTACCATCCTCAGTTGCTGAAGGATTACATTAATGGGGTTGAAAGAACTAATTTTCTTTATCCAAGGTGAGAACAACTGGTGATTATTTTTTCAATGCTTCTCCTCCTTTCATTATAAATATTGCTAATCTTGGATCATATATGTCTTTTGTGCAGTGCTGTTGATCAGTTCAAAAAGCAGTTTGCTCATTTGGAAGAAAATAGTGGTAAAAGTGGACCTGCGATTCCACTTGAAAGAAAACATGTTTCTCTTCCTAGGTACGTGCTATATTTTCTTTTTCTTTTTCTTCCCCCAAAACTAAAGTATACAAAACTGCATGCATTCTACTCATTAAGAAACAAATGTGGGCACTGGGCTGTCTTATTTGTCAGCAGTACTAAACTGATAGCATTTCTTATGGCTTTCAGATTTCCTGTGCCACAAAGAACATAAGATCTCTGTAATGATTGTACTATGACTTGTCCTTCTCTTGCTATTAGTGGTTTACCTTTCTGTTCGTGTTTTTTGAATTGTGAGAATTTAAGGAGTATATCTTTATGTCGAAAAAGTGCACTATTGAGTTTGTAGCATTATTAAGCCAATCTGAGATTGTTCTGTGTAAATTTACGCAGCATACCACTGTCTGAAGGCTGCCTTTCTTTGGGTATATTGAACATTAATAGCTAACATAAGCATGTCTGGATTATACTTACCATTAGATGAAAATAAACATGGCCTTCATTATTTTGTAGAATTTCTTTATATAATTAAGCATGCTGCGAAATATTTCATTACTAGATTCTAGTTTTTAGGTGATTATGGTAATTTAAATAGATGAACTGGAGGCCCTCTTAGTAGGATTGGACGTTTGAAGTTTATTGGATGTTTTCATTCAAATATATTCTTCAATTCAAGTGATTGATTGCAATGTTTGTTTTGTGTTTTCTATTTATAAGTTCCAATATTAGGTCATAGCTCCGTTGATCATTTTTGTCCCCAAAGATTGAAAATGCAGGTTTGAAACGTAGGATACTTAAATTCTGGGGGTCACAGGCATTATGATAATCTAAACCTAATTGAATCCTACCTGCAGACTGGAGGGACAGGGTGTACCATATTTGCTGTATTTCATTCTTTCCATTCACCCACTTCTTATGTTTCTCCATGCATGCTGTCATACTAAAATATCAGTTCTAATTGGTGCTTCTTTGGTAGAACATGTGCTACCTATCTTCTATTATTACTAGGCTCTTTCTGGCTTCACATCATTATTTGTAGTACATTCACCAGTAGTCATGTTTAATCTTTCACAGGTCTACCGTTGTACATTCAAATAAGGTACCCCCGAAGGAACATACCATTGTTCCAAACTTAAAAGAGAGGCAGAATGGCGAAGAATCATTCTACAAAAATACAAGAGAATTTGATGGTCTTCATAATAGCATATCTAGAACCTTGCAGCCAGCACACAGAATCCAAGGTACTTCTACTGCACATTGTTTTAGTCAAATTATTATGCTCATTTTCTCTAATAACATTTCATCATGTAATTATTCAAATCTTTCAATTCTCAGCTAAACCAGGTAAAGTTGTTGGTCCAGTTTGGCAACATGAAAACTCAAGCGCCATTAAAGATGCATACGATCCCCGAACTTCAGTCAGAAACACAGTCCTCTCCCCGCAAATTATGCCCTCCTCATACTCTTACCAACGTAACGGCACCACAGGCAAACCTGAGCGATCCGTAGTTGAGACCCATCGAGACTCGTCTTCCCATACAAAACAAATGCCAAACTGCAGCATGGCTGCTAAATTAGCCCCTGATATAGCAATAAATATCGATACCAACCCTTTCTATATGAACCCTGCTGGCACAAGAAAGGTAGAACACATCGATGACAGAGTAACGATCGACACGAATCTGCTTCAGGCTAAGGCTCAGTATGGTGGACTAGGTGTTGCCGCAGCAGCCGCTGCGACAAATGCGGCGGCTCACAGGAAAGTAGGTAGTGTTCAGTATGGCGTTACGAGGATGTATTAGTGGGTAACTTTAGTGATAAATGAATGATTTGCTGAAAGTTTTCGTGATTTAGAGGAGGGTTTTAATACTTTGCAACTGTTGGTGGTGGTGTACAGAATGGGGAAAAATTGGGAAGGTATTATTAGTGCCTTTTGGAAGAGTTGCCAGGTCTGATTAGTCTTGGAGCTTTTGTAATTTTTTTCTCTGACAGAATAATGTCATAGTTGCATTTTGATTGTTTAAGATCGTAATATTGTGCTATGTGGTTTGCAATTTTTTATCTTTTGATTGTTGAAAAATGACTGCCTTAAGTTCATCCAGTTATCCATGTGCTTGCTGTTTGTATGTAGACCTTTGGGAATTCAGTTGTGCAATTAATTCAGTACATCATACCTAACATAAGCCAACCCCCACTTAGAATCTGATTGATAATCTGTGTATGGTTTAATTACAGAAACAATTTCAAAGTTTGAATAGTTGTAGATGCATCCTCTTAGACGATTTATATATTATCTTATTGGAATAAAAGCATCAAACTCTCTATTGTATGCCTCATGCTGCATTGTGCCCTTATATTCTACAAGTTAGAACGACTTGTCCCTGTATACCTATTAAAAAACTAGCACTTTGCTTCTCTGAGTGGTTGATCAATCATTGTGTGGACACGTTGTTGCAATTTTGGCCGTTGAATTTAGCTTCAGAGGGTATAGTGCTAGTTTTTCAATAGGTTGAGGGATAAGTTGCTAAATTTTTCAGAACAAAGGACACAGGGGCATACAATAGGAGGTTTGATGCTTTTATTTGTCAGTTATTTATAGTATTCACACCTCAAAATAGTAGCACGAATAGACGATAAAATAGCATTCTCGTGATGTCTTGACGTTGTGTAAAGAGATCCACGGGAGGAAACAAAACGAAGATATAGTAGTTATGAAGCAATAAAATAAGTAGCTCGAGGAACTATTGTTGATAACATAATGAAATGTTTAACTACTTCCAATTCGCTAACTTAATTTTAAGAAAAGAACAATTAAACTTGAAAGTGAGATACTGTAAAGCTGCAAATTTGTGCTGCGTTTCAACTAGAAGCGTACTTTCGTAAGTTGTAAAAATGGAAGTACAATTGTAAAGTAAACAGATATGGAGAGCACTGTGTTTTACTCAGATGTGATTGGTGATTTTCATACATTAAATTCTCCAATGGTAGAGTTTAGTTTTAAGGGTGCAGGTGCTCAGAAAAAAAAAGATGTGGAATTTATTGTGGTTAATGTAAGCATAAAAAATAAGTTATAAAGCATTTTAATGTATATGATGTGGGTATTCTTTGTATTCTGACTGAATACTCCACAAAGGCAATTAACTTTGAATTCAAATAATTCGGTCGATATTAGCGTCAAACATGACAACTTCATAATAGTAAAAATAACATACCTTTTTTATGATTTATGAGGTTGTATTTAGACACAATTAAGTCCTTGATTATTTCTCAGATTTGTGCTAAATATTCAGATCAAACTTTCATCGAGTCTTTGAGATTTAAGATGACACATCAACGTCATATGTGACATGTTCTTTTATTCACAATGATACATTGGTCACTTTATATATATATAGGTTCCAGATTAGCTAGGTTTTATATATTTGCTTCTTCATTACTGGATTATTCTTGGTAAATTTTTTCTCGCCCCTTTTAAGTGATGGCAAAAGATTAGACTAACTAGATTCAGAACATTCGCACACACACATATACGTATATATCAAATCTTCAAAAGTAATTTTTTTTATTTATTTTTGACATTGATAAAGATATGAGAAGAGAATTTTAGAAAAAAATATTATTAAGTCATTATATTATATTCAAATGAAGACGTTTCTCTTTTGTTTTCTCAATATAAGTTGCAATAACTTTCTTGAAAAGTCAGAAAAATTCTATGTTCATTTAATAGCTGGATTTTCTTTATACCAGTTTTGTCAGTCACAATTGTAAACTGAACTACTTTTCGATTAGCGAATCCATCTATGTGATTCTTAATTTCTTATAGAAAAATGAAAAAAAAATCCCATCCAAGTGAGACTTGGATAAGATCGGCATGAAATTGGCCATAGATCCAAGAAATTCGTACTTACGTTGTACAACTAGTTATTAAAAAATAAATAAGAATAACTAAAATATTGTTGGAAAGAGAAGTTGTCATGTGATATATGGGTCTCGTAGATACCCTACATGCAGCCAGAAAGGCTATTGCTCTATGTCCCGCCGACTCATGTTCCCTTCTTTGAAACACCACCACTCATCTTCTCATAGTACATAATTAGTACTATAACATTTAATTTCCATGAAGTTTGCACTTTGCACAATTCCTTCAATCAGAATATTATCGTATCATATTATTTAGACCACCAACGCCAAAACTAATTATTAGTAACGTGAGATTAATTAATGTGAATTTAAAAAGAATCAGTTATTACAAGGAAAAGTAAAAAAATTACGATGAGTTTCATATATATGAATTCGAAATTTCTACTTTTGTTTTTGATAATAGGATTCGAAGTTTCTACTTATTTGGACTTAGCGGAACATCCTTATTAAGTTATTCAGCAAAAAGTATTTGTTTCTGCATATTTCATTTTCCATTTGTTTAAGATTCTTGTTTGGTTCTCGCTTCATTCTATTGATTCGCCTTAAATTCTAAAATTCTACTCAAAACACTTGCTCATATACAATTCAATGTTCTTTTCACACTTTCTCTTGTATGAAGAATACTACATTCATATCTTATCTCCCAACTGACTATCGGAAAATCTTAGCCAGAGACTAATCGGCAAACTTATGTGTTTTGTTCGAATATAAGTAGTATTGAACTAACCCAATTACTACTTTGTCCAAGATACACACTATGGACTACTCTAAGCTAGACCTTTTTTCTCTAGATTTACCTTTACTAAATTAAGTATAAAAGGTTATTAGTCGGATACCAATCGTCAAGATTACATATCTTATTTGAGTGTAGGTGTTCCAATCAAACCGATGACGACTCTGTCTAAGTACTATTAGTTGAACAGTCTGTGTATGACGTAGTTTATCTAAGCAGTTGAAGGAGATACCCCTCATGAATTGAGGATTATATTGAAATCCAAATGCATTGTTAAATCTCATGACATGGCTCACAAAAGTCGAATTCATTGTATATCTCAACAATAATTTTGTTGATTACAACAAACAAGGGCGAAGTCCAGGGGGATATGGGCCACCGCCCCAACTTCAGCCCCACCCCTACTTAGGTACCCTTTTTTGTATTTTCTCTCTCTCTCTCTCTCTCTCTCTCTCTCTCTATATATATATATATATATATATATATATAAATTGTAAGTATATATATTTGCACACTCTGAATATTCTGAAACTTAACTACTTATGTATAATTTTATTCCCAATGTTTTTTTTTTGTTTGTCTTTTGACTTACTCAATTCTTATTTTTATAATAATTTATTTTATTACTTTCTAAAGTATTTTATCTCAAATTTCTCTACTCTTTCCTTAGTGTTATAATAATTTATTTTACTATTCTCTAAAATTATCTTACTCTTTTTCTAAAAACGCTATTTTTCAAACGTTAGGGGCACATTGCAAAACATGTCAATTGTTAAGGAGGTGATCGCTATTAACCCTTATAATTGTGTGTATATATATATATATATATATATATATATATATATATATATATATATATATATGATTAAGCTACGCCACTTTTTAATTACATAAAATCATAATTACATCTATAATATCATATTATAAACCTAGTCCACACATAGAACATCCCCGGCCTCTACCTCCCAACTCCCACCCCCCATCACTAATCCACCACACAAATCCAACAAAAGGTTCCTTCCACCCTCATGCAAAGGCTGGTTGTGGGGCTCAAGATAAAAACCCTCAAGAGAAAACGTGGCTCCCTATATACATATTACATATATATATATATACATGTATTGTTTGTGTATTATTGCACGTCCAAATCATGCAAGTACCCGTATAAAATATATACGCTAAAGAGAGCACATGGGGGTGGGGTGTTAGTTTCAAGAAATTCATGTGATCACATGTGCTCTTTCCAAGTTTTGTATACGGAAAAAAACTCCCGTGGACCCATTCTTCTGTGATCCTATCCGGTTCCTCTTAATTCAAATCAACCTCCACCGTTCCGTCCCGTTCTCATCTCTCGTTTCTACGCAAGTGTCCCTCAGTTTTCCCGCACTATCGCCCCCAAGTTATTATTATATGCATGTTACTTATATGATTATGCTAAAATTCTAAATAAATTGATTTAGTAGATCTCATAATGTATTGGGAGAAATATCTTGTAGTATATAGTATACAACTATATATACATATTGTATTTTAGTTACGGACGTCATCAATCGCTAATAAGATTTAGTGATGTTACTGTAGCAAACAAATTTTCCGAGTCCTTAAAATAAAAGACTAAAAAAAATAAGTTAGAACAAATAAATCTATAAATCAATATATTGGGAACAAATCTCTCTTGAATCCTCTGATTCGATTTACAAGAACAATAATTAAAGATTTAAAAAAAACACTTGAAAAATTAAACTTCACTTTGATCTTCTTGAAAGTAATTCCAACGCTCACAAAACGTTAATTCAGGGGCGTGAGAGCTTGTTCCTGAATCAAAGATGAAATTCCTTGAATTTTGTTGAAGAACAATATGGATTTCCTCAAATTTGTTGAAGTTCGATCTTCCTTAGCAGAAGCGTGACCTTCAAAAACGGTTTTCCAACGGCTTTGCAGCTTGATGTTGAATCAAATGAAGCTTTTCTTTAATATTCTCGAAGAACGATCTTGATCCTCGCGAAGAACACCTTGAAAGTGATGAACTTGAGAGAGAAATTCCAGAGCTTCTACTCTTCAAGAATGATATATTTTATTTGTTGTCCATTTTTCTTGAGTGAAGACCTCTATTTATAGGTGTAGAAGTAGAGATTTGATAAGGTCAAGAGATGAGGTGGAAGCATACTATTGGTTCTTCCATTTTCAAGATAAATACAAATTTATTTTGTATTTATCAAGAAATAATTAAATAAAACACATCATATATGACACATGTCTTGATTTAATTGGCCATATAATTGAATATGATTTAACTGAATTGAACACCTCATTTTAACACATGGCGTCATCTCATTGGCCGATGAGAATATATTAGGAAATTAATTAATTTCACTATTTTCTATTGGAATTAAATTTAGTGAAATTCCAAAATGAGAAATAGCAATAATTAATCTAATTTCTAATACATTAAATAACACATGTCATCATTTGACTGGCTTCTAAGATTTGCCCGTCTACAGTTACACGGGGAAAATGCATTAAACTCCCTTGTCGTTTCAAAAACCTGCAAGAAACCCCTTGTGGTTTGTTAATTGTCTAAAATCCCTTTGTGGTTTCATAAACTCTGCTCAAAATTCTCAAACTTGCACAAAACTCCCTTGTGGTTTCAGAAAGTTTTGCACAGAACCCCCTTGTGGTTTCGTGAAAAAGATATTTTATGCAGAATTTATGAAACCACAAGGGGGTTTTAGACAATTAACAAACCACAAGAGAGTTTCTTGCATGTTTTCGAAACCACAAGAGGGTTTTAGGTTGATTCCCCGACGATGTTACACAAGTATTTTGTTATAGAGAGGTGAACCAAGTGACCAATTCTTTTAGCAAAATTTAACGCTAGATCTTTCCAAATCATATATTTTCGGGGCTTCACTAACTTTTTGAAAGATCTTTAGCTTGTTGAGGTCTGCAGTCACTAATGTTTTAGCGGTTTTCACTCCTTCGACTCTCAATTCTCGTGTAGAATATATTTATATATAAAAGTATTAATTCATTCAACAAAAGAATTAAAATTGCGAGGTAAATGTTTTTGCAATACAAAAAGTATTGTCATGAACGAATCACTTCTTGATCCAATTAACAAAAAGTAAAAAGTCACTTGTTGAACCTGCGAAATAAAGTGCTTTATATAGGTTACCGAAAATGACATATTAATTGCAAGTTTGCAACCATAGAAGCCACCTTTACATTTATATTCTCCTCGCCGCAAATTGATCATTCTTTGTGCCTAAGTCTTGTACAACGGACAAAGTGCTACGCACATGAGACAACACTACATACATATTTTTCTTCGTAGGTACCATACGGAGGTGATGTAATTTATGAATAAGAAGAAACTCACAAACCATATAAAGCAAATAACAATTTAAGTATATCCATTTCAACATAAAATGAGAAGATCATGAACATAATGCAATCCAAATAAAAGTCCCATTCCTGTAGTTAATTTTACATGGCATTTCACTCACTATTTCACATATTCTTGGAGTGAATTGAGAAATACTTGATTAATTGCTTCAACTTTATGTATAGTCCATATGTGGCTTTTATTTGTTTGTTATTGCATTTTCTTTCAACTATGTTGCTTTATTGTACTATAGGATCTAATAACTTTTCACAATATGATTTGGATAAATATGGACAAAATCTACAGAACTCAATTTCGCTAAGGAAAATTCAATTTTATGACACGTTAATCAAAGCCATGTGTGTGTTGAATAGATGCAGTATGGTAAGGGGTACGAGTCATACAACTATTAATTTATTTAAATATTGATATATGCATTAACATATAAAAATAGTTTAGCCTACAATACATTAATTAGAATTTAATTTTAATTCATCAAAAGTTGATATAAAGTGGATTAATAATTTAATACAGTCTAAAGTCTAAACACACAATTCATCAGTATCTACAAAAGATGTTTATGCAGCATGGTATCATACAACTGTTAGAGAATCAAACCACTGCTGTATTCTAGACATGCGTGTAGGAAAGTATTGATACAGTACATAATAGTTTTTGAAAATATACGTGCAACATAGTTAAGGACTAATTAATGTCTAAAAGTAGAGACAGAATAGATATATTAAAGAGAAATAATAATTTTCCTACTATATGAATTCCTCAAATATTATTAAACTTACATATATATATAATAACAATTAAATTGTGTAGCTATGCATGATTGGGAGATGGGAATAAAATTGATAAATAAAGCGCGTAGACTAGAGCTAGAGCGAGCGATAGATCCAAAGCAAATCAGAGATCGAGGGAAACAAGGTTAAGAAACCAAAGCAAAGCAAACCCCCAAACTTAAGTAGGACCACGTACATCCACATCTTTCATTGCAATTGCCATCGACTACTACTAGCTACTAGTACTATTCTTTCACTTTGACATTATATTTTCCATAAACTAAACTCCATACATACAAACATACAATAATTTAGAACAATATTCATCACTACTACTCCATTCTTCAACATCCATGGAAATAATACCTACATTATCAACAAAACATACACCAACAAAGATTAGTAAAGTTGAAGAAAAAGATCATTCAGATGATCATGAGGTGGAGAAGAAGATAGTGGCGTTGCAAACGATAGTGCCGGGTGGCGAAAGTCTAGCGGCGGAGGAGCTGTATGAAGAGACGGCGGAGTACATATTGGCATTGCAGTGTCAAGTTAAGACATTGAGATTTCTTATTGAATTTGTTGAAGGATCTGAAAACAAGAAGAGGAAGCTTGCTGGCTGATTTTTTTTTTTTTTCATTTTTAATTCATTCTCTAGTTGCTAGTATGCATGCATTTTTTTTTCTTTTATGTTTTTTTTTTTGAGATTTTAATTTAAGTTAGTTTCTGAATTCTCCACTTAATTCTAGCTTCGTAATTTTTTTATACAATTTGATTGTTTAGAAGCAGACAATTTAAAGACTAAATTAATCAAGGAAGTTAGAATTATTCGAAGTTAATGTAGATGAAAAAAGTTCGAAGAACTTGTTCATCTGTTGTCGATCTAATTGCTATAGTAAGAGAAATATGTTGTATATATCATTGTACGTAATAATGTCTCTAAAGCTGTCCTTACTTCTTATCTTTTGCTGAATTTTCCTTTTTACCACATTTGGAAAACAAGTTAATTTCTCCAATAATCTCATGTACGGTATTAATTAATACTTCTAGACTGCAGTGTTAAATCAAATATTGTTACTACAAGTTTAATTCATAAAAGTATGGTAATTGTAAAATCTATATAACTTCATTTGTTTACCCATATTGAAGCGGGTAGAGTTGCATACAGAAAGAAAAAAGGAGACTAGCCGACTTTAAAATCAGGTGCAGCTCTGAAATAGGATAAATCTCCGAAGATATATATGGAGAATGTGGCAAATTTTTTCAATGAAGCTTATCAAGCTACGTTGTACGAGACTTATTTACAGTTAATTCAATTCCCTTCATTAATAATTCACTTTTGCTGTCAAACACGGATGATTTAAGCTTTGATGTCTCTTTTAATATATTCACTAGACAGAAAAGAGCTCATGACATTTAGAAATTGGGTGGCCATATTGCCCGAGCAACACAAGTGTTGCTGCCAAAGCAACTTTTTTTAAAAATTTCTAATTTGCCCTTGTTAGTCAAAGATTATATAAGTTAAGTATTTAAATTATCTTCAATACACAATTTATCAATTAATTAGTCAAAATTATGGTAACTCAATCTTCTCCACCATTAATGGAGAATCTACTTAATTCTCACTCCATTAACTTTTTTAAATCATTCAAAACGTTAATTGTTTTATATTAATAAATAAAAATTACTTCTACACTCATATATATATATATATATATATATATATATATATATATATATATATATATATATATATATGCTCATAACATCTATTTCTATATAAATCGAAAATATCACAAAAACTACGATTGGAACATTCAGATTAAAAGCAAAATCAGATTAAGTATGCACAATATATATTTATAAAAGAAAAGAAAGTTTCATAGAAATACGAAAAGAAAAAAACACCAGTTTTCATTAACAAAAGATTTATTAACACGGGTAAATTAATGCTCATGTGACGTCAGTTTAAATCTGTAATCAATATTTTGTATAACGGATAGAAGATTCATCTACTATGAATTTGAATCCTCTTTAATAAGTATAAGTATAAGAAAATTACCATTCGTTCAAGAAAAATGTTAACCGAAAAAATACCAGTCATCGTAAAAATTGATAGAATCAATTAACATCATGGCGTATAGGAAATGAGAAATATTGGTGAACAGAAGTGTGTGCAATGAATTGAATAGAGAATTCTTTTCCCAGCGAAAATGAGCAACACAATCTTAGGATGTTTCATTCGATATATCAATCCAGGGAAGATCGCTTGAATGGCTTTACCACAAAAAAAAATCTTGGGTAAATATGATGATAGAAAATATTTAGTTTCCATATTGTAGGAGTAGTTATTACTTATTAATTAACAAAATATGAATTGGAAAGATTAGTTGTTGATAAAATTTAGGAACTTTATTCATATAATCTTTGACCGAAAAGGGTAAATTAAAGATTCATAAAAAATTGCTTTGTCAGCAAAAATTCTTGCTCTGACATAATCGCTAGCCTTAGAAATTTTGTATGTTTCCTTTTGAGATCTCATTAAATTCGTAAATTCATTTGGAAATTTGCAACAATCTAGCTAACAGTTAATTGACTAATAAATACAATGGTTAATTAGCGGTATTGTCATATCAATGAGTGTTGTCGTCAAAATAAGTTTTTCACATTTCCTTAATTTATCCTCTTTAATCAAACTCTCAACAAAGAAAACTATTCGCTTTCTTAATTAATTAACTAATTGTGACAAGTTAGTCTTATATATTCCTGTTACATTTTCGCATAATTTTATAGATAAATAATTTATACAAGAAAAATAAGTATCAATGATAGCGAAATTACTTCATGAAAATTCTAATTGTGTCACTGAAGCTTTTTAGAGTCAAAATGGTTATTTATGAAAATTGAACTCTGATACTCGGAAACGATTAACTATCAGTGACACATACAAGACGTGAAGCTTTTCGTATTTCTTTTTCTCATTTACTGTTTGATTCATTGTGTTGTTTAAAAATATCTCAATAAGTCATTGAAAACTCACTTCTCTTCTCTTTTGTGTCGTTTGTCCATTTCTCAGCATAAGATTGGCATATCAACATGGATTAAACAAATAATTGTAAAGTTTGTGCTTAAGGAACTTTACAAAATCGTTAAATATAATAGATTATACACATTATCTATGAAATTGTAAACTTTCTTTGTGTTCCCAAGACTTCCAATGCATTTAAAGTTAAAAATATCTTAATATAATATTTAAGGTTTTGATCTTGTCCAGTAGGTTCTTTCCATAAGTTGCATTTTGATCTAATTTAATTAATTAGGTGGCTAACACCAAACCAACCCGAATCTGAGTGTGATTCGTGGGGTGCGACTCTCACAAGATGCGTGCTCATGAATTGTGTAAAAATAAGTGAAATGATGAGATCATCATGTGTAAGCAAAATACCAAACCTTTATATAATTATCATTTACATATATGAATATAGGCATTTCTCTTTAATCCTTGCTTTATAGGGTCGACTCTTCTTCTTGGGCTAACTCAAGGAAACTAGGTGTTCCCAGCGTCACCACAATTTTGATCAAAAAATTCGACTTGTTTGAAGGTATACAAGCAACTCGGCTAAATAACCGAGTAACCTATTCCAGATCACTACCTCTACTCCACAAATCGTATCCTATAGGTAGATAAGACGAGCCTTCTAGTAATCCGCTTTATTGATCTTTTTGATATTTCTTTACTTCTTATCATAATTTTCGAACAATGAGATATTCATATTCCTTCTATCTAGTTTCACATCCTGATATTATTCTTTTTAGGCTTGAGTTTTAGAAGTTACTATTAGATATGGAGTTATTAATTATTGGAAACTTGATTTATTGGTAGATAAATGCAATTGGGTTAAGGCCCAATACAACATGAATTGGGCTATTGTTAGGAGCCCCTTTCGCTATTAACATATATAGATTGGCTTCTAAAGACTTAATTTGTAGAAAAATATTGTTACAGATCACAACTATGTTTAATACGAATTGGTTCTTCTTACACTATTAAAGTATTATCGACTATCAATCTAATGTAGTTTGTAAAATACTTTTGTTTTGTAGTTGGAGGTCACACGTTCGAGTCACTTTGAGAGCCAAGAAATGATGGAAAGAACCAAGAAAAAAATTATGAATGTTTAAAATAATGGGGGTATATATTTGGATGCTAATGCGGAGATTAACATACTAAGTCGTTAATATTGCAAGTGTAAACATGCTTATTGTTTGAACAGTAATATAATATTTTGAATTGAAAATAATGAAAAAGGAGGTATTACATAGCAGGCCAATAATTCAAATGCTCAAAATCCTGGTCTTAATGAGTAAAAACTTTCACGACTTCTTCCAAGTAAAAACTGAAGATACAATTAATCACAACAAATAAAAAATGAGAGGATACAAATTACAATTAATTACAGCAAGTATGGTTTAGCTGAAATTAACAAATGTATCACAATGCATAAACACTTCAGGCTGACGTTGTAGCTTATTATGCAATTTGGTCAACTTGAAAGTACCCTCATCAGCTCTCTGCTTTTCCCTGCCAACACACATATAGAATAACTTTGAGGAAGCTTCAATTGAAAAAAATTAATGTATATCTTTTGAAATGATAAAAAAATATTGATGCAAAATAAATAAATAAAAAAAAAAGAATGTAGAACTTACGTAAGAATGAGTGGTTACGAAAAATTACAGCTTATATGAAACAATTATTTTTCGTTCGCCGTTTAGGTGGAAAAATGAAATTGTGTAATTTGGACTTTCCACATTAAATAATTTCTTCCAACATTTTTGTGAAAATTCAAAATGTAACCAAAAAGTTGGAAAAATATTCACCCCAATTCTCCTTGAAAACAAACTGAGGCTAAGAGTAATATTTTTGACATAGAGCTATGTACTAGCATCACTTGATTTTCGATGATTCAATAAATGGATACTTACCAAAAAAAAAAAATCACTCATCTGAACGTTTCAAAACATCAAGCAACCCACAACAATTCATCCACGACGCACGCGTTTCTCCAGTCACCGCAACAAATGGCTGCTCGATCCACATTCAAACGAGAGAGCACATTAAGAGTTAATTAATCAACTTAAAAAGAACGCATGCATAATAATGTGGTCAATTGAGATCAAATCCGTTTTGCAATGTCCTCCTAGCGTTTAAAAAAAAAAAGAGCGATTTGCCCTCTAATCCACGTCCAAACGAGAGCGCAAGAGTTAACTAATCAAACTTATAAAAACCACATGCATAAGTATAACAAATATATCTAAAAACACATGACTTCTACAAATTATAAATCAAATCCCACCTGAGTCTCACTGCTCCTTGTATTCTCATCCACCTCATGAGCATTTTCAGGTTCCTTACAAGATTCTTCGACGCCGCTTTTCTGATCCTCCGAGGATTCCTCCTCCACATTCTTGTCCGAAGTTGGCAACGCCACTTCCTCATGATGATCAGCAGTTGACTTTGACCCTGATTCTTGATCATGAGGTGTCTTGTCCTTAAAACCTCCAAAGTTCTTTATAGAAGCCCATTGATCAGAGACCAACTTCTCAACTTTGTTTTCAACTTTGCTACTCACATGAGAAGCAGATTCTTTCACGTTGCCAAAAAGTGATTTTGCAGTTTGCTTCATGTCTTTCACAAACTCTGAGCTTTTTTCGGTCGCATCTTTTTTCACTTCTTCAACGGCTTTTACGACTTCGGCTTCTGTTGGAATGGGATTCTCAGATTGATCCATACTTGAATGGAAATAATGATCTAGAGCTTGATGAAATACTTTAAGCTAGATTGTAAAGTGTTCCTTTTTGTAGTCCCAATTTTGTTGGGATTGTCCGACCTCAGACACTATATTATATGAGCTATTCATAGCGAAAATATACCCCTGTGTTATTTCTAATTTGCGAAATACTCTATATATTATTTTAATTGGCAAAATAGCTCCAGTGTTATTCGATAATTAGCACACTGTCCCTGATTCGATTATGAGCGTTGACTGAGGTGAATAAAGTATTATGATTTTTAAACGTATTTCGTTTAAACCTACGTCAATTGGTATATCAGATTGAAGGAAAGGAGGGGGGGAGGGGGGGTGTTATTGCCAATTTATAAAAACACATATACTTTTTGCCAATCTATTGAAACATATATAGGTTTTTTCTTTTTGCTAATTTTAGAATGCATGGAGCACTAAAGAAGATAAATAGACGTAAAAGACTTCCAAAATGAAAGCAAACGAGGGGAAAAACCTCACTTTAAGTGCATGTAGTTCAAAATTGGATGTCGAAGTTTTTTGCAAACACGGAGCTTTTTACAAATTAAAATAATAAAGGGTTTGCGTTGCCAATTTAAATAAACATAGGGGTAGTTTTTGCTATTACCTAATTATATTCTTAATCATAGAAGATTTGTGGAAGATTGTGTGAGTAAGTGGATAACCACAAAGGAGAAATTAACATAGGAGGCTTATGCACGTTGGGTTTGAAAGGTCCACCTGGATAATTATATGTGTATTATATGATTTCTTGTTACACATTTATGCCTTATGAAATGCAGCTTGACAGGCTGGTTTGAGAGGTTGGACGCTTATTTACTCCGCACAAATGTGTGCTATTAATTTGAATTGCTAAAAGATAGTGACAGGACACGTTTTATTTGGCAGATAGGAGTTGGCTGGAAAATGGTGGTAGTTGATTATATGAATGAAAATTATATATTGTTGTATATATTGAGGACATAAAGGGTAGTTGTTGATCTTAAACTGAAGAAACACGGACATTATTACATTAAATTGTCATGTTCGGGGCTAATGGCCGAGAAAATCAGATTAGTGGTGATTAGATGAAGGATGGATAGTACGAAGTTTGTGTTTGGTTGGATAAAAGATTAATAGATTGATTTCGAAAATATGATAATTTTAATATTTTAACTACCTTACAACTATTACATTATTTTCTTTTTTAATTTAATATTTTATCGAATATCACAATTATATACATGGGAGAATTACACAAACTACTACTAAACTATGAAAAAATTACAAAATCCACCCCTCATGTTTGAGACATTACACAAACTACCCCTACAATTATCTTTTGTTAAAAAGCCCTAATACAATTAGTAAAATTCAATCTCTATCTTTGCCATACAAATTTTAAAAAATTATTTCTAAATCAAGGAAAAAACACATACCTAAACCCAACCCAACCCGGCCCACAACCCCCACCACCACCCATGCTCCTCTGGCTTTTCCTAGGTGCCAATGACCCACAACCTCTTCTTAGTAGCGCGAAAGGGAAAACTTTCCCAATTGGGTTGTCGCGCGATCAGTGAGTGTCGACAAGTGAATCGAGGAAGACGACTTCCCTGATTTAGTTTTTTTTCTCTTCCTTTTTTAACATTTTTGCTATTAATGGTTTTGCGGAAAAAAACGTTTCAAGTTATTTCAAAAAATTAAATAACAAAATAATAACTAATATGTGATTTTTTTTTTTTTTTTTTATAAAAAATAGTTGTTTTGTTTTCTTTCTTAAGTTGTGAAATGGATATATATTTTTTGAAGTTAAAAACTAGATTACTCGAGGGTAAATTTAGAATTTCAGGTACCGTAACTCCGTAAGGGGATAAATGTAAAGCCAAATATCAAATTTTTTGTGTAATTTCCCAAATATGGGTGATTTATATTATTTACCCATAGTTTAGGATAGTTTGTGTAATTTTCTCTATAAAATATATCGTGAATGATCATACTTTAGTTTCAATTAAACAAAGTAAGGAAAATCATGTAATGCACCAGAAATCGAAGAGCTCTGTTCCTTGGCACAAAATTATGTACCTTCCATGTAAAAATACATAAGCACAATCAAATATTTGGATATGTCTTTGATGTCCCTGAAATATCGTAACTTCATAAGACATTATTTATTGATCACTCAAGGATGAATAACATTATAGTATCCATTCCTCTAACTGACCAGCTCATTTCAGAAAGAAAAGAAAAGACTCATGAAATTTAAATCTAATTTTATTGGTTGCATGTTTGTCTGAATTTAGCAGGAAATTAATATATGAGAGTGCATGCAAAATAAGAAGGCACTCATGGAGATAATAGAAAATAGAAGTTGGGCCTAGATTCTACAAGATGTCATAAAATGGAAACTAAAGATAAGGGCCCGAATTGCTACTGGGTCATTACCTTTTGAACACACAGGCCCTTATATGGCCCAACTCAAATCCCATTTCTCAAAAAGTAATCAAATTGTTCCATACTAGAGTCCAACTACAAGCCCTTTGAAGCAAACTCTGTTGCTCATCCATACTAAAGGCCAAAATTGTATTTTTGCATAACTTTGTTACTAGTATTTTTGTAAATTTTTACTTGAATAAGTGCCTAGTGCAGTAATTTATGAAACTCTGACTTTGTTAAATGAAATTTAAATCTCACGATTGGCTGCAAAACATTGTGTTACCTGGCAGTGTTAAAAGACCTATTGGATTTGCGGATGCATGAAGGAGTCAAACTGATTTTGTCTGCTATCTGACTGGTCAGATAAGCTAATTAATATTTTCTGTATGACAATTTTGAGATTGAACATCTGAATGCCTGTTAAAGTGTCAGCTCAGCGTTGAGGTTGTTCAGTGAAAAATGTATCAAACTATCAACAATTAAACATTGTCATAGAACTATGTGAGTCTCCCCTACATGTTTCGGTTGCCATTTAATTTTGATACAATGAGGCTGATAGATTAGTGAATCGGTCATGATTCTTGAATGACTCCAACGGGGAGGATCCTCTGTCCCATTTTTTTTGTTCAACTTGTGTCCCACTTTCTAATTTTAGTATTTTTAGGTAATTCTAAATAAATTCTAACTAATTTAATTTTAACTAAAACTAATTAAAAAAAACACAACAAATTACCCAAATCCCAAGCAATTAGGATCAAACCAAAACTTTTCATCTTCTTCATCCACTCTCTCTCCATCTCCGTATCTCACGTCTCATCTCTCACCATTGATACATTGATTTTGTGAAGAAGATTAACTGGTTCACGTTGTGTTGGTCGAGATGTTTCTAATAAAAATACGAATAGACAAAGGCTTATTTTTTGTTGTTTGATTTGCTATAGGATTTGTTGTAAAGTCACATTTAACAGCAACCTTGTAACTGCAGCACTAGTGAATCTGCAATTTGTATGGAAATCCAAGTGAAAGTTTTTCATCTCACATGATGTTCAGTTTTTTTTTTTTTTTTTTTTTAATTTCTTCTGGACTGTTTATGAGATAAGAGAGACGGACGAGAGATGGAGAGAGAGTGGATAAAGAAGATAAAAAGATTTGACTTGATCCTAATTGCTTGGGATTTGGGTAATTTGGTGTGTTTTTTTAATTAGTTTTAGTTAAAATTAAATTAGTTAGAGTTTATTTAGAATTGCCTAAAAATACTAAAATTAGAAAGTGGGACACAAGTGGAATAAAAAAAGTAGGACAGAGGATCCTCACCCCTCTGATACAGCACTAAAATTTTAATAAAATGTACAATCGAAGCATTTTTCCACAAAATGCAACATTCGAGGAATTGACAAGCATATTCTTGGAGATTGTTTAAGCATGGTTTAGGGGATTCGTGATTAAGTATAGCTATAGGGATTGATTTATGTAATTATTATCTATTTGCTACAATTAGTCCTTTTTTATGTAACTATAAAACTCGTTGTACTTATGGAATTGTATACATCAAAAAATTCAATGAACATTATTTTTTTTTTCTAATTCCATGAAAGAATTTTGAAGTTTGAATACACGTCGTCACTCCTCTCATTTTGTGTCAAAGTCATCATTGCATTAAGATCACATGATTAATTGGAATGACCCAACATTGTTATAACTGTGAAATTTTATAAGGGAAAATCACATATATACTCCTTGAGATTTGGTCTAACTACAAAAATAAATACATTATTGTTTGAATAATTAAAGACACAACATGAAGCTTGAAAAACATGTAAACTTTGGAAGTCAATATATCGTATTTTTCAGACCTAAACGGAGTGTTTTTGTAATTACATCAAACTTCAAAGAGCTTAGTTGTACTCGCAATGTTTTATCAAACTTCAAGGAGTGTTAATGTAATAATTCACACGGTAAGAGATATTTCTATAATTAGACCAAACTTGAGGAGTGAAAAGTAATTATCCCAATTTTATATTGTCTGTTAGAATGCAGGCCTTTTGCCAACTATGGCAATTTATCATCCTCCGACGAAAAAAATTCCTCCTGAGCCTAAACTAAAGACTCTATATAGAAATTCCTCTATGAGGTTATTAAGTGCAACTATCTTTGGTTCTTGTTTGTGTGAAGGAACTGAAAACTAGTGCTATTAACAATTGATGGCGAAAGTCCAATTCTTAGAAGCAAAAGATCTTATTTCACATTATGTTTACTACATACTCACCCACTTTCTATGTTTTAAGATTAAAGATATGTATCATTTATCCATAAAAGTCTTATTACAAGAAATGGGGAAGATGATGAATATACAAGAACTCAGAATAATTTTCTAGAGACGTGAAAAAAAATTCAATAATAAGTGAGACACAAAGTGAGTCAGAAGATGAGACAAAAGATTTTTACCTTTTTTTAACAAGGCTGATATTCATAAAGCGCAACAATCGAAGAAATCTTTGTTTCAAGTGGATTCATAATTTTTTTTTTTATTTTGTTTTATGAATCTAACACTCAATTTTACATGGAAGAACTAGCTAATATGTATGTGGATTCATAACTTCGTACGCTCATATTTCATTTGAATCTCAGTTGTTTTGAATTTAGATTGTTGCATGTGATGATTTTGGACAATGTTTATTTTCTGAGGGTCTTGTCCTGTACATCTGAATGAAGGAAAGCAATTGGTCCCTGGAACTCTTGCATGGCAGTATTATTCACTTGAAGAATTTTACAATCGGAGGATAGAATATCTGACACTACTTCTTTTTTGCCTTTTTCTTACACAGTTTATGACATACATTATTCCCCTCTTGTAATTCTTCTGTTATGATAGAGATTTCTCCTACGTACCTCAGCATTCAATGGTTATTATATATATATATGGAGAGGGAGATTTGTTTAGTCAGTTTTGACTGTGCATGCACAACTATTTTACTGTATGGTGTCTATGAAATATTCAAATTCAATGGTCTAGTAATTATGAAATTGACATACTCATTATTATTAAATATTCTTTTATTCACCTACTGCTTCATCATTTGAGTTTGGTTAATTAATGAATCATATATTTATTTGTTCAATTCGAGATAGTAAATTCTTGTGAACATAATTGGACTGAAAATATTATATATTATTTCAGCAATTCTACACTGTGAGTCACTGCCTGCATCGACACTCTCTGATATGTTTTTTACGAAGAGATGTTTTTAATTTTTTTGCTGAACATAGTAGTAAAGTGCCAAGCCACATTTTGGATATGGTGTTCTTTTTTTACCAAGATTATTTATGGAATTATATTTTATACAAAATAAGTGAATAATTCGACTAACTTCCCAAATTTCACAATTTTTTAGAGTGACAAAAAATTATAGCACACAATAATGAGTTCAAAGCAAAAGCACCTTTGTCTTAGCCCTAATTAGAAAAAAAAACTCCATGTATTATTTTTAGTAGTAACTAATTACTTACATGATTATAGTTAATTGGCGAAAACCCCTCCGTATATATCACGTTGGTAGAATTTCTTCTTGTTCTGAAAAAATGAAACTACCCGGCCCACATATTTAAATTTTGAATTAAAAGCAAAAACCATCCATATATTATATATGTTTGATTAGCAAAAACAATATGATACTTGTTAGGAAATACTCCACTTATTTCCTTTTGTAGTTTCTTTGCATTGTTATATGAAATAATGATCTTTAATTTCCATTTTTGCACTGTAGTCTCGTCTTTGCATATAAACTATAGATACTCAGGGCGAAAAGCTTCAGACCCCTAAAAGTAACCATTTTTGCAACTTACCTAGGGGTGGGCACGGTTCGATTTGCACCGTAACCGGTAAAGCATTTAACCGTAAACCCCGAATAGTAAATCGGACCATTACGGTTTAACCGGTTTTGGTTAACCGACCGGTCATACGGTGCGGTTTATCGGTTTAAACCGTTTAACCGTTTTTGCTTTATTTTGTTGTTTTTTTTGGGATAATTACAGCTACACCCCCTGAGGTTTGGTGTAATTACACATACCTCCCCTGTGGTTTGAAAAATTACACATACATCCCCTGAGGTTTGAAACCTTACACATACCTCCCCTTTTCAATTTAAGGGTTGTTTGGGTGCAAGTTATGATAAAATTATGCTTATTATACTTACACCCCTAAAGTTTGGTATATTTATAAAAGTAATCCTTAATGTTAGAAAAACTAAAATTAAATACTACAAAAGGTTTTATAAACTATTATATTATTACCTACAAATATAAAAAGTATTTAAATTTAAATTTAAAAATAAGTTAATCTAATCCAAAATATATTTTTGAATCAAAACACGTAACTTTTAGCTTTTTTCTTTAAAAGAATTCCCGTAAATCTCAGTCAAAACTTAACTAACTACTCATCTTTGTGCCTTTGTTCTCGTTACAATTTTAAACTAACAATTATTTTAGTAATAGAAGAAGATAAAACACCGAAAATTGGTTTCACTAAATATAGTGCATTTAGGTTGTTTATTTTGACAAAAAGATCAACAAAACTTGCTACCTAAAACCAGTCACCATGTCTGATCCAAGGATGATAATTTTATTGTCACTGTTGCTGGTAATTTTTCGTCATCATTCTTCATTTTTTAAAATGGGTTATAAAAATCTTGATTATTTCTATTATATTTGTTAATTTTCATTGAAAATGAGAGTTTTTACATTTGAATTTTCTATTTCTTGTCTTTTTTTTTTCGGAGATTGCATAGATATTTATTATTTTACCAAATGCTTCTTTTTTGTTGTGATAAACTGAAATTTCCGTGGGCACGCGTAATAGTATGTAAGACGGAACTATAATGAAATTTATGAGATTATTAAAAGTAAAACAAAAATGAAGAAATAAAAAAACAAACAAAAATAAGAAATTAAATATTTTTACAAAATAATAAAAATATTAAGATTAGATTAAATTTTAAAAATGATTTAAATACTTTTTATATTTTTGGTTAGTCATATAGTAGTTTCTAAAATTATTTGGAGTATTTAATTTTAGTTTTTCAAACATCAAGGATTACTTTTACAAATATACCAAACTTTAGGGGTGTAAGCATAATAAGCATAATTTTATCATAACTTACACCCAAACAACCCTTAAGTTGTAGAGGGGAGGTATGTGTAAGGTTTCAAACCTCAGGGGAAGTATGTGTAATTTCTCAAACCACAGGGGAGATATGTGTAATTACACCAAACCTCAGGGGGTGTAGCTAGGGGGTGTAGCTGTAATTATCCCCCCTTTTTTTTTAACACGGGTTAGACTTTTTAATAAATTTCTTGTTCATTCTAACTTCTACGAATTCGCTTTCTTATGTAACTTCAAATCTATTTTTAGCTAAACTCAAGGTATAAAGATCCTTAAAGTATATAATGTCCAACTACTAAATTAAACAAGAAAACTCTTTGATTTTAAAATAATAATATTAATAACAAACCAACAAACTCTTTGCTTAAATATTTGTTTTGTACTGAATGATCAGTTTTATGCTCTTTTGCATTACTTCTAAAAAATATATATATTTTCTAATTTTTCTGAGTATATTGTCAGTATGTATAATACTTTTATTTGTTTTATTAGTGATAAAGATTAAATAACGTGTTTTATATAATTTTTTTCATTAAAAAAAAGAAAACAAAAGAGGGGTACAAAATTTGTCTATTTTACAATTAGAAATATACCTGTTATAATATAAACACGTTGTCTCATGAAAAAATAAATTGTTCAAAACTTGTCTTTCCTCCCATAATGTTGTAAATGTAGCACACTGAAAGTGAATCAATTAAATCCAAGATTCTCCTGAAAATTGGCCAATAAATGTCTACAATCTTAGATGAAGTGTGACTTTTTCATAAACTTTTTAAGAAATAAAGTATCTATTTCAAAATTAAAAAGGAACCAAGTCTTAAGAATTTATATATTCTTGGGAGTGAAGTGCTAGTGCTACTACCCCTATTTATTATTATTCCCTCAGAAACTCCTTTCTTTGAAAACCGAGTTATTGGATACATGATATATCAGTATCAAACAGCAGAAATATACTCCTTTGCAGCTTATTTATTCTTCTAATTAGTCTCTCAGGCAGGCAGGCTCAGGTTTCACTGCAAAAACCATAAAAATACAAAAAAAGTAGACTTCACAACGACACCTGGTAACTGCACACAAAAAAGACACTGCTAAAAACAACAACAAAGCAAGAAAAACGCCTGCTTTTTATGACAGTAACAAAAACAATAGGTAATAGCAAAAAAATCCCCTTTGTTATTCTTAATTGGCAAAACCCCCCTGTATTGAATACATTAGCAAAAAACCCCATACTTATTTGATTTGCACGTACCGAAATTGATAAAAAAATTATTTTTATTGTATTTATTTGATGCATAAAGAATTAATGTTGTGAAAATTGATTTATAAACATAATTCTGAAAATAACATTACCTCCTAGATCTGCAGAAACGAAAAATTCGGTATTTATCATAATGGAAATTCGGTATTGATTATTTTTTGTTATGTTAGTTAATATTTTAAAAAGAATCCCGCAAAAATTATAAAAAAAGTTTATAATACTTTTTTGAATAACTATACGTTTGATACAAAGTTTTAATGGATACTGATTCTTAAGTTATCGGTATAGTAAACTAAAAATATGATGTCAGGAGGCTTTTTGCTAATACAGGAGGACTTTTGTCCATTAAAATTACGCAGGGGTGTGTTTACCAATTAGGAATAACACAGGGGTAGTTTTTGAAAAAAGTTAAGACCACTTTTTGTTTTTGTTTTTTAACTTCCTTCACATTTATTTTACTACTACCTCGTAACTCGTGTAGTCTCGCCTAAATTCACACACAAAAAGACTCAATCAAACATTTGAACACAGATAGGAGTGTGTGTCAATGTAATGACTAGTCGTGAGTTTGTAAGAAAACACAAAAAGGCTGGTTTGGACTGTGAACAAATGTTGTTGGTGCTTTTGCTGTATTTTACTCTTTCTTTTGTTGTTTGCTATGAGAAAACAAACAGCAACTCTCAAGGTGTTGTTAGGGCTTGTTTGGGGCCATTTTATCAGCAAAGGAGCTTTTGCTTTTGGCCATGGAGTTTTGTGTTGTGGGGTTTTTTGGTGCATGGGATTTTTGCCCAAAAGGTAAAGATTTGATTTTTATGTTATTTTTTGGTTATGTTTTTGTTTTTTGGAGTAGTATTGCTTTGGTGTAGTTATTTGTGAAGACTGGTTTTTATGTTTGCTGCATTTTGTGGAACATAATTTTGTACATTTGACTGCTGTGGAGGTGAAATTTTGCACTAATAAAAGGTCTAACCTTTTATTTATTTTGGTCAATTCTGGTGATTTTTGTTTCCTAGTGAATGAAACTGCTTAAAAGTTATGCTTATTGAGTTTATTTAATAACCCTTGTGATTTGCAGGTTTATATATATCTATATTGTGTTTGACACCTATAAGTATGTTTGTAGATGAAATCACAAATATGCATAGGTACATATAACAGAGTTTGAGAATGTACAGTTTGGGTTAAAGATTGAATTTTTTTGGTGTTTGCTCATCATGATGTAGTAAAATAGTAATGTGGGATTAAAAAATTTTACATGGTTCATTCAACTTTAAAAAGCAAAACCATGTTTCTTTAAGAACAGTTTAAGATCAAATCTTCTTTATGGAAAACGAAAAGTTTCGTCTCCCCCTGTAATTAGCTCATGAGGGATTTAAGATTTTGTTGTATTTAAAATTCATTTAAGTCTTCGGATTCTGGGGTCTCAAGAATGTCGTTCTACTTTGTTATTGGAGAATGTTTTCTTGCCGTTTAAAGACAGACACTTCTTATCTGGCATAGAGAGGCTGCATATGGATAACGTGTGCGACAAAAAACACTCCCTTTCATTTAATTCCGACAGAGTTTAACGATTTTTGTTCTTTTATATGTGTTGCGGTGATTGGTGCTTTGTGATGTCAAGCCTAAATGCCGTTTTGTTAAGTGAATATGTGTTGCAAATTTAAAGTCTTTACGAAATCAAAAAACAAATGATATGACTTATCATTGTTAATTGTCTTCTTGCTGCCCATGAAAAAAAAAAAGAATGCGATGACGTAGGGATAGTATAGGAGTTCTTAAGATATGCACGCTTCTAGTTTAGTACTCTATCAAATCATGATTCTTTGCTTCAGATAGTCACTGGTTGTCCTTGTTCCTTTACAAGGAATGAATTCAGTTGGGCTTTCACAAGCGGCTGATAAGAAACACTGACAAATAAAGGAACTTTTAGACAACAAGTGATTTTCTATTGGTTTAACAGGGTAACAAATCTATTAAGGTCTTCTCACACTGGTTGATCAATAATCCTATTGCTTTTAAATTTAAAATGATGAATGGATTAAGTTCTCTGTTTAATCGGTAGCTTACTGTGACATGTAGCTTGCCACTTCCCGTAGACTTGTTAGCTTAACATTGAAATGTTGCCTTGTTTGTAAACATTTTGAACTTCATTGAAGATCCATAAGGATATTGGCCAAATGTGGCCCATTCTGCGGTAAGTGGAAGATTGCAAAACACTTTTGTCCTAAAGTGCATCATGTAATGAAACTTGTGCTGGAAAAAAGAAAATGTGAAATTTAATGAGCAATGTGAATATCCGTCCATAAGTATTTACTAGCACATTACTATGTACCTCATTAAATAAGATTCCTTCCTTTTTTTCTTGTTTTGTTTTACCTTTCTTTCGTATTAAGAAAGGCATAATAGATTCTGCACCATTACCCTTTTGTGGTATTTGCTAGCTGCCCTCTTGTGAACGTATGTGCATTTATGTCATAAACTTTCTCTTGTGTAAGTAACTATATGAAGATTTTGTCAAAAGAAGGCTTAGCAATCCAGAAAGTTGAGATACAATGTAGCAAGTAATCACTAGATCTAAAACATTCTTCTTACTTTGACTACCGAATTGAATCGACCGCCTTGCTGAGCACACTGTTTTCTGTGTTACATTTATCTTGCTAATGCTATGTAAGAATCCTTTCCAGTTATGGGTTTGATACCTTCCTTGACAGATGGTTACATTTTGTAAAGTTTACAGTCTTGCATATAAACTTCTATGTGATGGCACATATAGGTAACCACAGGGCATGTAAATTAACTACTGCCATAGTTTTTCTTTTCTAGCATTTTATAAACTTAATGAATTGAGGATAATATATTTTTGTGTATAAAAAACCAACAACCTTAGGCATTTATAGATTGTTCATATACGGCTTTTCGGTGCTTAATGAATTGTTCTGCCAATAGAACAACAATTTTAGCATGAACCATCATTCAGTTTATATTGGGTAACGCTAATTATGTTTGTGTTGATGACTGATACTTATGCTTGGCCACATGTCAATCCATCAAGGGAGAATGTCTAATTACTTGTTTGTTAACCTTTTTGTGCAGGTCTTGAAATGGCCACAATGCTTACTTGGAGTTGTGCAACAGCTGCAATTGAGTAAATTTGTTTCGTTGTCGAAAGGCGTAGATTGAAATATATATTGTTACTGAAGTAAGGAATGAAGCCATTGGTCCGTTTGCATATGAGCTTTTGTAAGATACTGAAAATTTCCATAATGGAATAGATATGAAACTAAGTTATATTTCTGGTGTTTCACGCTATTCTGAGCTTTCAGTTCCTTGAATTTCACATTTTTTTACTCCCTTAATTACGTTCTAACCTTGCATGTTGATGCTTAAAGGATTAGACTTAAGTAAAGAAATGCATTGTTACAGCAGTGATAATGTTCATAAATTCATTAAGTAAGAAATTACTGGAGGAAATGAAGTTATGCCTTCCTCAACCACAAAGGGGTTTATGATCATAACATGATGTAGTGTATGATCTTTTGATTCCTGTGATAGTTTGGTTTGTCTTGAATCGTGTATTTAGTTACTTTGGTAAGAATTAAGCATTATATCTTCAAATATTTGTGCAAGAAATAATTTCATTGGAGAAACGGTTACATTTGAATAAAAGAATAACATATGCAGAACAACAGCAAACTCATACAACACAATCCAAAAAGCTTAAAATAGATATTTTCTTGATGAACAAATAATGGACTTAGAACCTAGAACGCTTGCACTCAGTAGACACTCCCTGAGGAAACCTTGGACTATCAGCACAATAGTTGTACACCATGTGTCTTTGTTGAACCCATCGCATCCGGTTTCTCTCCTTACCATCCAGCTCCTTTGACACACAAGCGGATCCTGGTGCACACGCGTTGATGTTGAAGTTCCTGTAGTTTGCGACAAACGGAGCTTTTGTCCAATCGGTCTTGACACGCCCACCTTGTGTTGCCCAATCATCGGCATTCCATAAACTGCAGTATACCCTCATTGGTTGGTTTTTTGGGAATGGAATTCCAATAGATTCATGATTGTTGAATACTCTGATGGGGCTGTTATCAACCAAGAATCTGAAATCAAACGAAAAATGTTTGGTTAGAAATCATATCATGTAATAAATAATCAATTAAATTTGGAAACTGAGATTTAATGAAGGGAGGTAGTGTAAATTGTTCTTACATAATGCGCTGCGGATGCCAGACGATGGAATAGGTGTGGAACGCAGCTGTTGGGTCGAACCAGAGATGAAATTGTTGTTCCTTGTTTCCTTTGCCTTGTGCATAAACATTTGTGTGGACTGTGTATGGCTCCCCTGTAGAGTTACCCAAGAACTCAAAGTCGATTTCATCGTGTCCCTCCCCTTGAGATGATAACTGTATGATGCACACGGACGTATACAATCAATTTATATGGTTTTTGTTCTTTACTTGACAAAGATAATCATGTAGGAGAAAACATCGAGTTTGAGTGACAAGAGAGTCGAAGCTTACAAAGAATGTGGTGACAGTTCCAGCAGAGTTTCCAGGAACAAGCTTGAGTTGCATGTCGAATCTTCCGAATAGATATTCATTCTTGGATTGAAATCCAGAACCCGAGTACTGATCCAGCGTTAAGGTCAGAGCGCGGCCGCCTTCGAGTACTTTGCCACGGCCATCGCCCCAAGTAATCTCGGCGTCTCTGTAGAAATCAGCAGCAGAAGGAATGGTGAAACAGGCCAAGACCACAATGAGTGAAAGCAGGATTAAGTTTGATATTGCTTTGGCATTTGAAAATGCCGCCATTTCTTTCATAATATGTACGTGTTGAATCTTGTGAATATTAGTTAATTACTTAAGTGATGTTCTAGTGTCAACAAGCTTGACCTATATATAGCAATTTCGTACGCGTAATTTATTGGGTCCAGCCGAGGTTCAATTAGTCCGAATATACATTATGGCTATAACCACCGA
This sequence comes from Misopates orontium, assembly GCA_946800315.1. Lineage (NCBI taxonomy): Eukaryota > Viridiplantae > Streptophyta > Magnoliopsida > Lamiales > Plantaginaceae > Misopates > Misopates orontium. The sequence goes on along the minus strand of OX326949.1, from coordinate 2,837,006 downwards.
CGACAGCGGACAAAATTATATGCATGACATGGAAGGTTCATAACAGAAACAAATATGCTTCACACATGAAATGTTATTTTATACGCAATTATATTTCATAATTGTTAGAAGGTGCGTCGGTGTTTTAATATTCTAAAGTATATTAATGCCAATCATTAATGGAGCATAATTTAACAAGACCTTTGTTCGGTGGCAATATGCATATTGAGTTTGAGTATTAAAAAGATTCCAAGGTGCAATAATTATGTTACTCCTTTTTCTTTTCCCTATTTCCTCTCTAAACCATGATTTATTTCTAACCAGCACAAGTAAAACAAGATCTGTGTTTAATTCATAGAAATAACACATTGATACTACTATGTCTTACAGTTGTAGCCTTTCAGATTTGGTGTGATTATTAAAATAGAATACTCATATATGATTTGAACTGAATAAATAGTGCAATTACATACCATCACACAACTTGTGGAAAATGCATAAAACATCCAACTGATTTAACTTAGGATATGACAACTCTGCAAAAACTCCCCATATATGGTTTGAAGTTCTAGGATATCAACCTAAAACCCTCTTGTGGTTTCAGAAACTTGCACGAAATTCCCTCGTGATTTGTTAGTTTTCTAACACCTCTTGTGGTTTCATATACTCTGTGCAAAATCCCCCTTTTATAAAACCAAAAGGGGGGGTTTTGTACAGAGTTTTATGAAATTACAAGGTATTTTATGCAAGATACGGAGATTTATGTAGAGTTTGTGAAACTACAAGGTGTTTTAAACAATTATCAAATCATTAGTGGTTTTCGTGCAGGTTTTTGAAACCATAAAGGGGTTTTATTGCATTTTCCCAGGAAATTCTAAATAAAATTCTTTCTACTTATTTATCATAAAATAATATATATAATTATTTTTATTTTCTCTTTAAAATAAAAAAATGGTGTTTAGAAACTTTAAAAATAAAAGAAAATGTAAAGTAAAGGCAATATAGTCATCAAACATTAAAGAAGGAATGCGAGAAACATATTTAAAACTACAATGGGGTTTTAAATTATTAATGTACCACCTGCATGTCATGCAGATTTTTTAAACAACTTATGAGGTTTAAGGTTAATGTAATATAGAACGTTTGGCACTTTACACCTCTAAAGTAGCTCATTTCGAAACTTTGCCTCCCAAGATTATAAACAATGGAAACTTTGCACTCGCCAATTGCATAGGTTTGTCTATATTGGCACCTCGATGTGCTTTTTTGTATGCACTTTTGTCTTTTTAATTTTTGTTCTGGGGTTTTACACTTAGCACCCCATAACAAAATGTTTGTTGAGTTCTAAAACGTATATACAATAATGATAGAGAAAAATAAAAAAAAAACCTTTTAGACCCGCTTTTCTCTAAGTATCGATCCTTTCGCATCAGGTCTGATTCTACTGAATTCAAAAGACCAAAAATGTCCCTGAGTTACTGAGTACACCAAATGAGACCGTGCCAATCCGATTGATTTTAGTTACTTTTTTGGGAGAATTGTTAAATGTGTCCGCTACATCTATGCAATATTGGGTTTTGCCCTTTATTCTTTTGGGCCGTAAATTTCTCCTCCAATTTTTGAATTTTTGACACATTTTGCCCAACCTCGGCCCGAAACGCCATGTCAGCCCCCAAACTAGTCTTGGATCCATTTTGCATGTGTTATGTCTGACATGGTTGCCACATCGCTAAATAAATAATTATTTGAATTATTTAATATTTCTAATTAGAAAGATAATTTTAAAAATTTTTATTTCAATTTCAATATTTTAAAATATAACATAAGAAATAATTCTATAATAAAAAAATTGAAATATCATATTTTTCCTCGCCTCCTCCCCCCTCCCCTCCCTTCAAACTCCTCACTTCTTCTTCCTCCGTCCCCCTCCAAGGCTCCACCACCCCTCTTCCTTTCATCGCAACTCCTATATAAATTCTGGATTATCAACTCCATTTCATCAAATTTTCAGTTAGGGCAAATGGATTTTGAGGGTTGGGGAGAACTTGAAACTAGGGATTTCGGATTTTATATTTGATTTTTGCACAAATATGTTGTCTCCTTTACTGCCTTTCAAAAAGAATATAAGAAGAAGATGAGGGTTGGGGGGAGAGGCGAAGGACACCTTCGTCGGGTTGGCGGGAGAAGAAGGTGATTTTTTTTTTTTTTTTTTTTTTTTTAAAGTTGTATTAGTTTCTCCTATTTAATGTTTTTATTCGATTTATGGATAATGTAATACATAAAAGAGTGAGATTTCAAATTTTTCTAAAAAAGTTTCAAACTAAAATGTTATATTTTTTGTTTAAAATTAAAAAATGTAACTAGACCAATTAAATTTTTTTTAAGATAGTTATTGTTTATCTATTTATTATCATTATATTTTACTTAAAATTTAACTTCAAAAAATATTATCACTAATTTATGGAATTAATTATATATTAGAACTGAAGAAATTATTTTATAGTTATAATTTTAAGTTATTCGAAAAAATTAAGATAAAGTTGCAAAAGTTGCTAAATAATTATGACACGTCACCAAACTGATATGATGTGGCTGCCACATTGGATAAGACTTGGTCAAAATTGATGCAAGACCAGTTTGGGGGCTGACATGGCATTTCGGGCCAAGGTTGGACAAAATGTGTCAAAAATTCAAAAATTGGAGGAGAAATTTACGGTCCGAAAGGATAAACGGCAAAACCCAATATTGCGTAGATGTAGCGGGCACATTTAGCAATTCTCCCTACTTTTTTTTTGGTTGGGTTCAAGCGGGAGGACAATTGAAGGCATAAGATACATTAGAGGGTCATTGTCTCATTTTATGTTCCACTTTCTATTAATAATTATTTTAATTAAATCAAAATAAATTCTAATTAAATTAATCTTAATTTAAACTAATTTAAAAGTACTGGGAATCCCTATGGTGTGGAGATAAGAGAGACGAAGGGCAGAGAGAAAGAGAGAAGCCGACCATGGACATAAAAAACTTTGATAGTTGAGAATTCGAATTGTTAGAGATTCTGTGCGTGTGTCATTAATTAATTTAGATTAAAATTTATATATGTAAAATTTATCTAAATTAATTAAAAAAAATTATTAATGAAAAGTGGAACACAAAGTGGGACAGATGATCCTCATTCATCCCAAGCATACGTTCCACCTAATTCCCTGAGGATAGAGTTTTATCTCTGTCCCTTGCACTTATAGCTTGAAATTTTTAATTTTCATCCACCTTACCTTGATTTGTTCGGCAAACTTAAGAGCATATGTAATTTCATTAGTTTATTATCAACTCTTATTAATTCTACAAACAATATATACATCTCATACTTAGAACACAAAGAATTTCATAGTTTACGCTGAACAAGAGCTGTTTTTGTTAAAAAAACTCAAACCAAGGAAATTAGTACTGCAAGTTGGAGAAGAATGAAATTAAATTAAATTTAATTACAATTTAGATTCACCTTTTTTTAACGAAAGGAGAAAAGTTGTAAAATTATTTTGTTAGCAATCCTTACAAATCTTCTCATTTTATTTTCCATATATACTTAATTTAGCTTACACTCAAAACTGAGCTACAAGATGTATTCCTTCGACGCGCAAAACAAAATTTGGTATGTAGAAATAAGAGAAATATTTATAAACTAAACATTTTTGGTTTTCTTAGTGTTGTAGGGGCAATTTTTCCCCTTCATATTTTTGTAGAATTCGTTATAGTTGTGTATTTTGTGTAATAAAACAAGCTACTATATATATACACATATAAAAGAAAACAATAGATTGTTGAAGGCCAATGAGATATCTTAGTAGTGTTTCTATATATTAAAGGGAACGAATTCAAACTTTTATTAATTAAATCAAATTAATGATTTTCTTTACGAATTCGGTCTTCATTCAACATAAGTCATATTTAATAAATGGATTGACAAGTAATGAAACAACACAATTCTGATCAAAACATTTATTTACTCGGGTAATTCCACTGGATATGTTTACATTGAATGAATTGAATAAGAAATGCAGAATATATAGAAAAGAATCACGCAAACACATGATTCATACAAACTTAAATTAGGTGACCGGTTCCTCATGAACAATATAATGGCCTAATTAGAACCTGGAACGCTTGCACTCAACAGAGGCTCCCTGAGGAAACCTTGGTGCATCAGCACAATAGTTGTACACCATGTGTTTTTGTTGAACCCATCTCATCCTGTTTCTCTCCTTACCATCCAGCTCTTTCGACACACAGGCGGATCCTGGTGCACACGCGTTGATGTTAAAGTTCCTGTAATTTGCGACAAACGGAGCTTTTGTCCAATCGGTCTTCACACGCCCGCCTTGTGTTGCCCAATCATCTGCATTCCACAAACTGCAGTATACTCTCATGGGTTGATTCTTAGGAAATGGAATTCCAATAGATTCGTGATTGTTGAATACTCTGATCGGGCTGTTATCAACCAAGAATCTGAAATCAAAGAGAAAAACTTGTCTTATTAGTTAGCAATCAAATATACTATTCAATTATCAAGTAAATGTAAATTTTGATAGTAAATGAAGGTATATAGAAGTGCAACTGTTCTTACATAATGCGTTGTGGATGCCAAACGATTGAGTAGGTGTGGAACGCTGCGGTTGGGTCGAACCAGAGATGGAATTGTTGTTCCTTGTTTCCTTTACCTTGTGCATAGACATTAGTGTGGACTGTGTACGGCTCCCCTGTAGAGTTACCCAAGAACTCGAAATCGATTTCATCGTGTCCTGCCCCTTGAGATGATAACTGCATTATGCGCAAAAAAGATACAATCAATCTACAAGGTCTAACTTCTTCTGGACTTGCCATAGATAAATCATGCACGTGAAATGAGAAAACATTGCGTGTTAAAGAACTAAAACAGTTCTTACGAAGAACGTGGTGACGGTTCCAGCAGAGTTTCCAGGAACAAGCTTGAGTTGCATGTCGAATCTTCCGAATAAATATTCATTCTTGGATTGAAATCCAGAACCCGAATATTGATCCAGCGTTAAGGTCAGTGCACGACCACCTTCTAGTACTTTGCCACGGCCATCGCCCCAAGTAATCTCCGCGTCTTTGTGGAAATCAGCGGCAGAAGGGAAGGTGAAACAGGATAGTACCAAAATGAGTGTAAGAACAAGTAAATTGGCCACTTCTTTGGCATTAGACAAACTCGCCATTTCTTTCATAAATGTGATCAGATCAAGAACTATGAACTTGAATGTTGTGAATATTAATCTTTTTTTATGTTCTAATGTGAAGATGCCTGCCCCCTTTATATATTTAGGAGTGGTATGGAACTGAGCTGTATGTAGAGGAAAAAGGTGTTGCTAAAACAAAATAATTTCCACGCGTAGAGCATTATTGCGTTAACCACCGACGACAACGGGAAAATCATATGCATTTCTTTGAACGTTCATAATAGAAGTATATTATGAGTTTGTACATAAAATATTATTATTATAATCATAATTATTGTTCATTCATGTTCTTAGGTGCGTCGGTGTTATATTATTTCAAATATGTTACGAAAAAAACCGTTTCGCTGCTATTGCCAATCATTGAGGAAGCATAGTTTTACGGGACGGTGTCGGGGATTTGTTGGGGTGGCATTGGATTGAATATCAAAGAATATTCCAGGGTGCTATTGATTATGTTCTTTTTCATTTTCTTTTTGAAATTATATAGTTTTGTTTCAATCTTAAGTCCAATTATTTTGAATGATTGACGTTGCACAGGAGATTAAGGTACTATTATAAATATTAACCAGCTATATAACATATAATTATCATAAATGGTAAATAATATAGTATTGTTTGTCAGTTGCATCTTTTAAGTTAATTCTTGAGCAATTACCAAAATAGTACTATATATTTCGAAACTTAATTTCCACTATCGGCTATTTAAAAAACAATTGTCATTCTATTTTTCTTGTTGCCACATATATGGATATGCATATCTTTGTTTATATATTGCAATTGTGAAACAACATATAAGACACTGGACAAACATATATATTTTCCTTTCCTTGTTGCATTTTTTATTCTTTTACTTATTTATTTGCTTTTTATAAGTTTATCAAAAGAAGTTAACGGACGACTGGGATGATTTCTATTATTATTATTATTATTATTATTATTATTATTATTATTATTATTATTATTATTATTATTATTATTATTATTATTATTATTATTCTTTTCATTCGGGACCTTAATTGGATCAAATGCTAAACCTTAAACTATCAACTGTAAAAAGTCTTATTGTATATATGTATTTTGTAATTTCGTAGTGTGTGATTAGTGTAAGTATATGTATTAATTAATTTGTTATATATTATATTCCGCATATATAATTGGGTATACCTCAACTACTTTATAAATAAATAGATATGGTCATATTTATATGTTATATATATATATATATATATATATATATATATATATATATATATATATATAGTTGGTTAATCAAAACTATATATTATTTACCACTTATATGATAATTAACTTAAAAACATGCAAGTAACAAACAATGTCATAATTACATCTACCTGAATGGAAATACAAAAATGGTGATGATTATATAATTTTTGTAGTTACAAATAAATATATTAAATAAAGTAACCGTAAGATCGATGGGTCATGATTGGAATGCAACGTCATATATAAGTATGGAGAAAATGAAATCGAACTTTATTAACCAAAACGAAGAACCAACGATTACATGATCAAACTCTCTCACTCTACAATCAGGAGAATTTTACAAATGAAAACTTAGTGAGTAAGTATGAGGAGGAGCGTGTGTTTATATACAAACACCTGAAACTAACAAAAGTTACTAAAAGGGGAAATCGAGCAACGGTCGAAATAACTAATTTATGAAATATTTCCTAAAATGGAAATATTCTAATTCTGTAATTTAACACCCCCCGCAAGAGGGGCATGGATGTCAATAATGCCCATCTTGAGCGACATTGTGTTGAAGGGATGAGGAGATAAGGGCTTGGTCAAGATATCGGCCACTTGGTGTTGATTAGAGATGTGAACCACTTTTATAAGACCTTGATGCACCTTTTCTCGGACGAAGTGGCAATCAATCTGAATATGCTTCGTTCTCTCGTGATGGACGGGGTTTATAGCAATGCAATAAGCGCTCTTATTATCAGTATATATCAATGAAGTGCGTGATTGAGTGATGGATAAATCTGTCAAGAGTTGATTGAGCCAAATAACTTCACATGTGGTAGTTGCAATAGCTCGGTATTCAGCTTCTGTTGATGAGCGGCTCACGGTGGGTTGTTTCTTAGCTTTCCATGAGACTAATGAGTGACCTATATAAATTGCATAACCTGTAATGCTGGGCCTTGTTTCAGGCATGCAACCCAATCTGAATCACAGAATGCTTTGAGATGTGATTCTGACTTTGTTGGATAGTGAAGACCTTTGCCTGGATTTGTCTTGATAAACCTTAGCACTTTGTGAGCAGCTGCGAGATGAGTGACAGTAGGTTGTGACATATGTTGTGTCAAGCATTGGATACTATAATTAAGGTCGGGTCTAGTGATGGTTAGATAGAGTAATCTCCCAACAAGGCGTCTGTATTCTAAAGGATCTTGAAGTAAGGTAGAATCTGCAGTCTGGAGCTTGGTTGAAGAGTTCATAGGTGTTGTTGTTGGCTTGCAATTTGTGTATCCTGCTTCAGATAAGATATCTAGAGCATATTTTCTTTGGCATATAGTTATCCCTTGTTTTGAACGAGCCACCTCAATGCCTAAGATATACTTGAGTTCTCCCAAGTCCTTAATGGTGAATTGATCATCAAGGTGTTGCTTGAGGCTTTGAATTTCTTCCATGTTGTTTCCAGTAAGTATTATGTCATCGACATAAACACAGAGTGCTGTAAAAATTGATCCAGACTTCTTAACAAACAAGGAAACATCAGAAATAGTTTGCATATAACCAAAAGCTAGAAGACAAGAAGTGAGTTTAGTGTACCATTGGCGAGATGCTTGTTTGAGTCCATAAAGACTCTTTTTCAGCAAACATACCCTGTTGTCATTTTGTTCACAATACCCTGGGGGTGGAGACATGTAAATTTCCTCCTCTAAATCACCATGGAGGAAGGCATTATTCACATCCAATTGGTGTAAAAACCAGTTATTTGATGCTGCTAAAGAGAGAAGAACTCTTACTGTTGTGAGTTTTGCAACAGGTGAGAAAGTGTCAAAATAGTCAAGTCCTTCTTCTTGAGTGTATCCTTTAGCTACTAGGCGTGCTTTATACCTTTCAATGGATCCATCTGCTTTATGTTTGACTTTGAACACCCATTTGCATCCAATGCAATGCTGATTAGGAGGTAGAGTGGTAAGGATCCATGTGTTGGTCTTTTCTAGAGCATCAAGCTCTTTTCTCATGGCAAGTTGCCATTCTGGAAACTTACTAGCTTGTTTGTAAGTTCTAGGTTCTACTACCTTGCTTATAGAAGCTGTAAACACTTTGTGAGAAGTACCAAGTCTCTGTGTGGAAACATAATTCTCAATAGGATATCTAATGACCTGTTTGGTAGAATAATTTGCTTTGTGCAAAGATTGAGGAAGAGAGTAATCATATATGTTTAAATAAGTAGGAGGAGCAGATTGTCTAGTAGATCTTCTTGGTTGTAAAGAAGTATCAGGATGTAAAATGTGAGAAGAATCATCAGTGGAAATAAAACTTTCAGGTTGAGGTACAGTAGCTACCTCTGTAGAAGACTCATTGTTTACCAGATTATCTGAAGAAGAAGATGGTTCAGGTGGAATGTGAATGTCTGGAGTTCCAATTTGAAACTGAGTTGAGGCAGAAGGTGATGGAGTTAAGTCTGCAGCAAGATCATGATGTCCAATCTGTGCATCAATTGTATCCTGTGAACCAATAAAAGTATCTGTACAGAAGGAAGAAGATGGTACAGAAGAAGGCACTCTTTCATGAGAATGTAATGTAGAGTTCCTGAAAGGATATTCTTTTTCATAGAACTTGACATCCCTGGAGATAAAAACTTTGGAAGTTTGAAGATTCAATAACAAATAACCCTTTGTTCCTCTAGGATAACCCAAGAAGATACATTTTTGAGCTCTAACATCAAATTTATGCCTGTGTGAAGATAATGTTGATGCAAAGCATAAACAACCAAATGATTTGAGCATAGTATAATCAGGTTTTCTGTTAAAAAGTCTCTCAAAGGGGGTCTGGTTATTTAGAACTGAAGAAGGCAATCTATTTATTAAAAATGCAGCAGTTGCTACACAATGAGACCAATAAATCAGAGGAATGTTGGAATGAAATTTTAAAGCTCTTGCCACCTGTAACAAGTGCTGATGTTTCCTCTCAACTAACCCATTTTGTTGAGGGGTAGCAACACAACTTGTTTGATGAATGATCCCATACTTGTCATAGAAATCTTTTAAGAAAAATTCAGAACCATTATCAGTTCTAATCACCTTGATTTTAACTTGAAACTGATTCTCAATGAGTTTATAGAATTGAAGCATATGAATTCTAACATCAGATTTGTGTTGCAATAAATAAATCCATGTGCAACGAGAGTAATCATCAACTATAGTCAGAAAAAATCTATAACCATCATGTGAGGGAGTGGAGAAAGGACCCCAAACATCACAGTGTAAGAGATCAAAAACAGCAGAGGAAGCTGATTCACTAATAGGAAAAGGAAGCCGTTTTTGCTTAGAAAAATGACAAGTATCACAAGGAGGAGAAGTACATTTAACCAGCTGTAACTCCTTAATACAATTCAATTTCTGTAAAGATGGATGGCCTAGCCTGTGATGCCAAATATCAGATTCAGAATCAGTAGAAAGAGCAGAATTACATGAGGCCTTATTCAGTAATGAACTAGTATCTAAGATGTATAGACCATTGGATGCTTTAACAGAACCAATCGTCTTCTTCGTGTGAGGGTCCTGCAATATACAAAAAGCTAGGTGTGATGACCACATTAAGGTTACAAGTGGTCACCAACTTAGATACAGAAATAAGGTTATAAGTAAACTCGGGTACATAAAGAGCATTATGTAAACTTATGTGATGAGATAACTTGACAAGTCCTTGTAAAGTAGCCATAGTGGTTTTGTCATTAGCCATAGAAATAGGAATCTGAATATTATTACTACCTGAATATTCTGAGAAACAGTAGTGAAGTGAGACTTGTCACAGATCATATGATCTGTGGCACCTGAATCTAATAGCCAAATATCATTACTACCTGAGTGAGGAGTAGCAGAAAAACAGAAGGAATAGAGAAATTTACCAGACATGTTACCAGCAGGTTTTGTCATGGTAGGAACAATAGATTTTGTCATAGCTGCAGCAGCAAAAGGAGCTGTAGAATCAGGTTGAGTTGGAAGGGCATTCTGTGCTTTAGCAAAGGCCAGGAATTGCTCAATGAGGGCTTGAGTAGGATCCACAGAACTCACAACAGGAGTACCAACATTATCATCTGTAGAGACAAAATTTGCTGAAGGGTTGCCTTGATTCTGTCTCTTCCCTGTAGGTCCATCCCAACCAGGGGGATAACCTATAATTTGGTAACACCTGTCTATAGTATGACCAGAAAAACCACAGTAAGTACATCTCAACTTTTTCTTGTCTTTATTCTGATAATTCTTACCAAACCGAGCCTGAGTATTCTGAGGATAATTTGCAGAACCTCTGTTTGCATTGTCTTGAGAAAACTTAGTTCTATTGAACATGGCTAAAGGATCACTGATTTGATAAGAGTTTTGAAGAGTTCTTTGACTCTCCTCTTGCATCAACATAGAGTAGACTTTTGAAAGAGAAGGCAATGGAGATATCAAAAGAATCTGACTCCTAATAGCATTGTAGGACTCATTTAAACCCACAAGAAAAGTGAGTACACAGTCAGATTGTTGCAACTCCAGCATATGTTTATTGACTTCACAAATACATCTCCCACAAGAACAACCAACAATAGGTCTTTGACTCACAAATTCGTCCCATAACATTCTAAAAGAATTATAGAACGCAGTAACAGATAAAGAACCCTGTGATATAGTTGACAAAGACTTTTGCAGTTGAAACACTCTACTGCCTTCAGTACGATCATAACGCAATTTTAATTCCTTCCACACATCATAAGCAGTAGTAAAATACAGTAAGCTATGCCTTATTTCTTTAGAAACAGAGTTGAGTAACCATGAAAGTACCAAATTATTCGCACGGATCCAGCAAGTTCGCAAGATCTGTTCAGATTCATCTGGTATAGGCAACGATCCGTCAATGAAACACGCTTTGTTCTTCACATTCAATGCCATTTCAATCGCCTTTGTCCAAGACACAAAATTATCACCGTTGAACAGGTCACCAACAATCGATGAACCAGTAGAATCGTGCGATCCAAGGAAATAAACGGAACTCGAATCTTCACTAGGATTCCGAGTACGAGTTGAATCAGAGACCTCATTAGAATTGCGAGGACGATTCGAATCAGAATTGTTACGGTTTGAATCAGGATTACTCATTATCACACAAAATTAGGGCAAAATTGACAAAGATCGGTAAATTGCAACACAAATCGAATAACAATTCGCAGAGAGAACAATCGAATTTGAACAAATTCGCAGAGAGAAGAGTATAACACAGCGGAATTAGATCGAAAACTTGGTCGATGATACCATATGGAGAAAATGAAATCGAACTTTATTAACCAAAACGAAGAACCAACGATTACATGATCAAACTCTCTCACTCTACAATCAGGAGAATTTTACAAATGAAAACTTAGTGAGTAAGTATGAGGAGGAGCGTGTGTTTATATACTAACACCTGAAACTAACAAAAGTTACTAAAAGGGGAAATCGAGCAACGGTCGAAATAACTAATTTATGAAATATTTCCTAAAATGGAAATATTCTAATTCTGTAATTTAACAATAAGGCTGAGGCTGATGGTTGGCCTGAAGTTGAGTTTGAGGGTGTTGGGAAGCCTGGACCGAAGACACAATAGTGCCATTGATGCGAGGGTTATAAGAGACTCCTAGAGTATCTATTGTCAACAACTTTCTTGTTGCAAATATTCTTTTGAGGGATTTTTTTCAACTTTGGTCTGTTAATGAATATCGATTTCATCTTTGGTCCCCTATTAATTTTTTTTGCAAATAAATTTATAAGCGACATCGTTTTTGTCTCGAATGATCGATAATTTTTAGGAATAAACTTTTTTCAGCTGTCCCTAACAATCCTATTCTAATGCATGTTTTTCTTGTAGTGTTGGACTTGATCCCAACTTTTTCTAAACAATAAAAAAGATATGCCCTAACCCTTTGCTTTAGGCAACATTTTTCCTTTCTACAGTTTAAACTTCCACTCCATGTTTGGCTGGAGATTCTTCCTGTTTAAACAGAAAAAATCTATACTTTAATACCACTTTTGAACCCATTAAGAGCAAAATGTGAATGAAGTCCAATATAAGCTCTCTCATTAAATCTATTAATATTTTAACCATGCACCAAATATTGTTCCCTCGTAATTTGACACGGCAATGGCAAATCTTCTTTATATAGAAAGGAATTGTTGACTTTTGAACCCACGTAGTCATTTTCTTAAGCGTGGTCTTATTTTAGTATTTCCTAAAAAGGCCATAAAAAATACGAATTTAAGAAACTCGGCTTAAAATGCTTCTCAAACTGCTTGGAATTTATAGTAGTTTAGAAAAATACCCAATTCTCTTTAGGGGATTGTTGACAAACTGTAAAAAATCTTTATATATTTTATTTGAATAATTAAATACTTTTGGGACGTTTGGGAATCTAACGCTTGCATTTAGAAAGTTCTCTTTGACGTAAAATTATCCAAAATTTAGGTCCGATATGGATATTTTTCACTTGTAGTTACTATTTTCAAAATAAATAATTTTAAGGTTTCCAGAGAATTCTTTTAGACACCCCCAGTGTATAACTCAAATTATGAACTTCAAACTTGAAAAAGTGTCAGCTTATGCAAAAAACCTAATTAATGCTTGCATTTTTGAAAGGTTTGCAAATATTTTCGTGACTTTTGGTCAAGAAAGACTTTAAGCAAAAGTAACAAAAACCCGATTCTATGAGCTCTTGTAAAGACCCCATAGTCATGTTAATTCCTTTGATTATTCATCTAAACACTTGATGTGTATTTTGATTTTTGAACTTAATAAATGTGTGGCTGTTATGGCGGACAAGAAATGAGTGTGTGTTTGATGAAGGCACGACGGATATTGGAGGTTTTCTGAGGCAAATCTGGCGATACATAAAGGAGGCAGATTTTTTTAAAGTCGGCACAGCGACATCATTAGAAGATCTGCAAATTCTTCGCCACTTTGGTATGACCATACGACCACGGAGAGCACCAAGAATTGTTTCGGTGAAATGGCACCCCCCTTTAGAAGCCTGGATAAAATGCAACACGGATGGATGTGCTTTGGGGACGCCGGGGATCGGAGGAGCAGGAGGAATTTTCAGGAGTAGTCGGGGGTTTGTGAAAGGGGCTTTTTCCATGCGCCTTGACTTGACATTTGCGTTTGAGGCGGAACTTTGGGCAGCTACTTTTGCTATCCTTAAGGCGAAAGAACTTCATTGGACTTACCTCTGGTTAGAAAGTGATTCAACATATGTTGTGAATTTACTTACCTCTAACTCGGAGATGGTACCGTGGATTTTGAGGAGTCGGTGGGTGGTTTGTCTTCAATTTGTGAATTCTATCAATTTCCGAGTTTCACACATTTTTCGTGAGGGAAACAAGGCGGCTGATGCGCTTGCGAATCTCGGTGCTCCTTCTACTGGAGTGCAATGGTGGTCCTCTTGTCCGTCTAATGTTATTGATTTTGTTAATGATGATGCTTGTGGTAGGGAAAATTTTAGATTTTGCTGAACTTGCGGCTTTTGCCGTATGCCTGTACTTCTCTTCTTGTTTCACTTTTTAATCTATTTGAGTCCCGGTTCTTGTGGATGCTCACAAGGCCCGAGTCTCCACTTTCACGTAAAAAAAAGGTTGACATAAAAAAAAAAAGAAAGAAAAGAAAATTGAAAAGGAGGTTTCCAGATGCAGTGAGAGCAAAAGAGAGGAGTGGTGGAGTTAAACTTAACTCAATAAAATAAAAGGTTGACTATATATGTAGAGATATATTGATATAAAATAAGAAAATTAATCCAGTGAACAAAGGATAATACATGTTAACAACCACATACTGTGCAGCTGGACAAATAATAAGTCAATTACAAGCGTGTTGCGTTGCTGGGAATTAGTGGGAGTGACATGATTTCCTTTTCTTTTGTGGGTATAAGATCAATAATATTGTTTTGAATGTTGGTCTTCAAGGCTTCAACTTTTAGATATACCTCCCCGAGTTCAACCCTGATCGAGAACACACGTGACTGCATATAATTGTTGTAAATAATTGTCTTAAATATCATATTTTAACTATTTCTATTTTTAGTAATTTTCCATAAAACGGTTATAGCAGTTGCCTCTCCTTTTCCTTATTTAGTAAGTTTGCAGCTTTGTATAAATAGGGGAGCTGCTGTTCTGTTTTTACTCACTTTTTCTTTTCCAATTTTTGAGTTCTTCAGATAGAGTGAAACCCTCTCTCGTTCATGTAATCATTCCACTGTAATCTTGAATATTTTGATCATCAATCGTCAATACAAATTTTAGTTCGATTCTTGAAATCTTCATATGGTATCAGAGCATTAATCTTGTCAATAAAATGTGGCTAAATCTTGTTACTGCAAGTGGAACGTCCCTCTAATGCTTGGCTGGAGATTCTTTCTGTTATCCCCCCTTGATCACACATGAGGATTCTATACATTAGCACAAGTTGGTGAAATTAACCACGAAATTTTAAGAGAAGTCCAATTATAAATACAATATAAGCAACATGGAGATCACCTGCAGTTTTTTTTGCAGATATAACTTTTTATCTAATAAATGTTCATAAATCATTCGTAATGAGGTGTTGTCCATGCTTGATTGTAATAAATGGTTTTCGGTTATTGCCACTTCGCACCTAAAATATTTCCTCAGCACTCTCCACTTTGGAATATATCAAGGTGCATGAGGATCAACAAGGATAATATGCACAATAGTGTAAAAAAAAAAAAAAAAAAAGTCAAACTCAATTAATTATCATTTTAAAAAGGGTATTACTAATTTTATAAAGCGGCAGACTGTTGCACCCGCAACCACCGTTTGGACAATTTGTCTTCCCACGGAAAATTATTACTTAATTACAGTAGTTGTATGACGATATGGTGCAGCCAATAGTTAAAATTATATATATACATTTTCTAAATTATAACGCATTTACTTCTAAAATTCTATCCAAAGTCCCAATCAGGGACTCACTAATAACTAAATTGGATAAACCACCACATCGTGCAACCGCTACATCTTAATAATTTCTCATACTTTTTCTTTTGTTCTTCAAGCGTAACTTTGTTTTTGCTTTTTATCCGACTAGATTTAATTTAATAGTAGTCATATTTTTTCAAAGAATTAAAAACACACCTCATCAAAGCCTAACGTTTAATTTAAATCTTTTATCCAAAGATTAGTAAACACCTAATTAATGTAACTTTTACCCAAAGATTAGTATACATACCTAATTAATGTAATTTTAATATTAGTAAGACTTTTTCGAATTTTTTCAAAGAATTGAAAACACACCTCATCAAAGCCTAACGTTTAATTTAAATCTTTTATCCAAAGATTAGTAAGCACACCTAATTAATGTAACTTTTATCCAAAGATTAGTATACACACCTAATTAATGTAATTTTAATATTAGTAAGAAGTTTTCGAAGATTTACTAGAAGTTTATTGTTTCTTAAAGTTATTTAATCCCAATTTTGAATAAAAGCATGAGTATATGTAAATCTTTTACAAAATCTACTTAAACGAATAATAAGGTGCCTGCAAATAATAAATAAGAAGAAGCTTTTTCTTTTTAAATACTTTTTAAAGTACCTTATATTGAAAAGCAATTGAAAAAGCACTTTTAACCCTACTTCTCTGACATGTGCTTTTTTTTTTTTCTTATTACATTTTTCTAAGACAAGCAAAAACAAAAACTAGGGATGCAAAACTTCTAAAAGTGCTTATGCGGTCGAAAAGTCAATAACTTTGTTCATCGTTTGCAAACACCGCAATAATGGGGGACAGTTTTGAATTTGGATAGATTTGGATCGTATGCTTATACGTGATGTGATAGTGACGTGTATGGTTAAATTTGGATCGTATCGAATAGAAACAAAGGGTAAGAACGCACTGTTCCTGAACTGAGTGTTCGTACGAAGCGTACCTCGATCGGAACTAGGCGTAGTATTGCAGAAATCCTCTCTCTAGAATGTAGAAGTGTGGTACATTTTCCCTGGTGAAATAGATCAGACAACCGTGATATATATAGGCTGCTGAGCATGACGCGTGGCGTCTTCTGATTGGCCGTCAACGCGGCTCGTGTTAAAGTACCTCACGAGGGGCGTCATTTAAGACGCGCCCACCTCATGGGTCGTATTCAATATTGCTCATTTAAGAGCCGCTGGCGTCATAGGTCGTGTTTAATGTTGTTCATTTAAGAGTCGTCAACCTCATGGGTCGTGTTTAATGCGCCTCATTTAAGAGTTATCTGCATCATGGGTTGTCATTAATGTTTGTCTGGTAGTCGCCGACAGCTGTGACACCCATAAATGCTCTGTCGTTTAGATTGTTGAACGATCGTAGCTTCTTGGTCGTTCGACCCTCAACCTCTGCGACGTCCTCTTTTCTTCGGTCCACGCTCGGTCGAGTTTATTGACCATCGTAATTATTCGGACCATTATCAATATATATTGTCACAAATAACATTTACGAAGCAACTACTAATGTCTTTATTGACGATGATGCAACTTTTTAGGAATAAATTTTTAAGATTGTTCTTATTAATATGAGTTTTTCTTACAATGAATGGGGTAGAATGCATGACAAATTAACGCTGAAAGAGCAGGTAGAACATAAAGTTGAACGCAAAATGAGCATACATCTAGAAAAAAGTTGTCATGGCTACGCTCCCATGCAAAAGCTTCAACTGATGATCATGGAAACTAGAGATCGAAGTGTCATATATAACACAGTTATTTTTCCGTACGCAAATACAACACATGATAATGAAAATTGAAGAGTAACATTCAACTGCAAAGCTTCTAAGAATTGCAGTTCACAAGACAACCAAAATACTTTTATTGATCTAATGATACATACACCACGAAACACCAACACACAACCACCAAAACTATTCAACACAAAAGTCAGTTGGAAATCTTCTTTTGGAGACATGTTCAGGTCGCCTTGATCTTTTTATGTGAAGTTTTGAGTGATTTTTGGGTCTTGCTCCAAACCACTTTTATTTTCTAAAGCATCTTTTATTACATCCTTAATTTTGTCAAAAGATAGTCGCTAACCTTCTTGGGATCGGCCAAAGAATTGGAAACGCTCTCTCTTTCCATGCATCTTTTAGCCCATGCAATCAATTTGGGACAATGTTCTTCAATGCTGAAGTTTCCATGAGTTTCGTATGCTCCGAACCAGCTATAGAAAGTGATGAAAGCCACATCTAAATATCCAAAATTGTCACCACCGAAGTAAGGGTTGTCTCCCAATTCTCCTTCGAGTAACTTGAGGTGTCCTATGAATTCTTTCTTGGCTGCTTCCTTTTCGTCACCTTTTGTCCGCCACATTTTTATGCCAGTTTCATGTATCTAATAGGAAAAATTCACGGTTGTTAGATTCGAGGAAATATGCTTATCACTGTATATTTGATATATTTTGTAAGGTCTAATGTTCCCCTTAATTAAGACTATTACTTAAAACTATGTGGTATAAATACTATACGCAAAATGCCCTCGTAATTTAAGAAACGTGCAAAAAGTGCAAAAAAGCCCATATAAATATTTTCATTATAAAATTACGTATATCAAATAATTCTATGCCCTCTTACAAAAAAAAAATTTATATATATACAAGCAAAAAAATTAAGAAAATGTTTTTAAAAAAATAACAAAAGGGGAAATTTAGTCATTTAACAAAAGAGCTAACATGGCTTTTTGGAACTTCACAATAGAAGATGCATGCAACACATTTGAAACCTGAGAAGGTTTTAGAGAACAATAAAACTATAGAGGAGGTTTTGAATGTGTAAAACTTGATAAAGAAATTATTGTTTTTTTAAGAAATTCAGCCAAGATCGAACTATACCATTTTGTCGATGAAATCAGCCCAGAACTTAGCTTGAGCTCTTTGATAAGGATCCTTGGGCAACAACGGAGACTTACCATTCCACACCTCATCAATATACTCAACAATAATCAGTGACTCACAAATGGGCTTCTTGTTGTGAATCAAAACCGGGATTTTCTTGTGAACCGGGTTCATCTCAAGCAAAAGTGGACTTTTGTTGGCAAAGTTTTCTTCTCTGTATTCATAGTCGAGACCTTTTTCAGCTAAAGCAACTCGTACCCTCATACCGAACATACTGTAATAAAGATCCAGCAATATAAGTTGATCCGCCATTTTTCTTGTCCTAGTTAATCTTAGTGTTGTAGTGATACTTTGCAATTTGCAGTGATCAAGATTTGAAATCGAAGTACAATTTGGTTTGGATATATGTCTACATATATAGAGAGAGAGATAGACGGATAATATAATAAAATAGTTATAGTGTTAGATTAACGTCAGGGCACACGTGAGTTGAAAATATTAATTAATATAAGTCGTATAGTGTTAGATTT
This sequence comes from Misopates orontium, assembly GCA_946800315.1. Classification (NCBI taxonomy): domain Eukaryota; kingdom Viridiplantae; phylum Streptophyta; class Magnoliopsida; order Lamiales; family Plantaginaceae; genus Misopates; species Misopates orontium. The sequence continues at coordinate 2,818,166 of OX326949.1, read as the reverse complement.
TGGCCAATTTCTCAGCTGCTTCACAGTCACGTACGTGGTGACATGTGAATCTTGTGACAGCTGGCAAATTCCGTGTCGCGCATGTGATGACGTGCGAAAGCTTTGCAATTTTTTTTGTAGAGAATGACGACCGCCGTCGTAATTGTCTGGCAAAATTATTATATTTGCAAGTGGGTTAGTAAAAGAACATCCACCCATGCTTGGACTCAAATTATTTTGTTTTCGTTTCTTAGATTTCAAATGATTTTATTTTTTATGTCTTATGATAATTTTCACAAATTTATAATACTGACTCACTTGTTTTTTTTTTAATAATATATACTTAAATATTTAATAAACGGATATATGCTTAAACTTACTTGATCTTGAGTCTTGACAACCATTTCCAATCACTGCTGAGAAATTTAGTTTGGAGGTATATTCTACCAGAAAACGAAATTTTTCGAAATGCTAAGTGAAAAAAAAAAAAAAAAAAATCAAAATGCAATGGGTCGCTTACTCCAAAACTTGTAAGTTTGAACGCAGGTGCATATATCGTCACTCACTCTAAAGAGCCGTTTAATTTAAGAGTTAGATTTATGTTTAAAACATTGGTATGCTAATAAAGAATTTGATCTTCCAATTAATTTACATCATATAAAATATATAATTTGATCTCTTAAAGTCAGTAAATGTCACGTGTTTAGCTAGCTAGTGTTCTGTTCATACAAATGAAGAAATAGAATCAGTAAATGTACACTTGTGTTCAAGCCGTAAATATTCCGCCAAACCCAACTTCTTGTGGCGAAATTTTCGACAAGCATTTCGCCACAAATCTTATGAGACGATTTTGAATTTTTGATCAGCTCTACTGCTCTAGTGACAAAATTGTTTCGTCAGCTAAAATAATGGCTCCTCTTTGTTGTCCTCTTATAAAAAGCTAATTAAAATACCAATTAAGTATCTATTACATTTAACAGAAATAGTTTCTTCCTCTTAGAATTTTTAGAAGTATTTTGAAAAACAACATACTCTAAATTGGACATATACCTTTACAATGAAATCTTTTTTTTTTTTTTCTAATAAAAAAGTTGCGGAAACAAAGTTATCGATTGAAACTAAAGTTATTTTCTTACATATCACATTTATAATACACAATAAGAAAGATACTACACAACATTTTGATATTAATTTAGTTATAATTTCATGCTCTCTTAATTAAACACATCACACAATTATAAATGTTTAAGGGAACATAAATGATAAAATCTTCTAGGAATGTACATAATATATCTATTTCTATGACATGTATTTTTACATATTTATGTGTTTTATTGTAATTCTTTTACAAATTTTAGTTACAAATTTACAATTGTGTTACTTTGAAGTCACTTTTATTAAAAAATACTGAATATATATGTATATATGTACATATAAAAAATACTGAATATATATGTATATATGTACATATGTACATATATATATATATATATATATATATATATATATATATATATATATATATATATATATATATATATATATATATATATATATATATATATATATATATATATATATATATATATATATATATATATATATATATATATATATATATATATATAAGCTTCTTAAGGTACTTAATAGTTATCAAAAAAATTAAGCTTTTGATAATTGGTAATAAATATATATGTATATGTATTAAAAAAAATTTACTTGACTTCGCCCGCCCCCCTTACTTGACATTACCACTCTTTTCCTTTTATCTTGTATCATTAATTTCTCGACTCTATTCTATACCCTATTCACATATATGATATATACACACACACAAAAGAGTAATGCAGAAAGAGAGCTAAATTCCTTGTTGAAATATTAAGACAAATAACCTTATCAGCAGATCTCAAAGAAGTAATTATGGGAAGCTAGTCAGGTAATGATGTGTTACTATTTAGCTAGCAAGCAAGCATGAATGCTACATTATTGTGGTAACTTTAACTTTTGGTGCATACTTCATTTCCAAGACATTCCTATAAAATGTTTGTAATGAAGGATACTCTCTTTTTGAATGAATTCTTTTGCCAACTTAAATAATAATTCGTACTATATTTAATTAAAATATTGAATTAGATTAAGCTTCGAACGGTATATAATATACAATATTAATTCATAGGACTAATTAATTGTCGACTATAATATTAATATTAATTAAAGAAAAGCTCCATTATTTTCCGATAATACTAATTATTAAAACAGATCAATCTTCATAATATTTATTAAGATAATATCAATTCAAACATTTACATTTGAATAAAAGAATAACAAATATATTATACCAATAATTCATACAATAGACGAATCACACAAGGTTGATATAGATTAAGGATCATTCCTTGATGAACAAAATAATGGCCTAATTAGAACATGGAACGCTTGCACTCTGATCGGGCTGCAGTAAACCCTCATTGGTTGGTTTTTTGGAAATGGAATTCCAATTGATTCGTGATTGTTGAATACTCTGATCGGGCTGTTATCGACCAAGAATCTGAAATCAAGCAAAAAATGTTAGGTTAGGAATCAAGTTATGTATTAAATTATCAATTAAATGTAAAAACAATGAGCAAATGAAAGGAGGCAGAGTAATTCTTGATTGTTCTTACACAATGCGCTGCGGATGCCAACCGATGGAGTAGGTGTGGAAGGCTGCAGTTGGATCGAACCAGAGATGGAATTGTTGTTACTTGTTTCCTTTGCCTTGTGCGTACACATTAGTGTGGACTGTGTACGGCTCCCCTGTAGAGTTACCCAAGAACTCAAAATCGATTTCGTCGTGTCCCGCCCCTTGAGATGATAACTGCATTATGCACAAGAAAAGAAACATTAATCAATTTTACATCGCGTCCACCTTCGAGTATTTTGCCACGACCATCGCCCCAAGTAATCTCCGCGTTTTTGTAGAAATCAGCCGCTGAAGGGGTGATGAAACAGGACAATGCCACAATCAGAGAAAGAGCAGTAAATTTGCCGAAAATCCCGCATTTCTTTCGTAAATGTGATCAAGAACTATGAACTTGAATGTTGTGAATATTAATTTTTGTTATGTTCTAATGTGAAGAAGCCTGCCCCTTTATATATTTAGGAGTGGTATGGAACTGAGCTGTATGCAGAGGAAAAGGGAGTTGGCTAAGACAGAATAATTTCCACACGTAAACCATTATTGCGTTAACCATGCACGTACGACAACGGGAAAATCATATGCATTTCTTTGAAAGATCATAATAGAAGCAAATTATGAGTTTGTACATAAAATACTATTATTACTCATAATTATTGTTCATTCATGTTCTTAGGTGCGTCGTTGTTATACTATTGGTCAAAGTGCACCAAACCCCCGAATCTATAGGAGCATTTGCAAAGTGCCTCCTAATCTATTAATTTGTGTGATAGCCCCCTAACCTATTGATTTTAGTGCGATTTGCCCCTTGAACTATTGAGCAACCGTTCAATTTGTGTTGATATCCCACCAAAAACTCCTCAATATTTTTGAAATCTTGCACCAATTCTCCTTGTGGTTTGTTAATTATATAAAAGCCCTTCGTAGTTTCATTAAACTCTCTCTAAAGCACCCCTTCGTGGTTCCATAAAAAGAAGAGTTTGTGCAAAATTTTAGACAATTAACAAACCATAGGAGGGTCCATTACACGATTTCAAAACCGTTGGAGATTTTTTGAGAGATATCAACACAAAATGAACAGTTACTCAATAATTCATGAGGCAATTCGCCTAAAAATTAATAGCTTTGGGGGCATATTGCACATTTTCATAGATTAAAGGGCATAATGCAAAAACACCCATAAATTGTGGGGTTTATCGCAATTTCCCTTATATTATTTAGAGTACGTTACGAGAAAAATCGTTTCGCAGCTTCCCCGAGTCGAACGCTATTACCAATCATTGAGTAACTTTACAGGATGGTGTCGAGGATTTGTTAATTAGTTGCTTTACAGGGAAATGATATGTTGTCTTTCAACACTGTTGAATTGTTACTTCGGAAAAAAAAATAAAAATTTGGCGATAAAGGTGGCAACTTCAGGCGATCATTTTCTTTTGGAACCGGAGATTTCGATCTCGCGGAATCCAGCATTCCAAAATAACAATACCTCAGACAACCATGCAATAGAAATGGATACAAATTCAAATCTAGGGTTTGATACTGCTTTACATACGAATTCAAGGCGAAAGACGGGACGTAAGACTCCTGTAATCCGGTGCAAATTCATGGAAGTGAGCGATTATCATATGTAAGTAAAGTTAAACCCAAAGATGTTCGTGTTAATGAATTACTAATGACAGATTAAGAAAATTATGGTTCATCCACCTTCTTCCAAGGATCCATTTACATCGATTGAAATTGATGATGATCTTGAGGAACTCAAGCACAAACAATGGCATGACACAATTTTAACCAAAATTCTTGGCAAACCGTGGTTCTACCCTAACTTGGTCAATAAACTGAGTGCAATGTGGAAATTAACCGCAGGGTGTGACTTTGTTGATCTAGGATCCGGAACCTATTGTCTAAAAGGACTTAATGAAGTTCAAGGGGAATTAATTTTGACCCAAGGTCCGTGGCAGATCGCCGACAACTTTTTGTCCATCCGTAAGTGGACCTCGAATTTTAGGGCAGACAATGATGTGATTAATCATGCCATTACCTGGGTTCGAATCATGAACCTCCATGTGGAACTCTTTTGGGAATCGGTAATTCTAGAAAATTGCTCAATGCATCGGCGATCCCATCAAAATAGATGGGAATACGTTAACGACATCACGAGGACAATTTGCGAGGTTCTGTGTCCTAGTTCCCACGGATAATCCGCTTGAACGTGGTATTAGGATTAGAGGACGGCTTTATCAAGTGATGTATGAGAATCTCCCGTTTCTTTGCTATACGTGTGGGCGCGTTGGACATCTTGTAAACGATTGCCCGTCACTTAATCCGATTGATACTCGTAAGCAGATGAATATCCACATGAACGACATGGTGGTGGCAAATAATGTTACGACAGCCCCAGCGCAATGGCTACTGGAAAAAGTTAAAAAACAGGAGTTTGGGAATTGGATGGAGGTTCCATGAAGAAGGAAACCGATGATAAATAGGAAAAGAGATAAATATGAGGGCTAAGGGGAAAGGAAAACAACAAGATAATGATGGAAACTTTCAAGTTACAGAATCCCAAAATGAGAAGGAACGAAATTGTAATTTTACTGTGACTAATTTCCACCCGGGGAAAGCTCTTGACACGCCAGAGAGTTCTACAGGGAAATGAATTCTTCCCACGTCAATCTCTCAACCGAAAAAATTGGTGATAAAGCCAAAGAAAGGGGGTGTGCAAGGAATTAAAAATAAGCCTAGCACATCTAGTTCACCATCAACGAAAAATACGTTTTCGGCTTTGGCAACGTGCAACGATAGCGGGAATATCACAAACACGTCGGAGTTGAGGAAACTCGTTGACGAGAGCTTGGTTAGAAGCAACGGAGGACAACTTATTGGTAGAGATGGAGAACGGAGTACTAAATGTGATAATTCAACCACAATTTTGGGAGTTTGGAACAAATCTACTACGGTTCGACGGTCCCTTAAAGATATTACAAATCAAACCGAGGGACATCAATGTGATAGAAATATCCCCACTGATTTGGGAGGTAGAGATTATCACAGAGACGATCGAACGAGTGGAGAACATCCCGATTTGTTGGCAACGCATGTCAATGAGCCGATAGGAAACCTCACAGCAGGAATATCTTCAGCAAGAGGCGGTGAGACAATTGATTTCGTCATGGATGGACCGACTTGTTGAGAATCCATTCACCCGAGCCATATTTTTAGTTTATCAATGAAAGTCGTTTCCTGGAATTGCCAAGGTGCGGGTGATGTTGATTTTAAAAATAATTTTAGAGATCTTGTTAGATGTCATAATCCGAATGTTGTTTATTTGCTTGAAACTTGAGTCTCACCCAAGATAGGTTATGAAATTGCGCTTCGCTTGGGATTTTCTGAATTTTGTATTGCCCCGACGGATGGAATGGATGGGGATGTTTGAATGCTATTGAAATCGGAAAATATTGAGTTGAAATTAATAGTATTGATGATCAAGGTATACATGCGATCATTGGGCCAAAAAGGGTAGACAAATGGATGTTGTCCAGAATCTATGCTAAACCTTATAAGGAGGATAAAGTGCGCATCTTTAATAAATTGAAAGCGATGGCAAATTTGATGAAGCTTCCATGGCTTGTTCAAGGCGGTTTTAATGAGATATGCGAAAGAGAAGCAAGGTGGAAGCAGAAAGGTTTAGAATCGGTGTGTTTCGTTCCAAAAAAATATTATGTCATGGCGTCTCGAAGATCTTGGTTTCAATGGACCTAAGTTTACTTGGACGAATAAAAGAGAGGGACCTGCTAAGATTAGAGAGAGAATCAATCGCGCCCTTGCAAATGATAAATGACTGGAATTATTCCCGGACAACGCCGTATTTCACTTGCCGCAAACTCATGGTGACAACCACCCCATCCTTACTAATACTCAAGGCTGAAGTAGTGTGAGAGTTCAACGACCTTTCCTTTGAAGCTATGTGGATGCAACATACGAATTGTGAAGGTATTTTGCGCCAAGTGTGGTAAGATAAGAAAGAGATTATTGAGGCGATTAATCATATACCCGATGTGATGATACCATGGAAGAAATAAAGTTTCTGGCATATGTTTCAACAGAAGAAAATTCTTTTAAGAAGAATAGAAGGTAGTCAACGTGCTCTTGCTAATAGACCGAATAGTTTTCTTGAGAATCTTGAGAAGCAACTTCTGGACGAGTATAATTCTATTCTTCGAAAAGAGGAAGTCTTTTGGCATCAAAAGTCAAGAATAAAATCGTTGGAGGCCAGCGATAGAAATACATCATTCTTCCATAAATCTACTATCATTAGGAGGAGGAAAAATCGGATACTTACGCTAAAAATTGAAGATACTTGGATTGAGGATCAGAGCATCTTGCGTGCTCATGTGCGAAGCTTTTTTCAAAGTCTTTTTACTGGTGCGACTGATCGGACTCCGCCGCTGATTTTAACCCAATTACAAATGACTCTTGATGCGGAGGATGTGGTTGATGTGGGGAAGGTCGTTAGTTTGACAGAGGTTAAGAATGCTCTCTGGTGCACGCACCCAAATAAGGCTCCGGGACCGGATGGGATTCAAGCAATGTTTTATCAGAAATATTGGAGTTGGTCTAGCGAGTCGATTTTTCGGTTTGTGGAAGAGGCGGTCCGTGTTGGCTCTTTTGATCCAAAAGTGTGTGCGGCTTATTTATGCTTAATCCCGCAGGTAAATAATCTTGATCCCATCTCTCAGTTTCGGCCTATCTCGCTTTATAATGTTGTTTATAAACTTATTACTAAATGCATTACTTTGCGACTTCGGGATGTTATGCCTAAGATTATTGCTCCAACTCAGTCGAGTTTTACTAAGGGCCGTAGTACACAAGACAATATATTTTTGTTATGCAAGAAGTTTTGCATTCGCTTTTGGCAAAACAAAAGAACAAAAATGGGTGCATGATTCTCAAATTGGACCTCGAGAAAGCCTACGATAAGGCCAGATGGAGTTTTCTTGAAGAAACCTTGGAAGCGTCAAGTTCCCTCAGAATGTGATTAAATTAATTATGTTCTGCGTTCGCAACGCGTCCACAAAAAGACATTGGAATAGCGAACCTCTTGAGGAGTTCAAACATGGGTGCAGACTTAGACAAGGTGATCCCCTTTCCCCATATTTGTTTGTTTTGTGCGTGGAACGCCTGTCTTACTTGATACTGGAGGTAGTAGATGGCGGCAAATGGAATCCGATTCTACCTTATAGGGGTGGACCAAAGTTATCACACTTATTCTTTGCTGATGATCTTATTCTTATGGGCAAGGCGACGATTCGAAATGTGAGGTGCATGAAACGCATACTTGATACATTCTGTAAATCACCGGGTTTGAATTTGAGCGCGGGAAATCCAATGTATTTTTTTCGAACAGAGGAGGGGAGTTGAAGAGAAGAATCTGTGGTATTTTTAACTTCTCGCAAACGAGTCATCTTGGTAAGTATTTGGGCGCAAGGCTTTTTCAAGGCAGAGTGAAAGATGAATACTTTAATGACATGTTCGATAAGCTCATGTCACATTTTACTAGTTGGAAAGGAATTAACTTGTCTTTGGCCAAGAAGAACGACGCTGATTCAATCAGTATCGACGACAATTCATATCCATCTAGTGCAGTCTTGTGGGTTGCCGAAAAGAGTTTGCGAATGGTTGGACAAATTGAATCGTAATTTCTTATGGTCGAATAATTCGGATAATCGAAAGATACATCTTGTGGGTTGGGAACGAGTTACTCAAAATAAGAAGGAAAATGGTTTGGGTTTAAGAACGGCGGGAACAAATAATGAGGCTCTTCTTTTTATGCTCTGCTGGAAAATATTGCAAAACCAAAAGAGAATTTGGTCCGATTTAATCCAAGCAAAATACCTCAAGGGCGTTCGGTTGAGTGAATATGTGGCGAGACCAAACGATAGTCCTACTTGGAAAGGTTTAGTCCAATGCATGGCACTCATTTCACCCTTCTTTCGATGGAAAATAGGAAACGGTCAAAGCATTTCTTTTTGGTTTGATAATTGGCTTGGATGTGCGCGTCTATGTGACGAAATTCTAGTGATCAAACTATCCGATTCTAAGCTGAAACTTTTTGAACCGATTGATGAAGGGGGAATTGGGACCTGTCGAGAATTACTAACCAAATTCCATTGGATTAGCTGAATAAAATCATGGATTTCAGAGTGATTCTTAGAGAGGCAGAGGATCAAAGGATTTGGAACGAAACATCGAGCGGGGTGTTCTCGTGTCAAAGTGCGTATAGGGCCCTTCACCGAACGTATACTCTATCGCCTATATTGGGGGGGGGGGGGGGGTAAGATTGACTGGGTTTGGAAGCTTCCATGCAACAACAAAATCAAAATTTTCGTGTGGCTTGCAATTCAAAATCGTTTTGCGACAAATAACCTTAGAACAATCCGTAAGATGACTGCAGAATCGAGTTGTGATGTGTACCCAAATGATGATGAAACCGCGCTTCACATTCTTCGGGACTGTAAATATGCGAGCAATGTTTGGCAGTGCTTATTGAAGCAGTCACAATGGAACGAATTTTCGACAATGGAGGGTAGTATTTGGTTGAGAGAAAATCTGAGATGCACTGATCGGTTTCGTACTCTAATGGTATCCAGGGGCCGTGGAAACGTCATTTTTATAGCATGCATTTGGTGTCTTTGGAAAGCCAGGAACGTTCAGATTTTTCAGGGTAGAGATGAAAACAAACTGACTATTTTAGCTCATGTGAAACTGTTGGTTAGTGATCTCATGGTTATCTCAAAGAAGGAGCAAAATCACAAGCGAGGCATGGCATAAACCGAGTACTGGGTAGAAGAAATTAAATGTGGATGGTCGAGTTAATGTGAAGAGAAACGATGGAGCGGCAGGTGGTGTTCTTCGGGATGATAGGGGAAAATGGCTCTCGGGCTTTGTGCGTCATCTAGTGCAACCTACGGTTTTAGAAGCTGAGCTTGAGGCCTTAAGGATCGGATTGTCTATTGCATGGGAGAAACGTATTCATAAGATTGCAATTGAGGCGGATTCGCAAGAAGTTTATAATCTCATTATGGTTGAGTCCATTGATCACCACCCTCTTAGAGACAAGATTGAAGAATGTTAGATCACTACTCCACAAACTACGGATTCAAAGCTTTCGATGGATTGCTCGGTCAGGGAATTGTTTGGCGGATGCGGTTGCACAAATTCCTCTTGCGTTGCCTGGAGATCACAGATTGTTCATGGATCCTCCTGGCGCTGTTTTATCTATTTTGAATTCGCATGTAGCTTGATAGTTCGTTTTTTCGTTGTTTACCAAAAAAAAGATATATATGTTGTTTTTCCTTTCCATTTTTCTGTTCTTTTTCAAGTTATGTAAATTTTTCTCAATTTTAAGTCCAATACTTTGAATGATTGACGTTCGACAAGGAAAAGTAGGTCCCTGCCCGTTACGATTTAAATTGGAAAATTATAGAGATTTTCTTTTATTGGACAAATTAAAAATGCATCCGTTCAGTAACAGTTTGATTTATTTATGAAATCCTTAATATAAGAAACGCTTGGGGAGCCGTGTTTGAAAGAGTTTTGAAGTGCCTTTATTTATTTTTTTTGCTTAAAATTACTCTAAGTTTGACTAGAAATTGAGAGTGTTTGCAAACATTTTAGAGTAGCTACTTATAATATTTTTTGTTTGCCTATAAAGAATGGGAAGTTTATGTTTTCGTTTCAAAAACTTTATAAAATACCATTTTTATAAAAGCATATTGAGAAATACTATACCCAACTCTTCTAATTTGTACTTTTATGACTGTTTTAAGAGAATTAAAAAAGAAGAAGAAGTTAGTATTGCAAACATTTTAAGAGTACCGATAAGCCTTTTTTTAAGACATTTGCAAACAAGACCTAAATCAATTCTTTCTTTCGTAATCGCAACCTCAAATCAATGTGAGCAAAAAAGTGCAAGAGTTATGATAAAAGATATAGCTTGTATACCGATTTCTCCGTACTTTATTTCTTACTAGTTTTCGTAGAACATGCATGCTTCTATAATATAAGTGAAGTGTAAATATAATAATGTTAATGATCCGATGGACTATCAATTTGAAAACTGAATTAAATCCATATTGTAATGGACTAGGTTTTAATGATAACTATAATAATGTTAATGATCCGAGTATGTAGCAGTTGGATCTTAGCTAGGGCGGAGCCAGGAACATGATTTAGGGGGCAAAATTATGTGATTTTTTTTTTAATAATTTTTTTTTAGTTTATTCGATTTAAAAAATAATCAACCTACTAAAATCATAAGTATCTTAAGAAGATATTTAATACTAAAAAGTAACTCTAACGTAACACAATAAAGTTATAGTTTAAAATTTTAGAAGAAAACTAGATAAATAGGTGCAAAAAATATGTCATACTAAATAGAGATATTGTATACACTCCTAGGATATTATATTAACTTAGATATTAGCAATTGTGTCGACTGTTGTAAAATGATATTAATTTATAGCTAAATCAATATAAAAGTATAGAGTGATTACTTTCTTACTATATATAACTAGTACAAAATTATTAATTTTGCCTCAATTCATTTTCTAATACAAAAATATATGTTACATATAAAGAGTTCTAGGAAAAAATTACATCATAAAAAAAAAAATAATGAACTCAAACGATACTATTGATATCATTTATTTTAATAATTACATGAAAAGAATAAGAGGAACTTTAGGTAAAATTCAAAAGGTAGTATAACAAATTATAAATAATAATATGAAAGTAAACAGTTGAATTTGAAAACGAAATAAAACTAATATTTTGAGTATAAAATTAAACTAGAATTTCAAATTATGTAAACTTATATTTAACTATATCTAACTTTACAAATTATTATATAAGATATATGTTTATATATATTAGTAAACATATTATATACTATGGACTATATAATTAGATATAATATATTAAAGGGGCGGGGTGGGGCTGGGGGTGCGGGGCCCCCTCCCCCCGGGATCTTAGTGTTATTCATTTTCAATTCTCAGAATTTAACAAGGTTTAGATTGGTACCACGGAGTAGTCATCACACGACACTTTATTGTCGTGAAATTTATCTGATCAAATACTATATTGAGAGAGAAAAATGAGTGTGCATGTGTGTGACCTCACTAGGCCCGATCATGAGACAAAGAAAGAGATAGTCCCAGCCACTAGCGAGGGCGATGGAGTTGAGTTTTCGATATTTCTTCCTTTTTTGGCTGTAGTGAACACCGTTGAGAACTAACTAATTAATGGAGGTTTTGAAGTAAGAACTGGTAGTGGTGATCGCATGGGTGTTGGAGTTTTTGCAGTAGGAAATGTCAAGAGGTGGTGGATATGGTGGCGCAATAGTGGTAAACACCAGAGTGTCGACAATCTTATTTGTAACATGATTTGATAGAGAATATCCAAGCCAGAGGGGACCAACACTCCTAAAAAAATAATTTCCAAAATATCCATCTTCAGCAAAAAATTCCCATCCTACCCTTTTTTCTTTGTCAAGTAATCACAAGATTATGGACTTGTATCATTCTTTATCTCAATTTAGTTATGGAATCGAGCCGTGGTTCTTGGTTCCTGAAGTTATTGCTTCACCTAAATTATAAAATCTTGATAATTCTAGGAAAAAATAATAATAGAATTAATGAAGACAGCTTAGAAAACCTTATCTTCTCGTAAGAAATCAATTACATTAATTACATTCAAGACTTTTATATATGCATTCTGGCATTTGAATCTCGAGTAGGTTAATTTATAAACTTGTCATTGGCTATACATGTAACACATTTAATTTACCAATAGTATCTAGAGCTAATTGCAGCAAACCCCCCAAACTATGGGGGTCTTAGCACTTTACCCCCTGAACTATGAAACTGTGCGCAAATACCCCTGACCTACTAATTTTACCCCCTGAGCAGTTCATTTTGGACATGTGTCTAAGTTTTTGTCCGTCAGATTTGACATCGGGGGGTAAAATGAGTAGTTCAGGGGGTGTTTGCGCACCAAACGATAGTTCAGGGGGTAAAGTGCTCTGACCCCCATAGTTTTGGAGGGTTTGCTGCAATTAGCCCTAGTATTTATTATAGTTTGTCACATTGTGCAACAACTTACCGGGAATACCGTACCTTTTACCAACATAAAAGTTGAATTTAACATAGTCAAATTACTCACCTCAAAAGGTCACATTTAAGGTTGGTTCAATCCCATATACCTAAAAGTATTTGTCCCTTTTCAACAACTGCCCATGTATTGACAAAATCTGTTCACAGCTTTGTACAGGCACCTTCTTTTAGGTACTGCAAAGAAACTTTTTAACAGAAAGTCACTATTTGACCACACTTTCTTAATTTTCTTTTTGAATTCAAGTTTTTTACAAAATAGGAAATAAAGAAATATTTGGAATAAATTAAATTGAAACTAGACCATCCTTTTACCCCTTACTAATTCTATTCCTAAGAAGAGGAGTTTTTTCCTAAAAAGAAATAAATTAATAGGAAAAAATCATGGGAGTAACAAATCAAGCTTAGAAATTTCATTTTGTCCATTTTAAGTCATTCAGAACATACCAATTTGCTGCTAAATCAAAAACTCCGTTTTTCTAAAATTAGAAACGAAAAAGGAATAACAAAATAAGAACTCAATAACAACTCTTTCTCTGCTGGTGTTGTTTTCTTTTGTAGTAAAATACAATATATTATTTAATGCCTAGTAGATGTTTTATTAAATTATTGTATTTTACATATATATATATATATATATATATATATATATATATATATATATATGTTATATATATTAAAGGGGTATCATTTTCTATGGGCTTTGCCATTCGTACACGCAGTACCGCCTCCACTCCACTTTACTTACTCACACACTCACTTTCTCATTTCACTTTCAAAACTCTCTCCAAAATTCTCTCAAATTTTGTTTTTCAAGTTTCTTGCTTTTCTCTTCTAATATCAAGAATCAATCTTTTTTGAAACCTTGTTCACTCCCTCTGTTTTTTAGCATTTGTTGAAGAAAAAGATCTAATTTTAATCATCATGGAAGAGTGGGATGCTCACAAGATGTGAGTGGTGTATAAGTGTTTAATGAAATTTCATTTTGTTTTGGAAATAAATCATGATTATTGAAGGTTTTTTTGTTCTCCCTTAGTTAAAAATTTGTTTATGTTAATTTTGGCATGTTTTGATATTTTTTTTTTCTTTGTGCAGGTTATATATACTTGTACATTCATGATTACATGATCAGAAAGAACATGCATTCGGTTGCTCAGACTTTTGGCGAAGAGGCTGACGTTAATTGTGACAAGGCTGTTGGTATATGGTTTCTCTTGGTCACGTCTTTACACATTTTTTTAATTAGATTTTAGCGAAAAAAATTTAACGTATATGTCAATTCAAGGTTTGTTTCTTTTTTCTAATTTTAGAAATGTTTTATTTTTTCCTAAAATTTTAGATACAAAATCATTTATAGTTTTTTCTTGTTGGCAAGCTTGTCTAAGTGGATAACTTCAATAAACATGGGCTTCTTTCAGATTTTTAATTTCAAAGATTTTTTTCCCGAGAAATTCTATTGTATAATGGGGTTTTTATTGTAATTTTATTTTTGTTTAGTATATCTATGCGGCTAAGTCAACCAACCGATTAAGGTTTCCTTCATGTGAATCTCCAAATTTTGGTAGTTTCTTTGCCTGATTTTGTTTCTTGATTCTTTAAAACCTTAATTTCATAATATACTTGGGGTACCTCAGTCATTTCTGACATATAATCTTAGATTACATCATGAAGTTTCTCATCAACCTATTTGGGATCTCTGTCCCTTTAATCCTTCTCGGACTCTATTTCACGAAAATAAAGTTTCTCATAACTTGGATTCTTCTTGCGTGACAACTACTGTTATTATGTTTTGTTTTTTTGGTTCATTTTGTTTTTTACATTGTACTTTTTTTGATGAGTTTGTTATTACTTTATACTATTTGACTATTCTCTATGATTCTTTTACATAACAAATAGGACAATATTTCTACCAAGTCATTATATACCAAGCTTCAAAATTTGACACTAAAATCTCTTTTTAACTGTTATCGATCCCCCGAAAGAATTTCTGACAGAGAAGTGATCCTTATTTGGGTACTCTACTGAACTTGAAAACAATACTAATGCAACAAAAAGTTCCTCCTCCGGTATATGGTAATCTTTAACTTTCTCTATTTGTTTTACCACATTTCTGCAACAAAGCTACATATAATTTAAACAAATTAATCAAAATTGCACTGAGGCTGCTAAGAATGCGACACCAGATGTTCATCTTAATATGACAATGCCAGAGCGAGATACAAATTATGTGCTACCGAATATTGGTCCTACAGTTGCAAGGCCAGGGCATTTAGACTTTATACCAATTGTTGGTGATTCAATTGTGCTATGACCAGTCACCAATAATTTTCCGCATAATAATGCTAAGACCAATAGTAAGGCCAATGCAAGAAGTGAACTTGAATAGATCTAGAAAAACTCTGATGTCAATCCTCTACTTTTGGCAGAGTAAGAGCGTCTAAATCTTTTGGCTAGGGATGTGGGCTCTAGCTCACGACATTTTGCCATTGATCAACTGGCTCAAACACTGCCAGCTATTGGCACTTCAAGGTAAAGTTAAAGTGCATCTTCTAATTTCTATTGATTCTAAAGTTGTTTATAACTTGATGTTGATCTATTTTCTAACGCGTTGTCCTATCTTGCAGCAATCCTCAAATGAGGGTTAATAGCAACCTTCTACCTCCAATTAGAAGAGTATGTCTTCATCTATAAAATTAAATGTATATGTCTTTTAAAAATTTTAGATCAAAAAATATATTTACTTTTCCTTATTCAGGAGGATAAAAGTGTGGCTCTGGCACGAGACCTATGGATGCAGAGCCAATTGATGGAAAAACTGTAATACAAATAACTAGAGAACCCACCAGTACCACTTCGTAACTAACTTCTTCCTCTTCTCATTTCGTTTTTGCGCATAATATATTGATTATCATTTGCACTGTGTATGCTCACTGAATCTCCAAGTTCCTTTTAATTTTTTCATATCTGACTATTTTCTACAATCCCCTTCACCATTTTCATGAATATGAAAAACACATAACATATAAACTTCTTTACTCTATTCAAGTCTTAGTCTCTCAATGTGGTATATGTGATTCCTAAAAAATAACGTTCAAAGTTATATACTAATGAGGATGTAGTGTAAGCATCCACCTTAAGAAAACCACCCGAATGCATTTGATAGCTATGTCTAAGCAAATATAGCATACACAATTATTGCACTATTGCTTGCTCTAGGGAAACACTACTAGAAAAATGGTTTTTGGTTTTTATTACAAACGGGCAAAAGCCCGTTTGTAATAATCCGCGATTATTACAAACGGGTGCCCCGTTTGTAATCATCCCTAAATTATTACAAACGGGTCGCCAGTTTGTAATAATATTACTACAAACGGGCGGCCCGTTTGTAGTAATATCCAATTACTAGAGATTTAAATATGTAGAGATTTCTTGAATTATCGTCTAAACTTGCTGGCTACTGCGTGTTGAATGACCCTTGCTCATGCCGTGGTGTTAGGGTCTTCAACAAGTTCCAACTCTTTAGGCTCCGATCTAGCTCCTGAATGCAAGAACTTATGTGGAAACATGAAGCGACAAGAGCTAACAAATTTTATCAATCTTGGTCTGAAGAAACATTAGCAGTCGCGGTGTTTTTGTAGAGACACTAAATAATGTTGTAACTTATAATAAATAAAGACTTTGCAAGAAGGTTTTATGGACATCGACATGGGAGACAAAGGTCCTTGATTTATTTTCCTTGTTAGACCTTTGGGATTGTTTTACTTTTTTGCTTAGTTCCTGTTTGTTATGTGACTTGCATTCTATATTGATTTATCTTACAAGTACGTTTTGATTTTGGATTAGCTTGTAAAGCTAAAACAACCAAAGTTGTGGACCATCTAAAGAAATGAATGAGAAGTACTTGATATAGAATAATAAATGTCACAGTATTAATCGCTAAGAAATGAATGAGAAGTACTTGATATAGAATAATAAATGTCACAGTATTAATCGCCTAAGCGTTCAAAACATATACCGTCAGATCATCATTAAAAAGAGTGGAGTCGATGATGTCTCGTTCGAAAGCCTTAGATTACACAAATTGCATGAATTCACTGGTAGATTGGGAACTGATAGTGCAGCGAGGTAGATCATCTTTAAGCTATATAATATTGGAGCGAGATTGACCTGCAAAAAGACGGCCAAGGTCGATCAAGCAGCGGTAATAGTGCTGTAGGAAGAGATCGTGTGAAGGATCTCTGGTGCAATGAAACCACAAATATCCGCGAGAAGCAGCTGATCCTATTGGAACCAAGAAGGAAACACCTCCGTGTTAACATTAGATGGTGCATTGCCTAAGGCGAGGAGATGCACCAGCTTTAGGCCATTAAAGAGAGCGGTCAGATGGGCCTGCCAGATTGGTACTTGGTTGGAAATCAACTTGATAGAAATATGTTGGTGTATAGTTAAGGGGGTCACTAATGGTGGTGGAATGGAGACGACAGAGTTCAGAAGCCAGATGGTTGTGCTAGAAGAAGAGGCGGTAGGATCCGTGATAGTGACGACTTAGAATGTTGCTATAAAAAATTGCTCGTGAGAAACTAGGTCTGGGATAATACCATATATAATATTAAAACAAGTCACAAATCTTATTAACACCGAGTTTCAGGTAATTATACTTTCAGACTACTTACAAAAGATGCTACGTCAAAACCAACTACAATATCAGTTAATTACACAACAATATATAATTCCAAACTATTTATTTAATGCGACTTGGTGCAGTAATTGAAACAACCAAACGCTCTTCAAAAGTTTTCATAGAATTCTTTATTCTTTGAATGAATACTCGAGACTTGATCGACGACATGATCTTAGTGTATTGAGTAATTATAGGATGAGTGAGATGTTGTATCGCGAATACATGTACCTGGACGAGTGGTGGCATTTAACTGACAATAATTTGGCAAAATTTTATCAACACCATTTCGTATGAATTCGATAACTATATCAGGAATGACCCCTTTGATAAGGCAATAATGCCATTTTACCGTTGAGTACATGAGGGTTCATTTATACAACTTCAAAGTACGAGGACCATGGTTATGAGTTGTCGACTCATCCAAAAGCTTAACCATGAAGAGAGGAACAATATTATTGTCATATATATGTATATATGCATATTCTCTAACACGACTCCTTACCTAAAGGCTTCAATCTGATACGTGACAAATTTTTTGTAAGTAACTAGTGGTGTTATTCAACCTCATGATATGGTTCTAATACTATGATGAGTTATCGCCTCATATAAAGTTTAACTTGTAGAGAAGTTGAATAATTATCGTTATATATACACGTATATATTCTTCGAAGACAATTACTTCCAGAATCACTTCACCTTAATTTTCATTTCAAAACAACTTGTTTTGAATCAAACCTCCTTGAAATGCGCCGCCTCAAGATATCCCTCCCTGAACAAGCTCTGATTGAATTACCTCCAATCAGATTAGCCCCTTACCAACTAATCCCTAATGAACCATCTCGTCTTAGTCAGTCCAATACTCACACACCTGCTCCTCAAATTAACTAACCTTGAACACACACCACCAAAAACCTCTCAGTTATGAATCTCCAAAAAGCTATAACTGAGAAACAAATCCCATACGTTCATACCGCACCACAAGACACATGCACTATCAACTGTGTTCCACTTTACAGGCCTCAAGAGATAGTGTCTCTCACCAAAACTTCCTTATCCCACTATGCATTAAGTCTACGCTACCTACATTGTCCATATTCTTAGACAATCATGATATACTTATCAACTAGTCTCGCCAAGCACGTGGTAGGGACCTAACTCTTAGACCTAGATCTGAGGTTCCTGCCAAATTTAACAAGTGTAGGAGCTTATACAAGTAAGCTTCCATGCATGAATAAGAAGATATTATTTCAAATATAGCATATTTTGAGGAGTTAGACTTGTGTTTGGCTCTAATTCGTGTCAAAAACATTTTGGTTATCGGAATACACCTTAGTGAATAGTAATTTCTAGCATCAAACTCCATAGTTTGTTAGGTGATTTATTAATGGTTCTACGATCATGTTAAGGCAGACATTAATTATGCTTTAGTTGTATGATAATGGAAATTACTACAATTCGAATATCTTGGTCTACAATATTGGTACTCGTAGCTACATAATAAGGTATGTCAAGAATTATGAAGTTATGCCATCTTTTTGCACGTCAATCTCGGTCAAAGATTTTATAGCTAAAAGACGATCTACCTCGCTGCATTATCGGTTCCCAATCTATCAGTGAATTCATATAGTTTGTGAAATCTAAGGCTGATGAATGGGACATCACCGACTCCGCTCTTTCTGATAATGATCTTACGATATATGTTTTGAATGCTTAGGCCATTAATACTGTGACATTTATTATTCTATATCAAGTACTTCTCATTCTTTTCTTTAGTTGGTCCACACGCTTTGCAAGCTACTCTCGAATCGCGACGTACTTACTTGTAAGATAACTCAATATAGAATGCAAGCCACATAACAAATACGAAATGAGCAAAATAGTAAAACAATCCCAAAGGTCTAACAAAGAAAATAAATCAAGAACTTTTGTCTCCCATATCGATGTCCATAAAATCTTCTAGCAAATCCATTATTTATTATAAGTTACAACATTATTAAGTGTCTCTGTAAAAAATATCGCGGCCGCTAATGTTTCTTTAGACCAAGATTGATAAAATACATTAGCTCTTGTTGCTTCATGCTTCGACATAAGTTCTTGCATTTCAGAGCTAGAACCGGAGCTTAAAGAGTTGGAACTTGCTGAAGACCCTAGCACTAGGACAGGAGCAAGGGGCGTTCAACACATAGTAGCCAACAAGTTTAGACCATATTTCAAGAAATTTCTACATGTTTTCTACATGTTTTCTGGAGCAAGCAATAGTGCAATAATTGTTTTTGCTATATTTGCTTAGACATATCTAGCAAATGCATTCGAGTGGTTCTCTTAAAGTGTATGCTTATAGTACATATTCATTATGATATAACTTTGAACCCTTTTTTAGGAATTATATATACCCCATTGAGAGACTAAGACTTAAATAGAGTAAAGAAATCTATATGTTTTATGTTTTTCATATTCATGAAAAGAGTGAAAGGGTTTGTAGAAGATAATCATTAATGAAAAAGCTAAAAAGAACTTGGAGATTCAGTCAGCATATACAGTGTACATGATAATCGATATATTTTGCCGAGAAAAAGAAAGGAGAAGAGAAAGAAGTTAGTTACGAACTGGAGCCTGTCGGTTCTCTCATGATTTGTATTAACTTTTGTCCATCAGTTGGCTCTGCATCCATATGTCTCATCCCAGTGTCACTGTTCTAACCGGAGGTTGAAGGTTGTTATTAACCCTCATTGAAGGATTACTGCAAGATAGATAGGAAAACCCAGATCAGCATGCATCATGTTTTGTCTTTCTGCACCCTGAACGTTTTTTCTACGAACTAGGTAAGTATTTTTTTCTCCAAAGTTTATTTCTGCGTGTGATGAGTCTATGAACTTCACCAAGGATTACTATTATTTACTTTGATACTAGAAGCATTTGTTATGATGCGACATATCACTAGTCTTTTTGTTCATTTGTCCATTGTATTTTAATACCTTGTGTTTTCTGAGCTGTAGATTTGAAAGAATGAAGACATGGAGAAACTTATGGATGTAGATGTAGATGTCAAATTTTTATCTCAAATGATGAAGCTCTATAGAAGACTTGGACATTTCTTTTGGCACTTTGCTACAAAGTTCGTCAGCTCAATACAACAGCAAGGCATGTTTTATCTTCTATGTATATAATTAACTTTACTGATGATGTTTGTCATTGTAGCAACCTATTAAATAAGGAAGGTATCAAGCACATGTGTAGATAAATATGAAATCACGAGATTTTAGAATCCTATGACAATTGCTCACTTATTTTTATTCTATATATAGGATGTGTTTATGGTTGAAACTCCAATAATAATGAACTAAATAAATGGTTGTAGATTGTGTGTTGAAGGCTTGAAGCATAGAGCAACCTCTGTACAATTATTGTGCATGGTTTATGTGTATAGGTATGTGTATATGCATAGATAAATGATCCACCAATAAACAACTTCAGCAGGCTAATGATATATTGAGTAGATTTTCCTTTTGAACTTATTGGAAATTTCAATCCAACTATAAACAACTTCTCGTGCTAAGATATTTCAACATCTTTCTCGGGCATGAGAAATAGGTTGTGCATTTATCTTCAATGAGTTTCATTTTTTGGTCCATTAAGAAGATATATTTTCAGATCACATGCATTATTTTGGAGCAGGTCTATCATTGGGACTTGAGGAATCAAAGCGAAGTGACTATCGAAGGGCACTCTCAACTCATTACCAACATTCAGTTCAAGCTAGATTCAATTTTTTTTTGCGACCTCTTCTTTGACCGAACTATGCAGATATGGGGTGCAGCCAATTTGCACAACTTTCCCCCATTTTCTCAGATAATTTTTCCCCAACGTTTTTGGATTGCCTCATTGTCCTTTATATATTAGTCGTTGTATTTTATATGTTATAGTTTAACTTTACTGTCTCAATGCATACTTATTTACTATGTTTTGATGTTTTTACCCAAAAGAGCACTCCTCAACCTTGTAAAGCATACTGCAAATGTGGTGTCGTTGGATTTCCACCCAAAAGAGACCAATATCCTATGCTAGCTCATCTGATAGTAATGATGTGATTCGACTGTGGCATGTCGATCAAGGTCTGGATTCGCACTTTTATGATCAGTTTTTCTTAAGGTTCACTTGTGAGGTAAATTCAATTATTAGGACTTCCTTTTGAACTTTATATATCTTTTGTGTGTGTTGGAAAATGGCTTAATGTGTACTTTCTGAGTAAAAATAGTTGCACCTAAAGTTGCGTGGATTTCTTTGTTTCTCAAACATTTTGCTAATTTCTGCTTCCGTGATGGCGCAACCACGGGGAGCTAATGAGCAGATAAGTTTCAACCTCGACTTGGGAATCTTTCTGGCAGTTGTGTAGAAATCCCTTGATTCCCATCACTCTGATTAACGTGGAGGCTGGCATCATTCAGCATCAACTTGAAGTAGATTTAGGAATACAATATTATACAACTAAGT
The DNA here is from genome assembly GCA_946800315.1 of Misopates orontium. NCBI lineage: Eukaryota > Viridiplantae > Streptophyta > Magnoliopsida > Lamiales > Plantaginaceae > Misopates > Misopates orontium. The sequence goes on along the minus strand of OX326949.1, from coordinate 2,796,172 downwards.
TAATTTTCTCATTCTTCCATTCATGTGTCACATTTTTCTTCTTCTTAATTTACAGGTAAATGCAAATAATGTGCATTCTTTGGCCAACCCATAGTTAATGACCTAATACAATCTGTCCATCCTCGACAAATTACATAACGAGCAAAGTCGTTTAATGATAAAATGTAATTGTTACTCTAATTGAACTGCCAATTGTCTTATTTGAGATGTTGGATGATTCTAATTTGTTGAGTTATTATTGCCGATGATAGATATTTGGGATCTGAAGATGGGCAGCAAGCCTTGAACTTATCGAGCTCACGATGGCGTAGTTTCCGCTTTGTCACATGCATCTGAGCTAATGTCATCAGCTTCCTATTAGTTTTTTAGAACTACAGAGAGTAATGTTTACAGTTGGGGTGAGAAGTAAAATGCACTACTACCAACATTCGAGAAGAATTCTAGATTTTATTTATTTCCTCAAAGTAACATACTTTTTATGTCCTGCAATGAATAGTCTTTTTGGGACATCCAATACAATGGAATGTACAGAATGGTATAGAAAAGATTACTATGACCCATGTACAGACAATGCACATGTAGAGAAATGGTCTATTTGCATTGATATCTTATAAGAATATATAATTCATTTATAAGGAGTTTATTTGTAATTATTAAGAATACTGGAGTTAAAAGAGATGATTTTCTAATGGACAGTGATTCTAGTTATTTTATGGGGTTATTTTTTTATTTTATTTTTCACTAACTATTTGCGTGTGATGTAACTTTTACATATATATTGAGGTAATCTTCCATTTGAAGAGAGAATAAAACTTTCTATCCTTTAAGGATTACTAGTTTGTGAAAGTAAGTCAATATGATTGAACCATATATTATATATATATATAAGTGTATATGATAAGTATTTGTTATGAAATGAATGAATTATGAACCACAATAGATTCAATCTACTCAATTCGATGCAATCTCACAATGATCAGAGGATAAACTTCAACCTAATCTAACTTGGTTTTCCTTGATGATCAATCAACCTACATCCAAGGGAAAAACAGAGAGATTTCATTTCACTAAGCTTTTGAATGTGTTTACAATGTGGATGAATTCAGTGACGTAATGTGTATCTAACTAACCTGCTCAATATATACATGAATGAGCCGTGCTAATACACACACAAAACCAGCTGGAATCTAACAAACTCAAGCTATAGCTAACTAACTTTCCCACCAAAACTGACTGCTCAAAGTTGCTATTTGTTTGAGTTAATTCCATCAGCTAACCATGCTTCTTAAGTCGTTTTAACCAACACTTAACTGGAACATCAACCAAAAAAAATGATTGAGTGGCCATTATCGATTGATCCTTCCCTTGATTTCACATGCAGAATCTAGCTATACATTAGCACCAGTTGTGAAATTAACCACAAAATATGTAATTAGGGAAGAATTCCAATTATAATATAGGCAACATGGACCACCAGTTCGTTCGCTTATACGCATTTTTGATATAATTAATGTCAATAAATTATTTCTTAAAAAAAGAGAGTAAAGTTTTGGCCATTCATTGATATTCAAGTGCGCAGGAATTTGAACGATAAAACAGAGAATAAGATTTTAATGGATTATCAGTACACTCAATTCGCCACTTGTAAAACACTGAAGCTTAGTAAAATTAATCCCTGTTTTTCCTTGGATGTAGGTTAAGGATCACATTGATCTTCAACGCGAACAAAGTAAACTTGTGTGTCTTCCTTTTGATCCGTTTTTGATTCTTTGTTTAGATTGTAGTTAGTCATCTGATTGCGTTTGAGGTTGAATCGGATTTGAATTGGAACAATCTAATTGGTTTGAAATCTAGTAATTCACAACAATCTTCATTTCATTTATTAATCAAGATAATATCACGTGACACATTTACATTGACAAAAAGAATAACAAATACAATGTACCGCAAAAGCTTGATTTAGATTAAGGATCATTCTTTGATGAACAAATAATGTTCTTAGAATCTGGAACGCTTGCACTCGGTTGACACTCCCTGAGGGAACCTTGGAGTATCAGCACAATAGTTGTACACCATGTGTCTTTGTTGAACCCATCGCATCCTGTTTCTCTCCTTACCATCCAGCTCTTTCGACACACAAGCAGATCCTGGTGCACACGCGTTGATGTTGAAGTTCCTATAGTTTGCAACAAACGGAGCTTTGGTCCAATCGGTCTTGACACGGCCGCCTTGTGTTGCCCAATCATCGGCATTCCACAAGCTGCAGTATACTCTCATGGGCTGGTTCTTGGGAAATGGAATTCCAATAGATTCATGATTGTTGAATACTCTAATTGGGCTGTTATCCACCAAAAATCTGGAATCAAGTGAAATTTTTTTAGTTAGAAATCAAATGATGTGTTAAATTATAATTTAAATGTAAAAAGACCATAGAGTAAAGGAAGTGAGGCAGCTAGTTGTTCTTACATAATGCGCTGCGGATGCCAAACGATGGAGTAGGTGTGGAAGGCTGCGGTTGGATCGAACCAGAGATGGAATTGTTGTTCCTTGTTTCCTTTGCCTTGTGCATACACATTAGTGTGGATTGTGTACGGCTCCCCTGTAGAGTTACCCAAGAACTCAAAATCGATTTCATCGTGCCCTTCCCCTTGAGACGATAACTGTATCACACATGGACAAGGAAACTTACATCAATTTACCAGGCTTTCTTTTTCTTGAATTTGACAAAGATAAATATTGCATGAGTAATGAGAAAGCAAAGAGTGTTGAGGGACAAAAATTGCTCTTACGAAAAATGTGGTGACAGTTCCAGCAGAGTTTCCAGGAACAAGTTTGAGTTGCATGTCGAATCTTCCGAATAAATATTCATTCTTGGATTGAAATCCAGAACCCGAATATTGATCCAGCGTTAAGGTCAGTGCGCGTCCACCTTCAAGTATCTTGCCACGGCCATCGCCCCAAGTAATCTCCGCGTCTCTGTAGAAATCAGCGGCAGAAGGGATTGTGAAACACGACAATACCACCATCATAGAAAGAGCCAGTATTTTTGCCAAAGACCCCGCCATTTCTTTCATAAACGCAGTCAGATCAAGAACTATGCACTTTGAATCTTGTGAAATATTAATTAGCTTTTGAGTGACTTGATATGTTCTAATGTCAAGAGCCTGCCCCTTTATATATATTAGGAGTGGTATGGAACTGAGCTGTATGCATAGGAAAAAGGTGTTGCCAAAACAGAATAATTCCACGCGTAGAGAGCATCATTGCGTTAACCCCCGACGACAAACGGGAAAATCATATGCAGTTCTTTGAAAGTTCATAAAGAAAGAAGCAAATAATGAGTATGTACATGAAATATTATTATACTCATAATTATTACACATTCATGTTCTTAGAGGTGTCGGTGTTATATTGTTTAAAATATGTTACGAAAAAAACCGTTTAAAGCTTCTCCTAATTGGACGCTATTGCGAATCATCGACGAAGCATAATTTTATGGGACAGTGTCGTAGACTTGTTCGGTGGCTTTTGATTGAATATTTAAGATTCCGTGGTTCAATGATTATGTTATTTTTCGTTTTCTTTATCCTGTTCGTTTTTCAAGTTATATAAATTTATTTCAATCTTAAGTCCAATTATTTTGAAAGATTAACGTTTGACAAGAAAAAGAAGGTACTTGTCCGTCAAGATTTGTGTAAATTGCGCCAAACTCCCCCAACTTATGGGGTTCTTAGCAAAGTGCCCCAAACCTATGAAACTGAGCAGAATGGTCTCTGTAATACTATGTAAAGTTTCTTAAAAGAACAATGATGAATAAATATTACTGAAGGAAAATAGAGGAATGAATTGTTCCTCTAAAGATTGAGTACATCGTGATGAAAGAAAACTGAATGAATGAAAATAACAAGGGAGAGGAGGATTTATACTAAGACATAAACCTAACGGCTAGTTTGTAAATAAGGAAGGCTGTTATAACAGCTTTACAAAAATATTCTAAATAAGGAACAACGAATCAATTACATAAGTTAACAGTCTCCAACCTATTGAAAATTCTACAAACTCCTCCTGAACCCTAACAATAGTGAAGATACGTGGTTGAGTTCAACAGCTGATCGACGACCTATGGGGCATTTTACACAAGTTTTAACAAAGTTGGAGGCACTAATCTGATTAATTTTCATAGGTTATAATGGACACTTTGCTAGGGACACCATAGGTTGGGGGTGGGGGGTGTGGTGCTGCATTTTACCCTTACGATTCAAAATAATAATTATAAGGATTTTCTTCTATCATCCAAATCAATGGTGCGCATAATTAAGCTGATGGATTCTCTCTTTAATCCAACAGGCCGGTAACCATTTCTATTATACCTTGGGCTATACGGAAAATTAAGTAAACTATATAAATTTTTTAACCGAAAAAAACTTCAATATAAAATGTCTATATAGAATTATTTGTTGTTTTACAAAATAAAAAAAGAACTATATATGCTATCAAACAAACAATTGAAAATGTCGGGCAAAATCTTGCATCAAACTTTCTCGTATTTTTCAAAATATTGCATCAAACCCCTTTGTATTATTTTTTATATTTTGCATAGAATCCTTTCATGTTTCAAACATCCCACACCAAACTCTCTATAAAATGTCGAACGGATGTTATTTAAATGTCAAATGTCAATTCTACTTCTTTTATGAGAATTTGGTGCACAGTTTTTTTATAACAGAAGGGCATTTGGTGCAAGATTATTTACAAAAGTAGGAGACTTGGTGCAAGTTTTAAGTAAAATGAGGTGATTTGGTGTGAACTTTTTTTTTTTTTTTTTTTTTTTTAATAACCAAAGAGAGTACTTAGTGCAACTTTTAATAACAGGCAACGACTTGATGCGCGTTTCAGAAACAATAATGCGGTTTGATGCATTTTTTTTCATAAAGGTATTTCGATCAATTTAGTAGGCATAAAAGTTTAAAGGATGCAAAGAAATTTCATTTTATGCAATTGTAATTCACGAACTTTTAACAAGTGAGAGGGAATATGGTGTAGAGTTTTTGAAATGCTAAGGGAATTTTGTGAAAAATAACACAAAGGAGTTATGTGTAGTTGTCTGAAGAAAAAGATATGAAAATTGAGCACCGCACGATTCATGAATTATTGAATCCACATCTATACCTTGTGCTGACTCTTTTTCAATGTTGATAACCATATTATTTGCTAAAACCTCTTCTGTCATTTTATCACGAGGTACTATTTGAACAATATTTATAGTTGAAAATGTTAGTACCTTTATTGTAGTATAAACATAAAGAGTTAATAAAAGTTATACTATCAATTAAATTGTAAATTTTGTAATGTAAATTAAGTTATAGTCTCGTAGTTGGATTTGATTTTGACTTTCTAATTGATGGTCAAATTTTTTGATTTGGTCGGGACCATGCAGCTAAGGCCTCGCCCATTGATATATAGGACATCCACCGCAGGAAACGTCGGACGGGTCCTTCACTCAACTAACCAGCGATCCTTCTTCCTCTCAACTATAGTATGTAAGACCTACCTTGAATTGCACAAAAATATATTTCTTTGATTAAATTATGTTGAATTAAGCTAAAATTTATGTTACATAAGTATTAAGTTAAAATTGTACATCAGGCCATGACCCAACCAACATTTGGGGTGACTACACCCTTGTTTCTAAAAAATACATAGACGATACACCAGGTTTATGATAGACCTTGTGGCCTCAATTGATTTATGCACTAAGAACTCATTTGAATGGCTCCAACTGAGCTGATAAATAACTAAGTAAGCATACGTATGGAGTTTGGATGCACAAAATATTAATGTATGTGGCCCGTCATACGTGGAGCTGAAGATTACTTTGTTAGGTTGACATTTGATTGAATATTATTGAAGGTTAGATTATGCTATGATGACGTTTTCCTTATCAGCTTTTTTTTTTTTTTTTCATTACAAGGGAGGGCGGAGAACCCAACTACTTTGAAATTTGAATGTTGGACAAGGTAAATAAGGTCTTTGCATGCTTGTGCTATATAGAAAATTATTACACATCAGTGTTCCTGCAATTTAATACGAGGAATATATATTGGCAAATATTACACTTGTATTCTCTGAAGTTTGGCATAATTACAAGGATTCGTGTAACATTTGGATTGAGTGATATAGACAGTCTTCACCATTATATGCTTAAAATAAGGTAACTCTTTTAGTACAACGACGATTTAATTCTTCCATAAAACATCATTATTTGAAATCGAAGCACCAACATCATTAGAACTCTTGAAGGATTTAAGTGCATTATAACTGGAATTTCATTTGTTTCTCTTTTCCTCTAGTATCATGAGATAATAAACTTTATTAATGATCTGTAAGAGGTCCTGTTAAATAAGCCCAAAAGAGAAATTTAAGTGCCAAAATATGATAAATAATTGCAGTTGACAAGAAGATGGTAAGAATTGAATTAATGATGAAAGAATAAAGAATTCCCGTGGGCATTCATATAAGTTCCTTAAGTAATAAACAACAGAAAACCACTTGATAGCACAAAAACGACGGATCCGTGCACTAGAATCTTGGACCCGTGCATTCAGCTGAGGTGCCTTTAGGGAATCTGGGCTTGTCATTGCAGTAATTGTAGATCAAATACTTTGAATGCACCCATCTTATTCTGTTTCTGCCATTGGCGTCAAGTCCTTGCGTTTGCCATGCTTCAGTACTCAAGGAATTCGTCGATATAGACCCACATGATGATCCGGATGCGCAGCCTTTGATGTTAAAGTTCCTGTAGTTTGCAACAAACGGAGCTTTGGTCCAATCCGTCTTGACACGCCCGCCTTGAGTCGCCCAATCATCTGCATTCCACAAGCTGCAGTAAACTCTCATTGGCTTGTTCGTCGGAAATGGAATTCCATTTGCTTTGTGATTGTTATATACTCGGATAGGAATATTGTCCACCAAGAATCTGAAGAAGTTATACCAACTATTTGATTAGAAATAATGGCACTTAACTGAAACGTGGCTGGAATTTATACTAAACTTTTAGATTATGCGACAATTTAATACGGTATCAAAGCCATGATACAAAGAAGTGATATATGCATGAGTGCAAATGACATTGCCACATACTTGTGAAAAGTATGTCACGTGCTAGATTAACAAAAAAAATGTTCCGATCTGCTCGTGAGGGGACGTTTAGGAAAATTTATATAAAAACAGTGACACTCCTTATTACAATTAGTTTAAACTTTTAATAAGATAGCGATTTAATAATTGGCCGATTTATTGTTCAGTGTGTAATTACTTACATGATGCGTTGGGAATTCCAGACAATTGAGTAGGTGTGGAACGATGTTGTTGGATCAAACCAGAGTTTAAACTGTTGTTCTTTATCTCCTTTACCCTTAGAATAAACGTTTGTATGAACTGTATATGGCTCTCCTGAAGAATTCCCCAAGAACTCAAAATCGATTTCATCATGCTCCGGTCCTTGAGATGACAACTGCAGAAAGAAAAAACACAAAAAGATTCAGCATCGAATAAGCCTTTCATCTTCTTGGATTTACAAACAAAAACAATAAATTAAGACTTACAAAGAATGTAGTGACAGTTCCAGCTGAATTTCCAGGCACAAGCTTGAGCTGCACGTCAAATCTCCCGAATAGGTACTCGCTCTTGGATTGAAATCCGGAACCCGAATGTTTGTCTAAGGATAAGGTGAGGGAGCGGCCGCCTTCGAGTATCTTGCCGCGGCCATCGCCCCATGTGATCTCAGCATCTCTAATGAAATTCGCGGAAGCAATGGCAAAAGAAGCCACTAATATGGAAACTATAAGCATTGCAAAGTTGGATAGGCCTCCGAGAGCAGAAGTTGACATTTTTCTTTGTTGTGTTTTGATGAATTGAGTTGAGATGAAGTCCTCCTTATATACATGTAGGATGAGGTTGCTAGAAATAGGAAGGAAACGTGAAGTCTCCGTGTGAGGAGAGGAACGTGATGTTGCATGGAGGTGAGCTGGATTAATTGTGTTCATTAGCCGTTGACAATGGCATTGGGCGTTTTCAAATTTTTATTTTATTGAGCAAGTTGCATAGATAAATATATTTACGACATAACTCTAAGTTATAAATTCTATAAGTACATTACATTAATTAGGTTAATATTGATTTGATGTGATTTATATTGGATTAAGAACTTTCCTCTATTTTTGTTACGCTGGGTACTATTATCTACCCAGTTCACTTATAGCAAATCGACAAATTAAATCATCGCGTATATATATATATATATATATATATATATATATATATATATATATATATATATAGGTCACCACTCACAAGTACTTGTTATTAATTATACTTACTACTTATATTTGAACTTAATTATATAATTGAAGGTATCTCTTAAATTTTCCCACAAATACTTACATCAGTTACATGTACATCTCTTTTTAAACATTCGCCATGCTTTTTTGAATTCAAATATTTATTGTGTTCATGGAGTTATATTCATAATATGTCACGACTTTTAGAATAACATCGTAACATATATCTACATAGAGTATTAGCTATAAGCATCCAACGTTCGTGAAAAGAAGAGGAGTGGTGTGAATAACAACGAGACAGGTCCCAATTAAGTCCCAACTGGCCAAACAAGTAAATTATAAAGGGGCAGAATTTCTTGGTGTGAACCTATTAAATATGGCTGGCGATATTGCCAGAGCAAGAAATGTTGTTGCCAAAGTAATTTTTTTAAACTCTCTAATATACCCTTGTAGTCAAACAATACTAAAGTTAACTACCTAAATTTCCCCACAAATTATTCATTATCAATTAATGATTCCCAAATTATAGGATTGAATATCTTTTACCATTAATACACAAATCTCTTTCCATAAATTAATGGAAATTTAGTTTGTTTAACAGATAAATATTTTTTTTAGCAAGATTATGTAAAATCCTCAAATTGCAAATGAAGTCCAAAGCAAATTGTACGTTTTCCTTCCAAAACTCATGCAACTACTAATTATATACAAGAACTTTTTTTATTTCTGAAATTAAATATTTTTTTTGTTTAGAAAAGAAGGCTCCAATCACATGTATCGAAATTGAAGTACGTTTTTTTTTATGAAAATAATATTATTTGCATTCATTATTTCATCCATGAAACTACTAGAATTTTACATTAATCTTCCATTTTTATTTCATTACATTAATTTACGTGAGATTTTTTACCTTTTTATTTTATAAAATTCATGCTTCTGATATTTTAATTATTACAATCTCTCACCCTCCGTAATTTTACCTTAAGCTTTAATTCAAATTAATTAGGTTTTCACATAATATTAAAAAAATTAAGACTTGTATATAATTGTAGTTTAATCTTCTTTCCAGTTTTTAAAAAGAGGTAATTACATATAAATAAATTACAGATTATGACCTAAAAGATTAATACTTAATTAGCAAGAGTAACTATATAATATTTATTTCATTTTCAATAGGCTTTAGAGACTGCTTAAGTCGTTATAAGAAATCGATTCAACTTTAATAATATGGAGTGCTGGATCTTTAATTGAAAAATTAGTAATTAAGGATAATTAATAGCTTAAGGAAATTTTGATAGTTAACTTTTATATTATTTGACTAGGAAGGACAAATTAGAGAATCTATGATAATTGCTTTGGCAGCAACACTTTTTGCTTTGACAATATCGCTAGCCATTAAATATATATATGAATACAACTTTTTCTACGCACGCATAAGAAAAATTACATATACTCGATCCGTTAGTTTAGGCAACTTTATTAATTTTCTGCAAGTGGACCTTCCGCCAATGCGTGGCTGGAGATTCTTCCTGTTATTCTTACCTGGATTAAACAGAAAGAAATCTAAATATACTTGAGGAGTACTGTTTCCGAAGCTTTGAAACATGTAAAAGAAGAATTGAAGTAGTCTAATATAAGCAACCTGGAGATAATTTTAATGAGAGTAAAATGCATCATAATTATCGATTAAGGAGATACTGTGCCAACGTGAGAACAACTCGTTAGTGGGCTTGACACCATATATCTTCACCCAAAAACCCAAAATCTTAAGATATTAAGTCCATGTGTCTTTTCTACTAATAAATTACTTGTTTTGCTCATTCTTTTCCAATGTTAGAAATCGCACACAGTTGATTTCTAACATTATGTGACTCTAATGTGTACGTCACTAGTTATATTTTACATAATACATTTGTTACGTTAACTGATAGTAAGACCACTACTACAACACACGTAGGTTTAGTAAGACTCCACTACAACATCCTTCAACCCAATATGTTTTGTGTACCATCTTTCACTTTTGATATCAGATAATAAACTTGTTCCTAACCCCAACTATTGTCTTATCATTTGGTCTAAATCATATGTGATACAGAACCTAAGCAACATGAGAATGACTACGGACAAAGGCATGTACTACATAATCCATGTTTTGGAACCAACTGATTCGACTTCTCCTTCTTCAACTATGGCAAACAGGGGCGGAGCCAGGAATTTGGTTTAGGGGCGAAACCATGTGAAGAAATTTTCATAAAATATGAGTCTTTTTGTTAATTTATTTTATTTTAAAAATAATAAAACATCCTGAAAACATTAATATGTTAGGAAGATATTTAACATATATTGAAATTTTAAAAAGTTACTAATAGAATTATAGCTAATAACTTCAATTAATAACTCTAAAAGAAAACTAGATTAATATATAGAAAAAATATGTCAAATGAAATAGTGATATTGTATACATTCCTAGAATATTTATGTTAACTTAAACATCTACAATTCTATCTCATGCTTTAAGATGATATTAACTTAATAACTAAAATTTAATATATCAACGTATTGAAATTACTAGTGTAATACTAAAGAAATTATCTTTAGCTATAATCTTTAACTTTTTCTAAATTAATTTTCTAATAAAAAAATGCATGTTTCATGTAAAAGAAATTAACAAAAAATTAGATCACCCTAAAGAAAAATATACACTCAAATATTGTGTTAAACAAATTTTACTAACTACATGAAAAGAGTAAGAGAAATTTTACATAAACTTCATAGAGTAGTCTAACAAATTATGAATTAATTAAATTATAAAATAGAATCGGTTATAAGAAAATAACAAAAACACTTTGAGTAAAATTCTGTAAAATATTGTTTAGCAATATATAAGTATTATATAAAAAAATATGTATGTAAATATATTATTAAACATAATATAATCAATATATATATATATATATAAATATAATATAATATGCCTATGTGTATAGGGGGTGGGGTAGGGCTGGGGGGGACGCGCCCCCCAACGATGGGGAGACGACATAGACAATTCAACTAAATTTGAAGATTGATCTTTAAATTGTTGTACTTCGTTGTGACTTGGCTAAGCATCTCATACGTTGTGCAAATAATAAGTCGATTCATGAGTGAACCGAAACAATCACTTATGAATGCATCACTTAGAGTTGTCAGAATTTGAAAACACCACGAGAACAAGGAGAATGCACATACACAAGATAATAATTTTTGAGATATTGTAATTTATCGGTAATGTGCGTTGGTTTCATGAAAATCAATGAAGCGAATGAATGCATCAAGATCATCAGTAGAAGCTGAATATAGGTCCTAAAATATACAAATGTATTTTTACTATGTTTGGTAAGTTTTAGCTGTTAATTTTGTTACTCAATAATAACTTTCCTTTTATTGAAAGTTTAGTTAGTTTAGTTAGTTTTTGTTACCGTTGGGAGACCGCTCCTCTCCAAATTAGTCCAAATAGGTCTTAGATAGGATTTTCACTTCACTTTTCTGATTTTTTCTTCAACAAAACAATCTGTAATCATTCAACTTTCATCTTTGCGGTCAATCATTCAATAAATCGTCAATCGTTCTTTTAAGATGGTATCAGTTACAGAATCTCTAAGTAAGAGCAAGATGAAAGTGCATGACAAATACTCTCCTTTTTATTGGATTGATAAGCAAGATGATAGTGCATATTGAGAAACACTCTCATCTTGAGGGGTAGTATAAGTTGACTTAGGCAGAATGCATTGGTTTCATCTAGAAGGAAAAACGACGAAAAGAATCTAAGTTTGCTGCAAGTTTTCTTGTTTTTTCTTACATGTTTCTTCTTGTTTTGGTGTGTTCAAGTACCGGATATATTGCAATTGAACCATGTAATGTAACAGTTCTGAACATAGACATTCCTTCTTAATTGCATCATCTCTGCTTCAGCCTTCTTCTTTGTTTCATGCTCTAATTATTTGATCAGTTACATTGTTTAAATAGATCAAATGTATGTAACGTTGAAGTAGATAGCATGAGAATTCAGCGACGGCACGTATTGATAACATGCAATTGTTTTTCTATAAAACTCAAAGAACACTAAATTATAGACAAGCGACAATGGAATTGGGTGGAAATTAGGCACTACAACAATTATATGAACTCACGTGTTCCCTGTCGAAGTTGAACTCACGGAGGTCTCTAAAAGGGGAAGACTTAGAACCGAAAATTCTATATATAATCTTGTACCCGTAAATTAAATATTGATATTGTGTTGCTCTCACTTTCCGAGAAACAAAAAATATAATTGTTTCGCCAGTTGAGCATTATCGGGTTGTTACTTTTTATTTACCACCAAAGGCCTCCTTCCTTTCCTCGAATTGCACAGTTATCTTCAATGCTTCCAATAATATTATATTAAACCAAGATTCTTACTCAAGCTTATATTGATTGGGTCAGCGTAGGAGCGTGTGCATTGGGTTATAACGAGATCGAGACAATATTAATGGGGCCCCATGGTTGATAGTCTAACTAATATTTTGTTGAAATTCATAATACATAAAAAAACTTGTGATATTAAACAATATCTAATTTTTTATTTTTAAAATAAGTATTTGAACACATAAAACTATAACCCATAACAGTGATAGTATTATCATATATATCAACACTGGATTTTGATTTAACTACACCAAGTGAGCTCCACAATTTTTCTTTCTCACATAATTAATCTCGGAAATCCTTCCCAAAAGAAAAAGAGAACTACAGTTTTTCATACATATAATTTAGACAAAACCGATCAGAACCTACCCAACTTAAAATATGAGATAAGGATTGAGTTGCCAAAATAACACTCTCTCAAAAAATAATTCCCAAACTAATACTCTTCAAAAAATAATTCCCAAACTAACATTCCTCTACTAAAAATTCCTCTTTTAACCTCTTTATTTTATCATGTATTACGAATATACTATCAAATCATATCTTCAGTGAATATCAGAAAAATTGCTCTCACTATAAACACAAAGTCACAAACAAATATACTGAAAACTCTATTTAAATAATTAACTAATATAATTAAAATAAATATCCGTCTTCAGCCCGCACACACAAACCCTCGCCATGGTTGCAGGAAAAAATGGAGCAGAAAAATTGTAGAAAACATTCTGCCTCAAACTATACTCTAATTAAACATCAATTATCAAACAAGACCATAATAGATCCACCCCCATCTCAATCGTGTGTCTAGTATGGAGTAATTTGCCTTCTCTGTTTTAAACTAAACATTGAAAAAGGAAAGAGATAAAAATGGTTAATTCCTGAATTAAAGAAAGTATTTGATTCGAAAATTAAAGGCCATTTCGAATGTGTATGCGTATGATTTTTCTTCAATAAGTTGTTAATTGATAGCAAAACAATGTATATAGGAAACAGGAGCATTCATGGAGAGGATTCCGGGGAATGGAGTCAGGGGTTGCGGGTGGGGCTGGGGAGGAAGATGAGTATTTTTTTTTTATATATATATTCTTAATTAAACTTTAGTCAATATTTTTAATATCTTTTTCTGTAAATATATGTTTTTAATTATATTAGTTTGGTAATTAGTTGATTAAATAAAAGGTTAAAAGAGGAATTTTCAGTTGAAAAATGTTAGATTGGGAATTATTTTTTGAAGAGTGTTAGTTTGGAAATTATTTTTTGGGAGAGTGTTATTTTGGCAATTCACCCTGAGATAAGTGTAAACTTGGTATTTTAGTTTTGAAAAGAACGATTTATTATTCCTTACGCGTAAATCCACATATATAATTTTGTTCTCGTTCAATTAGCAAAGACAGCCTTTCCCAACGTCTAACCCATTGGATCCAGCTCACATGTCACACGGATACATAGTTCCCATTGATTTCGTACCACAGCTGGCTCCACCAATCACCACATCTATATAATGGGGAACTCATTCAATTTAGTTTCATTCATCAAAACACAACAAAAAACAATCCACATTCTTTTCCTATATCTAGTCTAGCTTAAAAGGTAAAAGAAAATGTCTAGTACTTCTTCTGAATTCAGGGGCCTATCCAACTTATCATCAATGATAATTGCTTGCATCTTGGTGGCCACTTTTGTGACTACCTCCGCTGATTTCTATAGAGACGCCGAGATCACCTGGGGCGATGGCCGTGGTAAAATACTCAACGGTGGCCGTGACTTAACCTTATCTCTTGATCAATATTCGGGTTCCGGGTTTCAATCCAAGAACGAGTATCTATTCGGAAGATTCGACTTGCAGCTCAAACTTGTGCCTGGAAATTCCGCTGGAACCGTCACCACATTCTTCGTAAGTCTTGGTCTATTGACTCTGTTCTTGAACTCAATAAGATAAACTCATAAAAGCCTTGAATATAATGCTGAGTCTTTTTCAATTTCTCCTCGTGCAGCTATCATCTCAAGGAGCAGGACACGACGAAATTGATTTCGAGTTCTTGGGAAACTCATCAGGAGAGCCGTATACAATCCACACCAACGTCTACGCGCAAGGGAAAGGAAATAAAGAACAACAGTTCAAACTCTGGTTCGATCCCACATCATCTTTCCACACTTACTCAATCGTCTGGAATCCTCAACGCATCATGTAAGTATTTTACCCGAGAAAAACTGATCTTTATCCAGTCGCATTTTCAGTTACTAATATATATTGTTGCTCAATAGTCTAAATTTTATATAATCTCAGATTCTTGGTGGACAACAGTCCTCTCAGAGTATTCACCAATAACGAGGCTATCGGAATTCCATTCCCGAAGAACCAGCCCATGAGAGTTTACTGCAGCTTGTGGAATGCGGATGATTGGGCAACGCAAGGCGGGCGTGTCAAGACCGATTGGACCAAAGCTCCGTTTGTTGCAAATTACAGGAACTTTAACATCAATGCATGTCCATCTGGCGGATCATGTGGGTCTAAATTGACGGATTCTTTTAATACACAAGCATGGCAAACGCAGGGACTTGACGCGAATGGTAGAAACAGATTGAGATGGGTGCAAGATAAATTTATGATCTACAATTACTGCAACGACAAGCCCAGATTTCCTCAAGGAACCTCGGCCGAGTGCAAGCGTTCAAGATTCTAATACACAAATTAGTCATTTTTGGGTCGTGTATTGTTCTTTTATAGCACAATTAATTAGCTAGGAATTATATTCATTCATTCATTTATTCATTCAATTGTTACAATGTGATTCAGAATCTTACATTCAAAAGAACTTATTTAACAAGAATTCAGTTCTACTTTATTGCTTATATTATTTTAATGACGAAAGTCTTAAATTATCACATTATCAATCGACTTATATTTTGACTTCCAGAAATAGTAGAGAGGTGGCGCATCCCTCCTTCCAACTTGTATATAACTTACCACTTCACGTTTCTTTGTTTTTCACTTTTCAACTTAATAAAAAATGCCAAAGAGACCTATTTTTCACTCGCCAAAGTTCTTCAAATCCATATTATGGAGAAATCCATATTGAATGTGTAGATTAGTTCATAACTTAGCTGAAATTGAGTAGATTAGCTCGGTGTAATTAGCTGGTACAGTTAGTTAGTGAGAGTTAATCGTTTTTAGAAAGTTTCGGTTCAAAACTTAGTTAGAAAGTTATTGTTCAAGGCTGGTTGTTGCAGCCTATTTAAGGCCGATTTGCAGCTCATTTGCTAGTCGATTCTTTTGTAATCTCTTCTGGATATTCTCTCGTACACTTGATCTACGGTAAATCATTCTGTGCATGTAGGTTTGGATCAATTTGTTCTAAACCCAAACCACGTAAAAATCAGTATGTGTTTATGCGTGTTTTTCTGCATTTTCTTAGTTTTCTGTTTCTAGTTCTAAACTTTGATTTGATCATTCTGATCTTGATTCGATTGAGTGTGAAGTGCATTTGTGTAACAAATGAGTGTAATATGATTGATTGATAGGTGAAATCCTTACATTGATTTCACGGTATTATTCATGAAGTTCGCGTTTCTTAGGATCTTTTCTTCATGAAGTTGGGCTTTAAGGGGTTATTTGTCTTTGACTAAATAACACAGAAGGATTTTTACCAATTAAAATTATACAAGGAGTTTCTATCAATTAGAGGTTACACAGGGGTAGTTCTTGCATTTAACTCTATTTGGGTTCATTAAACTTTTTATAAGTTTAGAGAATTGAAACTAAAACGGTAAAGTTAATTTTTAGAAATTAACAATAAATAACAGAATGAATATATGTTGAGATTGGATAAATAATTTTGTAATAATGACTTTAATTAGTTTATTTAAAGTTTCTATGGAAAAGTTACAAAAATAATTATTAGAACCGGCGTCGAGCGTAAGGCGGGGCGTTTCATGGACTCGGGGCGAGGCGTGAGTTCTGAGGCGCAGGGCGTAAGCCCCACAACATTTAAATACTTAATTTTTTTGAATATATATTTATGATAAAAGACTAAGATAAAAAGTATAAGAACTATTTATGTCTATATTAGGTTATAAGAAACACAAAAAGATTATAAATATATTTTACTTTACATATTATATAAGTGGCATAAAGATATTTCTATAGACCCTCAATATATTCAACATATGATAAAATTAATTGATAACTATCTATAGAAGTGAAATATAAAATACTAATATATAACTAAAAGAAAACCTAAAAGTTATAATCATCAACTTAGCTTGATCAAAACAAAAACAATAAGAACAAGATGAATTTTAAAATCTATCTATTAAATATCGACAAGGAATGTCAAATAGCTCTCAATATTATTGTAATTTATGTGGAATATAATTTTTCATGCAAAATTACAGATGAAAAATGAAATAGACAAAGTAATCCCTGTTCTTTAGAATCTTTACAAAATACCGCACAAGTTGGTGCACCGAGCAGCAAAGATATCACACATGACACATGAGCGAGGCACACAGCCAGCCCGGCCTCGCGTACAGAAGAAAGCCCAGACTAGCACATCGGGTGCACGCATCGCACAACAGAAATGACCTGGTCTATGCAACGGGCATGTCGATGGGAGCGACAAGCACAACCAGTGCGCGCGCTGGGCGCACAGGCTGTCCATTGAGGTTGCATGTGCTAGTTTTGCAATTTTCTATATTTTCAAGAGCTTTCTTGTAAATACGTTTTTCTAGAAGCTTGTAGGGCCGTTTAGAGGACCCTAGAAAGAGCTGATATTTGTAGAGTCGGTTAGAAGAGTTTAGAAACTTTGGAGATCCAAAATAGTAGTCGTTAGATTGATTTGATCTCAACGTCCATTGAAGATGTTGCTTTTTGTAAATAGAGGTGTTTGGAGTCATTGTAAACAACAAGAAATAACAACAATACATACAAGTTTTTGCGCACACTTCCTAGTCTTTTTTCACTTTTAGCAATCTTTCAATTTTTGAGAACCAGAATGACTTGCTAGAAACACGAGGTGTTAATAAGTAGCGTTTGCTAACTTTTGTGAGAAAATTCTTTGTAAGTCTAGCTCCTTGAGGCGCAAAAGACGAGCTTTTTGCCTCTGGGCGTATGCCCTAAATTATGAGGTGTAAGCCTTATAATAGTTAAGGCCCAACGAGCTGCCTCAGGGCGTTCTGGGGTCAAAACGCCCTGGGGCGAGAAATATCTCTCTCTCTCTCTCTCTCTCTCTCTCTCTCTCTCTCTCTCTCTCTCTCTCTCTATATATATATATATATATATATATATATATATATATATATATATATATATATATATATATATATATATATGTATTGATTGATCGTAAATCAAGAACATGCAAAACAATATCACTTTACAATTTCAGATAAGAAATTCAAGTTTTGTTGCAAGAACCATCATCGAGATTATTAGTCTATTGTCAACTTTTGCATTCCTTTCAATTTCATATATATATAATGATTGATCGTAAATCAAGAACATGCAAATCAATTTGAAAATCAAGAATAAATAACAAATCTGAAGTTATATAATTCAAAACAAAAAAGTCATATCAAAAACAGCATAATTACCTGTGAATTTGTAGTTTGATTGACCCATGTTCTTGATCTTCTGAAGTGGATATTTCCACAATTGTTGCATCTCACATCACGTGGTAAAAAAATTCTTCATTTACCAACTTTTATCATCATCTTCATTAAGGTGAGAATATGTGGGTTTTAACGATTTTTGTACGTTTTGTGAGAATGAGAGAATATGTGGGTTGCCCGCCCCTATATAAAACATCTCTTTTCAAATTTTTGAAAAGACATGTTTAAGCCGAAGTCTTTTTAGTCGCGTTATTTTATTTTTTCCAAAACTTGAAAGCTATGTTACTTTAGTTATTACCAAAGCTCCTAGTTAAGTAATTTCACTCGCGAAAATTGATTGATTAGTGGGTCATATTTAGGTCAAAGTAAAATTTTTGTTGAAAACTTACATTTAAACCCCTAAAAGGTTTAGTCTGATTGCAAAAACCTCCAACACGGTTTAAAAAGTTACCGAAATACATGGTGCAAATTTTAAAAAGAAATTAATGAATTTTGAATAATTAAAAATTGAAATTTAAAAATTATTATACATGCCTTATTCTTTTCAATATTGATAAAATTTCATGAAATGTTTACGTTGCTATTCAAAATTTTTGGAGAAATTTGTGTGATTAGATGAAACTTTAATAAATATAGATAGCTGTAATTTTATTTTTATTTGGATCAAATTTGCCTCGTACATGGGTGTGGGCAACTTATAAGCTACAAGCCTACAACTTAAAGAATTAAGAACACAAAACATCAAATTTGCTCATTTCTATTTTGAAGGCCCATAATTAAACTTATTCGAGGCCCACTCATTATGACGGCCCAGACCAGCCCATCATTTTCTGCCTCTGTCTTCCTCAGCGATGAGTTTCTTCAGTGTCATCATTTTCAATTTCGATGCACAACAAAATCGTACGTACTAACAATGGCTCACAAGCTTCTCTTCAAGCGATTACGAACCCTAACATGAACCTCTCGCAAACTCACATCTCAATTTCAAAACCCCAATTTTGTTCCAAATATTCAAACGAGAGATTATGCTGATTCTCCACAGCAGTGTTTTATGAAATGCGTTGGGCGTAAGGCGGGACGTTCGTAGACCTAAAGGCGGGGCGTAAGCCTTGAGGCGTTGGGCATAAGCCTCATAGATTTTGATATTTAGTTTATTAAAAATACATATTTATGATAAAAAGTAGAGATTAAAATTAGGAATATAAAGAATAAGTTAAGATATACATGAAATTAATAAAAAGAAATATTTTTGGCTAAGAAGTCAAAATTAATATTAAAAAATGTTAACATACTTTACATATTGTATAAATTTCTTATCAAACCATTCCTAGAAAACACTACATAAATACAGTCTACTGTAGAGCACCTTTTCAGGTTTCTTGTGGCCCGCCGCAGCTCCTCCTTTGACCGTTGTCTTTCTCCTCCTTCTTCTCCATGGAAATGGAGCTTCCCATTATTAACCAACTACATAACACCTCCATACGTGACCCATCTGAAGAGGAAAAATCCCCAAATAACAACACTCCACCTATTAAGAATGAATTTACCCTTCTAGCTAAAATACTTGCTGATAAACCCCAAAATATTGGAGCTTTTCGATCTACCATGGTTAGAGCTTGGAACCCTAAAAAACAAATCTTCATTCAACCTGCAGATGCTGAAGCTAACACCTTTTCCTGCACTTTTGAGCTCAAAGAAGACCTCTCACGAGCCCTTAGCCTCTCTTGGTCCTTTAGAGAGCATCAGGTTATCTTGAAACTTTGGACTCCGGAAATGACTTACTATGATTTCGATTTTTCTACTGCTACATTTTGGTGTCACATCTCACGGCTACCGGTCTGTTTCATCACGCCGGAAAATGCGAAGTTGATCGGAGATACTCTGGGTAAATTTGTGTGCCTGGAAAACTCGAGTTTTGGTTGTAGATGGAGGCGTGCCTTTAAAATTAGGGCGGATATCAACATTTCCCGACCGTTAAGGGACAACATCCTCTTACAAGTTGAGAAAGATAAAATTGTTCACATCGAAGTCCGATACGAGCGACTGGGAGAGTTCTGCCACCGATGTGGTCTGTTGGGGCGTAAGGTTCAGACGTGCACCTCCATGCACGCCGCTGTCGACGGAGTCTCAGCGCCGCTGTACGGAGCATGGTTGAGAGCAGAGAGTCAGATTCCCAACCCTACCTTCACACCCACTGGGCCAATTTCTACTGCATCAGGCCCAACTCTCCTTTCACTTCCTGTGGCCCAAAACCCTGCTCCCTCGGAGCCCTCTTCTGCAGCCCAACCCAAGCCTCACTACTCGGGTAAGCCCACTCCCTATTCTCCTCCTCATCATAAAGCTAGTGATATGGAAAGGGAGCATTGGAGTGCTCAATGCTCCAAAGCCCTCTCTGTCCGAGCCCCTCCATCCCGTGTTTGGAAAGCTCCACCAAATCCTTGGATCAAGGCAAATTGCGATGCTACTTTTAAAGATGGAACAGCCTACACCGCTTTCATCATTAGAAACTGTTATGGAACCATCATTTTTGCTTCATGCAAATTCCACCTTTGCATGAATCCCTTAGCTGCAGAGGCGTTAGCACTTCTTCATGCATGCCAAAGCCTCGACAAGGCTCGTTCCAAGCTTGCCATCCTTGAGTCGGACTGTTTGAACTTAGTCTCGGCAATTCATGACCATAATGCTGCCATTCCATGGACTATTTACCCTTTGGTGATCCGCATTCGAAGATTTTGGAATCAATGGCCTAAATGGCGATTCTCTTTTGTCAACCGTAATGCTAACGGTGCGGCCCATAATTTAGCTAAATGGGCTCTTTTGTCTAATTGTTCTATTCATTTTGATGACCAAAACCTCCCAAATGTCTCATTTTGTGATGGAGGTTTTCCTATTTCGAACATTTGTAATGATTTTATTCCTTATTAATGCATTCTAATTCTCATCAAAAAAAAAAAAAAAAAACACTACATAAATAACGAAAAAGAACAAATATATATTGTGAAAGCAAAGTAAAGAACAAAATCAGCCTTATTTGTTATCTTTTTCGGGCGTAAGCCCAACAGCTTGGAGCGCAAAAGGCGTAATTTCTAACTCCGGGCGTAAGCCCTAAATCATAGGGTGTAAGCCCCGTGAAGGTTAAGCCCCAAAGGACCGCCCCGAGACGTTTTTGGGGTCAAAAAAGCTCCAGGCTAGCCCCGGGCGAGCCCCAGGCTAGCCCGAGGGCGAGTTTTTTTAAACAGAGATTGAACATACCAACCAACTTATCTTAAGTGAAAGCCACATTGAACACAAACACAAAATATTCTGATAATGCAGGCAATTCGGGTTGGAGGTGGACAAAATATATAAGAAACTAGAACATTAAAAAAGTATTTTTCTGTCCGACTTTCTAGCACTTATTTCTCGAAAAAACTACCTAAGCTACTGGGCATATTGCATTTTCAGCCAAAATAAAATTGAAGTGCAAATAGATGAAAAAGTACCCAAACGTTTCTCGGTGAAACATTAGTCATCACATTGGATTCCTAATAAAACATTTTTTGCTAATTACTTCAATCATTCAATAGGAAAGGAAACAAGAGAACTTTAATTAATACTCTTACCCGAAATGTTTATACTCTCAATAAACAAATGCCACCTACCATTTCCTCGATCGATACCGTCCTGTCAAATTATATATGCTTCCTCAGCGACTGATTCATATTTATGAATCTTTACTTACAATTATTAGACTCGAAATATATTTATACTATAGTTTAAACATAATCATATATATATTACATAACTTGGAAGTTGGAACATTTAAACTTTATTAAAAGAGTGAATTATTTACTACTTTCGTGGCATCTGCTATATATGTAAATTGGATATTTAAATTGATATGTTTATTGCAATAATTAAAACAAAATATGTAGCAGAGAACTCGAAGCCATCGAATAATGCTACCTTTATTTTAGTTATTGTCCCGTAAACAAACTGATAATCATATATATGAATCGAAACATAGCACATATGTTGTGTAACGATTTTACATTAACATTCCACGAAATTGTGACGAAAATGCTCGTCATTCAGGATCTCACTGGTGGCCGTCGTGTCCTGCGTTTGTTTTTAAATTTGTCAATGATGATTATTGTGGTACAGAGAATTTTAAATTCTGTTGATCTTCGAACATGATAAACTTCTCTTTGTAACTCCTTTTTCCTTATTTTATATATGAGTTTCGGTGGCTGCTGCGCGCTTCCTTCAGGGCGTTCATCATCTCCGACCTCCATCTTTCACTAAAAAAAAAAGGATTATTCAATTCATCTCTAGCTGATCAGGAAGTGTGCAAGTCTACCTAAAGCAATTAAAGCTCGTTATGTTTAAATTGATAAGGGTGCATATATACATGCATGCACCATATCTTTTCTGTCGTAATATGCAACTAATAACTTTATTAAAACAAAAACAATTCCATCATAATGTTTGTACCAAGTAATTTACAGCTGTGTTGAGTCTAGTGGTTAATTACGACAATAATATGTCTTTGGTGACTAGTTTGGACCAATTGAACATCCACCGGACCCATGTCTTGCGCGTACAATTATTCTGTCTTAATTAGCCAACTTGGGTCCTCTCCGTGCATGGCGTCCAGCTCACGTCCTAACACACTCTCAGCCACGCAAGCTGATATATATATATATATATATAAAGGGTTACGCTTCTTGACATTACAACATCATCACAAATTAATAATAACAAGTTTGAATTAGTACACATTGATCACATTACTACAGAATATGGCGGCTTTATCTAATTCCAAGGCCTTGGCCAATTTGCAAATGGTCTTTCTTATTGGAGTGTTGGCCTGTTTCACGATCCCTTCTTCGGCTGATTTCTATAGAGACGCTGAGATTACGTGGGGCGATGGACGTGGTAAGATACTCGAAGGTGGTCGGGCCTTAACTTTATCGCTGGATAAATATTCGGGTTCTGGATTTCAATCCAAGAACGAGTATTTATTTGGAAGATTCGACATGCAACTCAAGCTTGTTCCAGGCAACTCTGCTGGAACCGTCACTACATTTTTCGTAAGCCTCGATTCTATTAAAAAATTGTTCCATATGTAATACTCAATTTTTCTCGTTACATGCATGACTTATCTTTACTAAGTTCAAAGAAAATATCAAATTAGCGTTGTAAATTGATTGTATCTTTTCTTATGCATGATGCAGTTATCATCTCAAGGGGCGGGACATGATGAAATCGATTTCGAATTCTTAGGTAACTCTTCAGGGGAGCCATACACAGTCCACACTAATGTTTATGCACAAGGGAAAGGAAACAAGGAACAACAATTCCATCTCTGGTTCGACCCAACCGCAGCGTTCCACACCTACTCAATCGTCTGGAGTTCTCAACGTATCATGTAATTACCGAGCTCCTATTATAACCTTCTTTCAATTGAAATTTTCTATTATATGTTTGCAAAATAAGATACTATAATATCTAATAAAATAACATATGTTATGGTTTCAGATTTCTGGTGGATAATAGCCCCATTAGAGTATACCACAATCACGAAGCAAACGGAATCCCTTTTCCGAAGAACCAACGTATGAGAGTTTACTGCAGCTTGTGGAACGCAGATGATTGGGCAACACAAGGCGGACGGGTGAAGACCGATTGGACAAAAGCTCCGTTTGTTGCAAATTACAGGAATTTCAACATCAATACATGTGCACCAGGCTCCGCGTGCGCGTCTCAAGAGCTTGATGCCAGGGGAAGAAACAGGATGCGATGGATTCAACAGAGACATATGGTGTATAACTACTGCGCCGATGCTCAGAGGTTTCCTCAGGGGGTTTCGGTTGAGTGCAAGAGCTTGAGGTTCTAAATAAGGCCATTGTTTGATTATTAATCAAGGAGTGATCAATCACAATTAAGCATGTGTTGTGTATAAATTTCTACCTATTCTGCATTTGTTATTCTTTCTATTCAATGTAAATGTCACGAGTGAAGTTGCCTGGATAAATATTGTGAAGTTTTATCAGTTTCAGTCTTAACTTTTTGCAAAAATATTCTGTTACTTCATCTGCATTGTCAATTGATCATATATAGATATCCGAAAGATTTTCTTTTTAATTTTACACAAAATGTAAGGTGGATTTTGCGGAACTTGGAGGACAATTTCTTTAAAAACAAATTACAACTATTATTAACCAAACTTCAAACATTACAAATACGCCACCTACTACTATAAGTAATGCGTGAAAAAACTATTTTCTGATCACCAATAATGTATTGTACGGTTTCAATTTTCTTCTCGGAAATAACAGCATATTCAAATGAAATATTGTTTATGAGATAGGATGGTTTTGGATTGTTGCAAAGCTTGATTTTTATTCGATTATGTGTTTGCTGTTGACTCATATATACCAAATAAACTTCAATTGAATAAAGAATACAGAGGCCATAAATTTGTACTACCATATCACTCAGTGCATATCCCACGTAGATTTTTCATAACAAAAATTGTTTTGAATTCAATGTAAATCACATGGTAACAATAGAATTAAATGAATAAAAGAATAAAGAATTCCCGTGATACAATTCCTACAGATTCCTAATTAGTTACACAACAAAAGAAACATTTGAGAGCCCTTAATACAGATTACGTCTATTAGAATCTTGAACGCTTGCACTCGGCTGAGGTTCCTTGAGGGAATCTGGGCTTGTCATTGCAGTAATTGTAGATCATAAACTTGTCTTGCACCCATCTCAATCTGTTCCTGCCATTGGCGTCAAGTCCCTGCGTTTGCCATGCTTGCGTATTGAAAGAATCCGTCGATTTAGACCCGCATGATGCTCCAGATACGCACGCATTGATGTTGAAATTCCTGTAATTCGCGACGAATGGAGCTTTTGTCCAGTCGGTCTTGACACGCCCGCCTTGCGTTGCCCAATCATCCGCATTCCACAAGCTGCAGTAAACTCTCATGGGCTGGTTCTTTGGGAATGGAATTCCGATAGCCTCGTTATTGGTGAATACTCTGAGAGGACTGTTGTCCACCAAGAATCTGAGATTATAACAAAATCGGACTAATGAGCAACAATATATATTAGTAACTGAAAATGTCACTGGATAAAGAGTTTTCTCGGGTAAAATACTCACATGATGCGTTGAGGATTCCAGACTATGGAGTAAGTGTGGAAAGACGATGTGGGATCGAACCAGAGTTTGAACTGTTGTTCTTTATTTCCTTTCCCTTGCGCGTAAACGTTGGTATGGATTGTATACGGCTCTCCTGAAGAGTTCCCCAAGAACTCGAAATCGATTTCGTCGTGTCCTGCTCCTTGAGATGATAACTGCACAAGGAGAAAAATTGAAAAAGACTCAGCATTATATTCGAGGTTTTTATCTTATTGAGTTCAAGAACAGAGATCAATAGACCAAGACTTACGAAGAATGTGGTGACGGTTCCAGCTGAATTTCCAGGGACAAGCTTGAGCTGCAAGTCGAATCTTCCGAATAGATACTCGTTCTTGGATTGAAACCCAGAACCCGAATATTGATCAAGCGATAAGGCGAGCGACCGCCCGCCTTCGAGTATTTTACCACGGCCGTCGCCCCATGTGATCTCGGCGTCGCGATAGAAATCAGCCGAAGAAGTCACAAATGTGGCCACCAAGATGGAAACAATTAGCATTGTTGATAAATTGGATAGGCCCCTGAAATGTGAAGAAGTATACATTTTTTCTTTCTTGTTTTGTTAATTAGCTATAGAAAAGAATGTTGTGATTTGATGAATGGAGTTGAATGAAGCTCCCTTTATATATAGTTGGCCTGATGGGGTGTGTGTCGGGGGGGTAGAGGAGCCAGCTAGCTGTGGTACGTAGTTGAAGTTGGTGGAAGTTAATGAGAAGCTGAGAATTGAGGATATGGTGTGGTAGTACTGGAAGTGAGCTGGATACAATGGGTTAGTTGTTGGCAAAGGGCAAAGGCAATGTTTTTGAAATTCAAAGGCGACACAATTGTATGGGCATTTACGCGTATCGAATAAAGCGTCTTTAATTTTTATAACTAAATGCCAATGTTATACGCGCCCATCTGATATCTAAAGTTGGGTAAATTTGGACCAGTTTTATAAATTGAACAAATTACTATCTTTTATAATTAAAACAAATTTACAGATTTTTTGTAGGTGTAAGACGCCCCACATCAAAATTCTGTGCTGATACATACAAAACCCTTTTTTTTCCCTAATGTGCAAAAACTCTTGTTATGAGTAAAAAATTGAAAAGAATATTCCATGTCTTCTTTAGTTTGGTATAGAAAGTATACGTTAGATTTTTTTATCTGAATTTTTTTACTATGGATGTTATTGCTTGTTACAAATTTATAATAGAAATAACTTTTTTTTATATATATCCTTTTTTTCAGCATTTGTTATGTGATCTTTATCTTATTTTTTAATCAAGTGTTTCCTTCTCTTTTCTTGCACAACTGCTGGATATGCACTCGTTTTACTTCTTTTTTCGGGACAATGATTTTGTAATGAAACCTTACAATCTGTCAAGAAAAGAAACGTATGCTCAGTTAGAAAACTGGTACTAATATTTTCAAGCCGAGCATAATAGTTTAACAATAAAGAGAAGGAAATATTTATCTTGTTTTTGCGGCTTGATGCACTATTTTAAACTAAAAACTTGCAATCTCAAAGATGGTACTAACTTGTTTTTCTTATCATGATAGTCTTTCTTTTCACTAAAATTCCCAACTTCTAAATAACTTTCCATACTTTATAGACTAAAACCACTTTTATTAACTTAAAATCATAAACTTCTACTTTTTAACAATAATTTATGCGAAGTCCCCCTAACGTTTCAAAAAGAGCACTTTGCCCCCTAACGTTTGTAATTTGCCCCCTGAATTCTTGATCTACCGTCCATTTTTGCCTCGTGGTTATCTTTTCATCCATTAAATTTGACATCTGGGGCAAATCACACACTTTGACAAACGTTAGAGGGCAAAGTGCTCATTTTGAAATGTTAGGGGACCCTTCGCAAAACACCCCAAACGTTAAGGGACAAAACGCAATTGACCCTATTTATGATTAGACTTAATAGTTTGGAGTTTCGACCACTTACTTGTCTTCATGTCATCATTCTAAATTTTTATGTACGCTCTCCTACTCTGACCCGAATAAAATAAAAAGGTTGAATAAATGATTTTTTTAAAGTTTTAATATAATATTGGAAGCATCAAAAGATAACTGTTCAGTTCGAGCAAAGAGGCCATTGGTGTTAATAACAACCCGGTAATGCACAACTGGCGAAGAAAGTATATCCTGTGAATTGCTTGGAAAGTGAGAGCAACACTTCATATATAATATATTTAATTTACTTTATATAATTTTAGTATTATTTTGGATCTTGGCCTTCCCCTTTTAGACCTCCCTGAGTTTAATTTTTGACAGGGAGCACGTGAGTTCATATAATATTGTATGTTAGATTTTGACCATTAAGGTCGCTAAATTCCCAGCTGTGATTCCCCTGTCAAGTGTCAAGTTGGCTATAATTTAGCCCTTTCGATTTTCAATAAATAGAAATTAATGTTACCAATATGTGTCGTGGATGATAATCATCCTCTCTAATTTAACATTTATATCATTTGATTTGACCTTTGACATAAGTCTCGGTGAGATTTACCATTCTCGTGACAAGGTATTGAATATAAATCTTAAATTTGATTAATCTTGCACATATTTTGGGCTTTTTTTGAATGTCATTAAATTTGTCAGTATATCAAATTCTATGGAGTGATGAAACAATGTTATTAAGTGGGAATTAATACTAGAAATATATTTTTAAGGTCCTCACGAATTTTAGCATGAATACAACTTTTTGTAAGCACTGAAAAATATATTATACTTCTTTGCTTTGGGGAACTTTCTTTTCTGCTAGTGGCGATATCGATCCTCCACCAATGCTTGGCTGGAGATTTCTTCAAAGATCATAAGACAGAAGGAAATCTATATATTCTTTAGTACCACTTGTGAACCCACGAGACATGCACAAGAAAAGGCCCACCATGCCAGTAACGTAACGTACGTACGTGGTAATAAAAATTATGAATGAACGCCCAAAAAGCCCTTCCTATAATTTACGTAACAGAAAACTCAATAGGATCTGGATATCTACACGAAAGATGCATAAACACCCAGTGATTTTGAAAATCTCTATGAAATCACTTTGTAGTTTGACAATGGTCTAAAAAAATTTGGCCGCAGTTTTAACAATTCAGCAAAAAATTTCTTTATAATGATCTCATAAATTATGTATATAATCTCTTCTACATCTACTTCGGTTACAATATGTTGTACACTCACTCTAAGTGAGATTGAATTTTAACTTTTTTTACTTTCTCTGTTTGAAGACTCTATTTTTTGCGTTTAAGAGTTTTAAAAAAAAAAAAGCATGTGGTATGGAAAATTGAACAACCCGGTTCTGGTTTGGAAAACCCCTGCGCTTTTAGTTAATTAATTTATTATAAATTAATAAGTTAATTTTACTGAATTTTTTAAATAAAAAAGATTATGTATTCAGAAAATTTGAAATTAAAGTAGTTTTAAAATAATATAAAAATATATATATTTTTAAAGATTGAAACTTTATGAGAAATTAACGAAGCTACATCAAACTTAAAAGATGAAATATTGTGCACAATATATGAAATTACAAGGAATTATATATAGAAAATTACAAACCGCATAAGAATTTCTTGGAGATTTTAGAAATCACAAGGTTTAGTTTATTTAATATCGGGGATATCTATATATGAATTGCTTATAATTAATGCACATGAAGAAACATTAAACTTGAAGTAACATATAAAATGATATAGAGATGATCATGTTGCAAAAACTTATAAAATTTAACGTTGAAACGATCGATAAAACTTCATAACTTCTATGTAGGTACCTAAACACAAGACATTTGTAACATTGAATAAAGAACCATGCACCATTTTAATTTTTTAATTTAATAATTTTATTTTAAAGTAATACATATTATTTTAAAGCAAATTTTATCTCTAGAATATTTGGAATTAATATATGAATATATATTTATCAAAATTGTAGTAAGGACAGTTTAATCATTTAAATAGAATTAACGGAGTTACTTAAAACTTAATCGGATCCTGTACAGAGTACATAAAACTAAAGGAATTTTAGACAATTTAACAAACTAAAGAGACCTGTCATGAAAAATTTTAAAATCACGTAGAGTTTTAGGTTGATGCCGTAGAAATCTATATATCAGCTACTAATGCAGATGAAGTAACATATATAACGATGCAGAGATTTAATGTCTCCACAAGCAAAGATTAAACATTGAAACTGATAAAACTTCATTACATTTATATAGGTAATTTCACTCGATACATATACATTGAATAAAGAATAACACATGCAGAATATCAAGAAATTCACACAACATACTATTCACACAAATTTAATAATCAAACAATGGCCTTATTTAGAACCTCGAGCTCTTGCACTCAACAGAAACCCCCTGAGGAAACCTCTGAGCATCAGCACAATAGTTATACACCATATGCCTCTGTTGAATCCATCGCATCCTGTTTCTTCCCCTGGCATCCAGCTCTTGAGACGCGCACGCGGAGCCTGGTGCACATGTATTGATGTTGAAGTTCCTGTAATTTGCAACAAACGGAGCTTTTGTCCAGTCGGTCTTGACCCGCCCGCCTTGCGTTGCCCAATCATCTGCGTTCCACAAGCTGCAGTAAACTCTCATACGTTGGTTCTTCGGAAAAGGGATTCCGTTTGCTTCGTGATTGTGGTATACTCTAATGGGGCTATTATCCACCAAGAATCTGCAATCATAACAAAAATTGTTTTATTAGGAATCATAGTATTTTTATTGCATAAAATATATAATGAAAAAGTGATCAACTGAATGAAGTTTGTAAGCAGTATGGTAAACAATTACATGATACGTTGAGAACTCCAGACGATTGAGTAGGTGTGGAACGCTGCGGTTGGGTCGAACCAGAGATGGAATTGTTGTTCCTTGTTTCCTTTGCCTTGTGCATATACATTAGTGTGGACTGTGTACGGCTCCCCTGAAGAGTTACCCAAGAACTCAAAATCGATTTCATCGTGTCCTGCCCCTTGAGATGATAACTGCATCATTCACGAGAAAGGATACAGTCAATTTACAAGGCTAATTTGATATTTTCTTTGAACTTATCAAAGATAAAGTCATGCATGTAATGATCAGGCACATTGAGTCATATACATGGGACAATTAATTAATATAATCGAGGCTTACGAAAAAAGTAGTGACGGTTCCAGCAGAATTTCCAGGAACTAGCTTGAGTTGCATGTCGAATCTTCCGAATAAATACTCGTTCTTGGATTGAAATCCAGAACCCGAGTATTTATCGAGCGATAATGTTAAGGCACGGCCACCTTCGAGTATTTTACCACGTCCATCGCCCCACGTAATTTCAGCGTCTCTATAGAAATCAGCCGAAGAAGGGATTGTGAAACAGGCCAAGACTCCAATAAGAAAGACCATTACCAAATTTGCCAAGGCCTTGGAATCGGACAAAGCCGCCATATTAATTCTGTAGGAATGTGATCAATGTGTACTAATTTAGATTTATGAATATTGATTAGTTTGTGAGTGTAGTGATGATGTTCTAATGCTAAGAAGCGTGACCCTTTATATATCAGCTTGTGGTGCCTGAGAGTGTGTTAGGACATGAGCTGGACGCCACAGAGGAGCCAAGTTGGCTAATTAAAAGACAGAATGTAAACAATTGTACGCGTAAGACATGGGTCCAGAGGAGGTCAAAGTAGTCCAAACTAGTCACCAAAGACATATTATTGTTGTAACCACTAGACTGAAGACAGCTGTAAATTACTAGGTAGAAATATTATGATGGGAGTGCTATAAAGTTATGAGTTGTATATTACGAAAGAACATATAAGGTTCATGCATGTTGAAACCTTATTACACCCATAGTCGTAACGAGCTTTAATTGTTTTAGGTAGACTTACCGTATTTATTTTCAGTAGTTCTTTACGCAAACGGCAAGCATATGAAATCCGACTTCTCTTTTCCTGAGCAAGAGTTGAATAATTATATTATATATATTTTCATCACAGTTTCGTTGAATGGTAGTGTAAAATTGTCACACAACATTTATGCCTTGTTTTAATTCATATACACGATTCACTAAAAAAAAAAAAAAATCGGGGTTTTGTGACTGAGAAAATGGTCATGAGTATTGAAAATCGGACCGCCAAACAATCATAAAAATCGGTCATAGATACCTGGTAACAAATAGTTTTTTATGACCGCTAAACAGCGGTCATTAATAATCTGAACAATTCATGACCGCAAAACAGTCATAAAAGATCATGTAAACGGTCACAAATAACTTAATTTAAAACTTAAAATTAAAAATAAAAATAACAATTTATGACTGCAAAGCGGTCAAAAATAGTATGGTGTACTTGTGACAGCATCCCGGTTACAAATAATTTAAATTTTAAAAATCTGTCATCACTATCTGGGACCGCAATGCGGACATAAATAATTGTGTATCATTTATATTAAAAAAATCAAGAATATTCATTTTTTTCTAGAAAAAATAATTATAATAATTTTAGATATATATAGAGAAGATCTTACTAATATAGTTACAATATTATTCAAAGCTTTAATTATAATTATGTATGAAATATACATTTTAATATGAATGAAAAACGATTATGCTATTAACACATTTTAAGAAATTTATTAAATATGATACGAAATTTGAGGATATAAGAAATTTAGAACATTGCAATAATTAATATGCATGAAATATATGATAAAACCAAGTTAATAAAAGATATACTAAACATTAGACTATCAAGAAAGTAGTGTAAAAGAGAGGAATGGGAGAGATGGGAGAATTGAGAAATGAGAAATGAGAAAGGAATGAAGTGAAAAATGATGAAAAAGGTGAGTGTTTATATAGAATAGGATTTTGACATTTGTGACCGCAAAGCGGTCACGATAAGTTTTAAAATATTGAAAAAATCGTCCAAACTATTCGTGACCGCTAAATGGTCATAAAAAGTTTTGAAAATTTGAAACATTCCGCCAAAACTATTTGTGACCGATAAATGGTCACAATTTTATTTTATTTTTTTTGAGAATTTGAAAAATCCCGCCCAAACTAATCTTGACCGCTAAACGGTCAGGAAATGATTTAAAAATTTAAAGTTTTCTCCCCAAACCATGTATCTGGGGGCAAAGCCAAGAATCTGACTTAAGGAGCGAAATTTCTGAGAACTTTTATGTAAATATATATGATATATATTATTGTTTTCTTTTTGAAATTTTATCTCAATATCATAAACTACCTTAAAAGTACAAATAACTCAAGAATTAGACATTTAACATAAAATATTATAAATATAACACAATAAAGTTAAAATTTGCAAAAGGATGAAAGTAAAACTACATGATATATTTAGACACTTTGGATGCTCCTAGAATTCTTCTATCACTTATATTCACTTAGACATATATAATTTTGTTGTATGGATTATGAGAGTTAGACTATAACTAAATTAATCAAAGTCCTGAGTATTTTCTTTCATAATGTATATCACTAATGCAATTTTAAATAACCATCTTTATAATCCATAATTTTGTGTACACAAATTGTTTTTACCGAAAAATTCACGTTTCATTGTGAAAATATTTATAAAAAAAAGTTAAATTTTTCTAAAATTAATTATATACTCCACTGTTATATCAGATATCCAACATTATTTTCTTATTTATTATATAAAAAACTAAGATTTTTTATTTTTGAAAATAGTAACCAAGTTATCCGTAGACTATTACAAAGTTAAGGAATTGAACAAGTTAAAACGAGAAAATTTTGGATATAAATTAAATTAAACTTTTGAAATATTTAGATCATGTGTCATATATATATAAAATAGTAGAATATATATGATACAATATGATATAGTATACTATAATATACGATTATATATATCACATAATATAATATATATGTATAAATGGAATACTATATGTAGTAATTAAGGGGTGAGGCTGGAGTTTGGGTGGGGGTGGGGGGGTGCAAGGGCCCGCCAATCCCCTTGACCCCGCCCTGCATGTACGGTCACGTCTCAAGCAGTTACGAATGGCAAAGTATTCCTTGTCGTTAAGCGGTCATAAATATTTTTTTTGTCACCACAAAGCCGTTACAAAGTAGTTTTGGCGGTTTTTATTTATGGTTCGTAACCGTATATGCTCTCTTTTTATTATTTATTTGCTATTTAACATTATATTACTACTTAAAAAATTTAATTCTATTTATTCTTAAAAGTATTTATTACCATATCTTTTGTGACTGTAAGAGCGGTCATGAAAAATCAAATTGACTTTAATGACTATAATGCAGTCAGAAATACTTTTTTCCTTACCAATATTTTTCTTGACTGCTTTGCGGTCACAAATACTAAGTGTTTTTATCAGTTATATTGCGGTCATAAAAAGTCAGTCATGATTGCCTTGTTTTTTTTAGTGATTCTCAGTGTTTATGACAATAACTAGAGGTAGCATAATTTGTTGGCTTCGGGTTCTCTGCTACAATATTGTTTTTATTATAATTGGACTTACAATAAACATATCAGTTAGAATATTCGATTTACATAGCGGATGGTACAAGATTACATTATTCAATCTATTAATAAAGTTTAAATATTCCAAGTTATTATATTTTAATATATATGAATGATTTGGTATAAACTAAAACAAATATATCGCAATCCTAATAATTGTAAGTCATGAAGATTCATAAATATGAATCAGTCGCTGAGGGAGCATTCGTGGATATGGTTGGTGGCACGTTTAATTGAGTGTATAATATAGATTCTACGTAAAGAATTTTATTGATGTTTTGTGGTTTGCTTTGCCATTGAATTATTGATCAAATTATTAGGAAAAAATTGATTTACTGCGACCCCATTGACTACAAAATGTGATGACTACTGACCGTCTTGTCTTGGATAAAAATTGTTCCATCAAAGTTATAATGTCTTTTGTCCTGCCTCCTTTCTTAGTTTTTATCAATTTCCCGTTTTAACTTTTCATATGCACATTGCGTGGAGATTTCACATTTTTTTCACCTCCTTTCTTAATCTTTATTTATGTCCCTTTTTCACATTTTCTTATGCATCCCCTTCTATATTTTTATTTGTTTTCCTGAACTCGCCCCATTTGGTTAACGATCAATAAAAAAAGTAGATTAAGTCATTTAACTATTTCGCCACAAATTAAATCGACTCAGTTAGGACAACATCTCCCTTTAGCTAGACAATAAGGCAAAAACAAAAACATAACAAGACATTATTGCCGTAACAACTAGACAACTGGAAAATATTTGCTTGATTTTATAGAAATATATATTTGCAATTTCTAATCAAAGAAAATAAGATACATACATTTCGTATAAGACCTATCATATTCATAATGAGATATATGTCAATTAATTGCTTTAGGTACCTAATTAAGACGGTGCAATATAGCTTTTAAAAAGTTTTTTTTTTTATAAATAACGAGATCTGGGTCATTTATTTAAGGGATAATTACAGCTACACCCCCTGAGGTTTGGTGTAATTACACATACCTCCCCTGTGGTTTGAGAAATTACACATACCTCCCCTGAGGTTTGAAACCTTACACATACCTCCCCTCTTCAATTTAAGGGTTGTTTGGGTGTAAGTTATGATAAAACTATGCTTATTATACTTACACCCCTAAAGTTTGGTATATTTATAAAAGTAATCCTTGATGTTACAAAAATTAAAATTAAATACTCCAAAAGGTTTTATAAACTATTATATTATTACCTACAAATATAAAAAGTATTTAAATTTAAATTTAAAAATAAGTTAATCTTATCCAAAATATATTTTTGAATCAAAACACTTAACTTTTAGTTTTTTTCTTTAAAACAATTCCCGTAAATCTCAGTCAAAACTTAACTAACTACTCATCTTTGTGCCTTTGTTCTCGTTACAATTTTAAACTAACAACTATTTTAGTAATAGAAGAAGATAAAACACCGAAAATTGGTTTCACTAAATATAGTGCATTTAGGTTGTTTATTTTGTCAAAAAGTTCAACAAAACTTGCTACCTAAAACCAGTGACCATGTCTGATCGAAGGATGATAATTCTATAGTCACTGTTGCTGGTAATTTCGTCATCATTCTTCATTTTTTAAAATGGGTTATGAAAATCTTGATTATTTCTGTTATATTTGTTAATTTTCATTGAAAATGAGAGTTTTTACAATTGAATTTCTATTTCTCTTGTCTTTTTTTTTTTCGGAGATTGCATAGATATTTATTATTTTACCAAATGCTTCTTTTGTTGTGATAAACTGAAATTTCCGTGGGGACGCATAATAGTATTTAATATGGAACTATAATGAAATTTATGAGATTATTAAAAGTAAAACAAAAATGAAGAAATAAAAAAACAAACAAAAACAAGAAATTAAATATTTTTACAAAATAATAAAAACATTAAGATTAGATTAAATTTTAAAAATAATTTAAATACTTTTTATATTTTTGGTTAGTCATATAGTAGTTTCTAAAATTATTTGGAGTATTTAATTTTAATTTTTCTAACATTAAGGATTACTTTTACAAATATACCAAACTTTAGGGGTGTAAGCATAATAAGCATAATTTTATCATAACTTACACCCAAACAACCCTTAAGTTCTAGAGGGGAGGTATGTGTAAGGTTTCAAACCTCAGGGGAGGTATGTGTAATTTCTCAAACCACAGGGGAGGTATGTGTAATTACACCAAACCTCAGGGGGTGTAGCTGTAATTATCCCTTTATTTAATTCTGTATAACCGGTTTTACATAGAATAGAGGAGGGGATGTGCGAGTTACAACAGGAACAATTATAGAAAGATAATAAAGGTTGTCTTCAGTTTAGGCATGTTCCTCAGAGATGGTAGTCTGGCGCTCGTAGGTGGTCTAGTGTAGACCCTAGCAACAAATAGGTCGTATCTCAAGTGATGAAGTGCAGAAAGCTAAAGGTTGTATGACAAAGGAGCGGTTCAAATACAAAAGTAGTCGAATTTTGTCTTGAAGTCAACATAGCCCAATTTTCCAGCAGACAATACCAAATTTTCAAGTAAAAACGACCACTCGAGAAAGACATACAAATTTGTATCTTTGTTGCTTTGTAATTTTTTCCAAATTCTAATATTTATCTTAATAAGAGCCAAATTTTGATATTTGTTTTTTGTTGCATCGTTATTTTAGCCAAGTTTTAGCGGAACAACATTATTTTTTATTTATTAAGAACTCTTTTCGAATTTTTAATATTATTGGAGCTAAGGTTTTACCTTTTAAGGTTAGTCATCTTTGAGTTAGGAGATTAATTTTTCTATGGGACAAAATTAAACTTTTTCTTAATTTTTCGGTATTTTTTATAAATCAACAGTCTTTCATTTCGTGTGTTTCTTGTGTTTTCTATAAGCTTCCACAACATCAGTTGCCATCAGAGACATGTACACACTTATGCTTTAAATGAGACGTATCAAAAGTCATGATGTCTTGGTAGAAGAAGATACACGTGATGAGATCACACAACTGTCTCAACAGATAGACTAGCTGGAGCGATAATTTGTGGCATTGCTTTCACAATAGTTAGCGCCAGTGGCAGTAGCTCCACGGTTCGAGAATTTTGATGATAAGAGCCTATTTTCACCACTTGGACAACCATATCGGCGCATTTATTTGAAAACAAATTCAGATTCAAGGTTGGTGTTTCAGATTGTCATTGTGAACTTTTGCCTAATGAATCTCTCAATTTAACTCATGCCCACCTAAACTATATATATTGAGTTCGTTGAGGACTATCAATCTTGGGAAGATGTTGTTTATATGTTGTTGGTGATACTATTGGTTTATGACAGTGAATGTGACATTGTGAATGAAGTTCAATTAAAGAATTCATGGAGGGTCTGGATGAGGAGATGATGTAGAAAATTGAAAAACTACAAGATTGGCGCTTAAGATGATTCACTAGAGGATTTTGAGGATTTTCTGAAGGTAACAATGAAATTGAGTTTGGAAGTGCTTGATGACGTAGATATTGATGATATTATTGGTTTCATAACTCAAATTTTTCATCATCAGGATTTTGTTGCTTTTCACAAACTTATTTTAATTTTCTGTGTGTGTTAAACAAGCTTCTGATTCAAAGTCAATTTTTTTCCTATCCAGAGGAAATTGATGAAGTGCAGAAACAAGAAAACTTTATGACCCTAACGCAGCTCAGAGTTAAAACTAATCAAAATTTGTCAAGAATGTCAAAAGAGCCGATTTCACCAAACGATACCTCTCTAATTGGAAACAACCACCTAAGAAAGACACCAAGATTTATATATTTATATGTTGTCTACCAAATTCTTATCTTTTGTGGGTCAAAATGGAGTTTCTAATTTTCCAACAAGAATACTATTAACTTTTATTTATTTTAGAATTCTTTTGTAGTTTTTTATTTAGTTTTGCTGCTAGGCTTTTACCTTTTTAAGAGATCTTCTTTGATTTAGTTGATTAGTTTTTGATATTCAATAAAACTAATTTTTTTTCCATCACTTTCTCGGTATACTTTATAAACCAACGAGTTATTGATTTTCAGATTTTTGTTATTCTACAAACGTTATGATGCAAAGTGATCTTTTTGAAACATTAAGGGGTACTTCGCAAAACACACCAAACGATAAGGGGCAAAACGTAATTGACCCTAAAACAAAATGTTGTAAGAAAATGAATGATTTCAGTGGACAGAGTCTAAATTTGTACAATGTGACAGTTTTTCTAAACAATTATATTACAATATACACAAATGATAAATTTATAATAACTTGCCAAAATACTAAAAAACCACGAGAGTAAGAAAGATATTCATTCTTAAAATAATATTACAATCTACTAACAGTTTTACACTATTCGCTTAGTACAGGGTAAACTAAACCACAGTAATAAGGTATATAATAAATATTCATTCAAACAAAAGCTAAATAATCTACTCTAGTTTAGCTATTTTTCTTAAGCCGTAATACAGAGTAATTATAGTGTATAAAGTTATAAACACAAAGTTGTTATAGTTACATGAAAAGTTATATATCATGGACTAAGAAAGCCATCTAATCAACAAATGTTCCAATCAGTCAGAAGCCTGAAAAGAAAATTTAACGCAAAAATA
Source organism: Misopates orontium (assembly GCA_946800315.1). Taxonomy (NCBI): domain Eukaryota; kingdom Viridiplantae; phylum Streptophyta; class Magnoliopsida; order Lamiales; family Plantaginaceae; genus Misopates; species Misopates orontium. The sequence goes on along the minus strand of OX326949.1, from coordinate 2,757,452 downwards.
ATTGCAGTCTACAATGAGATAATGGGCCGGATCAAGTATATAATTTCTTAGTTCAATACTTTTAAATTTAATACATTGTAACAGCTGAGTTCATATATGATAGAATAAAGAATTCAATGGGCATTTCCTACAAATTCCTAACAAGATACAGAACAAAAGAAACAATTGATGAACCATTAATCAAACCATTTCTAAAGGATCAAAAAATTTATATTTCTTGGTTTACGTCGAATGAAAATATCGAATTGCATGGTAACAATTGAATTAATGAATGAAAGAATGGATTTCCTAGCTAAGTAATTATACTACTAAATGAAAAATTGATAGCCCTTAATACAGATTACGTCTATCAGAATCTGGAACGCTTGCACTCGGCTGAGGTTCCTTGAGGGAATCTGGGCTTGTCATTGCAGTAACTGTAGATCATAAATTTATCTTGCACCCATCTCAATCTGTTTCTACCATTGGCGTCAAGTCCTTGCGTTTGCCATGATTGCGTGTTAAAAGAATCCGTCGATTTAGACCCACAAGATCCACCAGATACGCACGCATTGATGTTGAAATTCCTGTAACTCGCAACAAACGGAGCTTTGGTCCAATCCGTCTTCACCCGCCCGCCTTGTGTTGCCCAATCATCCGCATTCCACAAACTGCAGTAAACTCTCATCGGTTGGTTCTTTGGGAATGGAATTCCAATTTCTTCGTTATTGTTGAATACTCGCAGCGGAGAGTTGTCCACCATAAATCTGAAAAATCACACAAAATTCGTATCAGCAACAATTTTAGTAATCGTAAATGTGACCTGATGAAGGTTTTGTTCTATCAAGTACTCACATGATGCGTTGAGGATTCCAGACGATTGAGTAAGTGTGGTAAGCCAATGTGGGATCGAACCAGAGCTTGAACTGTTGCTCTTTATTTCCCTTCCCTTGCGCGTAAACGTTCGTGTGGATTGTATATGGCTCTCCTGAAGAGTTCCCCAAGAACTCAAAATCGATTTCATCGTGTCCCGCTCCTTGAGATGATAGCTGCATAATGCAAACAATAAAGCTTCAGCTTCAAGCCTTTTTATGCTTAACTTTACGGTAAATTAAACCGAACAATGATCGAGTCTATGATCACTCTGTATGTCATATAGTTGTGATGACAATGCGTGTCATGAATCTCGGGAAAAAAATGATTCACACAAATTGGTACAGACAATCCGTTATGTAGTTGAACCAATACTAGAATAATAAACCAGTACTTACGAAAAATGTAGTGACGGTTCCAGCAGAATTTCCAGGCACAAGCTTGAGTTGCATATCAAACCTTCCGAATAAATACTCGTTCTTGGATTGAAATCCGGAACCCGAATACTGGTCCAAGGTTAAATCCAGGGACCGCCCGCCTTCGAGTATCTTACCACGGCCGTCGCCCCATGTGATCTCCGCATCGGTATAGAAATTAGCCGAAGCAGTAGCTAAAAGAGCTACCAGCATGAAAACCAAAAGCATTGTTGAATTGGACAGGCCCATAAAATTAAAAGATTTAGACATTTTGGTGTGAAATAAGAGAAGAATGTGTATTTTGTTGTGTGTTTTGATGAATGGAATTGTACAAGGCCTTGTGTGTATATATATAAGTGGGGAGGAGCCAGCTGTGGTTGAACTAAAAGAAAAGTATCCGTGTGGTCCAGTAGGAATTGAGCTGGATTAACTAGTGTTAGCCGTTGGCAAAAAGTCAGTTTTTGGAATTTAAAAAGTGACAGACGTGAGCGATTCTGCGCGTAAGGTACAACACGTTTGTTTCTTTTTGAAAGAAAAAATGTTTGTTTTGAAAAACTTATTAAATACTAAAGTAGTTGAGAGTTGATACCTGGTTTCTATGAAGCTTCTTATTAGTTGGGCTGGGCAATGGATTGGGTGCCTACAAATTGCCAATTCCAATTTGCTTTCATTTACGTACATATAATAGTGGCCAACGAGGAGCTAAATGGTTGGCAATTGGTTATTGGACTGAGACTGACAACTCGCATAAGGGTCCGTTACTCGTGTTACAAAGAAATTAATGAAAAAGGGCTGTGAAATAAATAACATTTTCAGTCCCTGAGGTTTTGTGTAATGATAGAGGCATATTACACTGTTTGAATAATTACATGAACACTCCTTAAAATATGTAACACGTAATAGACAAAGCGCCATCGGTAAAGCACATTTTATTCTTAATTTTGAACTTTCATTTCGATGCCTTTAGTCTATGACACATAATTTCGCTATAAAAGACATCATCAACTATTGAAGATCCGATGAAATCACGTGTCTCCAAAAAATACATAGAAGTTGAGTCTTCGAATGGATTCTTGACACGAGTCGAAGCAAATGCCAAAGCAAATTTAGTAGAACTACTCATCATTGTAATTTTAAATCTAGTTAAGTTTAAGAGTAATACAAATGTTTATTTAACTAATTACCACTACAAGAAATGTGGCCTATAGCAAGGTCCAAAAACCTTGCTATAGGTTCAAATTCCCTTGCTATTGATCTATTGCAAGGGATGTGGATGTTGGTAGCATCCCTTGCTATAGGTGGCGTGGGTGCAGGTATTTTGCATGCTGCAAGGGAAATGGACCTTGCTATTGCTGTTCTGACACACACCTGTAGCAAGGTCAATTTCCCTTGCTGTAGTGTGCTGACACACACAATTAACAGCAACGTCCATAGACGTTGCTATTTGTTCTGACACAAAAGTCAATTGCAACGTCTAAGGACGTTGCTATGCATTCTGACACAAGACTCAATTGCAACGTCTTTTGACGTTGCAATTGATTTACGCACGTTTTTTTTTAAATTTCATTTTTGTTCATTTTTTCTTTTCGATGAAACACAGCAACGTCTACGGACGTTGCTATAGTGTCCGGACACTTTTTTATTTTTCAAATTTGGCAGCACGTCCACGGACGTTGCTTATAGTGTCCGGACAATTTTTTTTAAAATTTGGCAGCAACGTCTGTGGACGTTGCTATAGTGTCCTGATTTTTTTTTTTCAAATTTGGCAGCAACGTCCACGGACGTTGCTGTACATAAATATTTTTTTATAAAAAAAAGTGGCGGTAAAAACCGCCCCTTTGTAATAAAATGTTTTTTAATATATATATACATATATATATATATATATACACACACTCACATTATACATTAATTGAAACCTCAATATTATATATGTATAGTATGTGTTAAAAAATATAATACTAATAACTAAATTATAAGATACACACACACACAAACACACGCACATATATATATATATATATATATATATATATATATATATATATATATATATATATATATATATATATATATATATATATATATATAATATTAAGAAATGTTAGATAACATTTTAAAAATATTATGATATATATATACATACACACACTAAACTTTACAATGTATAATCATAAAATAATCTCACTAATTATAATTATACAATATATATGTATATATATATAGTATAAGATGCATGCATATATAATATATATATATATAAGTTGATGATGATGCAAAATAAATTAAGGAAAAAAATAAAGTGAAGGAGAGAAGGGGAGAGAAGAAGGTGATAATAATATGAGAGGGAGAAGTAGGATGGATGAGTGATATAGTGGGGTATTTATAGTAGTATAGTGGGAGGGAGTGGGAGGGAATGAAATTTTTTGGGAAATTTGAAGTTTCCGCCAAAAATTTCTGAAATTTTGTAGCAAGGTCCAAATCCTTGCAACAGGTTATAGTCAGAAAGCTGTTGCAAGGGAAGTTGGGATCCCTTGCTACTGTGTCAGAAAAGTAGCAATAGCAAGGGATTTGGACCTTGCAATAGCTTTATTAATGTTTTAATTATATATATTCCCTCATTCACTCATTTAATTATATCCATATATAATTATGACTTGTAAATCATAATTACATGAGACTTGAACTAAATATATAGAACTAATCTTGATCTTGGTTAAATTAATTAATTAATAAAACTTATTTGATTGAATAATTATTAATTACATAAGAAAATAGAACTAATCTTGATATTTATAGCTATATATATATGTGAACTTATTTGAATGAATAAGATCCTAATAACATATATGAGAACTGGACTAATTAGAATTAATCTTGTATTGTAAAATCAATTAAAGTTATTAGAATCAATAACTTCTCATTAAATAATAATAATCAAACTAAACATACGATTCTTGATTTTTATTAAATAAACTGAAATTATATGAATGAATAATATTTATACTACATAAGAATTGATCAACTACGTACAGGAAAACTTACTGTTTATTTTTGTTGAATTAATTAAGAATATGATTGATAACTCAATATTACATTAGAATTGAACCAATTAAACAAAACTAATCTTAATTAAATTTTAATAAATTCATTGAACTTGTTTGAATGGACAACTCCTAATTAACTACAAATATATAAGCATCAACTAAATATAACTAACATTGACTTTTGTCAAATTAGTTTAATTACTCAATTGAGCAAATATTAAATAAGAAACTAAATTAATTAGATTTAATAGCATTGATTTTATTATGAATAGTGTTATTACATAAGAATTGAACTACGTACAAGGAATACAACTCTTTTTGAAAATATGATTTTGACCCCAAAAGATTTGAAAAGTTACAATTTAGTCCTTTCCCTTTTGAAAAATTCATGATTGACCGCAAATACGATTCTTGATTTTCATTAAATAAACTGAAATTATATGAATGAATAATATTTATACTACATAAGAATTGATCAACTACGTACAGGAAAACTTACTGTTTATTTTTGTTGAATTAATTAAGAATATAATTGATAACTCAACATTACATTAGAATTGAACTAATTAAACAAAACTAATCTTAATTAAATTTTAATAAATGAATTGAACTTGTTTGAATGGACAACTCTCTATCTATATCAATCATCAATAATTACACCATAGCATGTTCATATAAACAAGTTTAACCAAAATATATTTCCCATATTTTTATTACAAATATATAATTTCTCAATGCTACTAACATTTTTAGCATATCTAATTAACATAAATACGTTCTAACATAAACACAATTATATATGTTATATAATACAATTAATCGATTAAATTCTACAAAAAAAAAAAAAAAAAGAAAATACGTAGCTATATTGTCATAATCACAAATCTAATATTAATTAATTAAGCATACATATATATATATATATATATATAATTAACAGTACTAATACACTCGAATCAACAAATACATCACTATTATGTGATAATATTACACAAATCTAACCGATTAATTAAATTAAACCTTAATATACATATATAGATCGTCACATAATTAATTACCTCTACTACCTTAATTAAGTATAAATAATTAACATATATAAATACACTATCTAATCAACAATTACATCACAAATACTAATTACACAAATCTAACAATTAATTTAAAAAATAATAATAATACACATAGATCGTTCAAAATTACTTCTAATATCTTAATTAATCATACATAATTAACACAAATCTAACAAATACAACACTATCATGCTATAATATTAAACAAATCTAACAAATTAATTAAAAATAAACATTAATATACGTAGATCGTCACATAATTACCTCTACCTTAATTAAGCATAAATAATTAACACTAATATGCCTAAAATCAACAATTATATCACAAATAACCTAATTACACAAATCTAACCATTAATTTTAAAAAAACAAACATAATACACATAGATCGTCACGTAATTACCTCTAATACCTTAATTAAGCATAAATAATTAACACAAATATGCCTAAAATCAACAATTACATCACAAATAATCTAATTACACAAATCTAACCATTAATTTAAAAAAAAAACATAATACATATAGATCGTCAAAATTACTTCATCAAATCGACTAATATCTTAATTAATCATACATAATTAACACAAATACATCATCAAATCAACTAAAAAATCATAATTATGCTAAATAACAAAAATCTAACCGATTAAACTAAAAAAAAAATATGTATAATCGTAATTTTGAAGACATTGAACACATACCTTAAAGAAAATAGAGATTTGGAACTGAAATCGTGTGAATTATAATGAATTTGAGTGAAATTTTTTTTTGTTTGAAGGAGCAGCAATGGCAAATTTCGCAGCAGAAATCTGCTGCGAAAATGCCATATAAATATGGCACCAACGTCTTGGAGACGTTGGTGCCGTCTCGATTAATGCTGCCGTGCAGCTTTGTGTCTGCTGACACAAAGCTGCACGGCAGCAGCTGGCACCAAGCATGCATATGGCACCAACGTCCCCAGGACGTTGGTGCCATTCTTTCAGCTGTCAGCAACGTCTACACAGACGTTGCTGCAGTCAAAAAAAAAAAAATTTAAAAATAACATCGAAAACAGTTACCAACATCCTTTTCGGACGTTGGTAACATTTAAAACTTAAAAAAAAAATAAAAATCAAGCAGCAGCAACATCCATATGACGTTGCTGCTTCAATTCCGTTCTGACAGATGCCTGCCAACGTCCAATGACGTTGGCAGGTATTTATTTTTTTTATTTTAGCTGTACCAACGTCTAAGGACGTTGGTACAGCTAATTTCCTGCAACGGATTCAAAATCCGTTGCAGTATGTACGTTGCAATTGAGCACAATTCTTGTAGTGTACACAGGTTGACAGAAACAACTCAGACTTATACTAGACTAACAGTTAGAAATGAGTATGAATCTTATCATGAAAATAATTGTGTGCTATCGTCTCAATAAAAATAAAAATAAAAAATCTTTTTGCTAAATTATAATCCCATCATCTTTAAAAATCAAAAAGAAAAAAGAAAATCTGAAAAGTCCCAATTCAAATGGAATCGTATCTTCCAAAGTCTCCAACGCCAATTTCCAATCCCTGTCTTCTCCAACCAACAAAGCCCTACTCAGTACAATCACCACAACTATAGAGCTTAGCTAATACATTTATGTTGAACCACCCGGGTTACTATAAAAGGAAAGTGAGTTATGAAAACTTTCCATAAAATACAATTACATAATTTAAGACCAGTCTTTTGGTTAATCGAAAACATTAAAGTGTGGAAAACCATACATTCCAAAATATCCAACTTTCAGATGAAATGCAATAGCCTTCAAATTTCCATGCAATAGAATATAGTTGGAATTATTAAACAAGGTGTATATAACACAAGAATAAAATTAAATAAAAAATGTATTTGAGTATCTCTTTTCATACTTGGGCATTTCCGACAAAATTTAAACAAACTTTGTGGATAAATAACCAATATTAGGAAAACAATCTGATGAAACAACAATTGTAATTATTCGCCAAAGCTGCCTGTCTCATGATCATTTCCATATAATTTCTAGAACCTTGGGAGACTACATTCCTTAGGAAGTCCCTGAGGGAACCTTTTATAATCAGTGCAGTAGTTGTAAATCATGTAGTACTGTTGAGCCCACCGGATCCAGTTCCTGCCATTTGCATCTAATCCCTGAGTTTGCCATGCCTGAGTTGGTATATTGTTGCACGAATTTGAGGCCCCGCTGACAATGCAGGCGTTCGCGTTGTAATTTGCATAATACGCCGTGAATGGAGCCTTAGTCCAATCTGTTTTCACCCGCCCGCCTTGTGTTGCCCAGTCGTCGGCATTCCACAAGCTCGCGTACACTTTCATGGGCTGCCTAGTAGGGAATGCGACTCCATATGTTGCGTAATTGTTGAAAACCCTAATCGGAATGTTATCCACCATGTAACTGCAGCAATGAAAGTTATGATCTAGAAAATTAGTAAAATGTATTAAAATGATAGATTATTTATATAACTATTGTCGTAAATGTTTAGATAATTTTATTTTTGATACTGTAAAACTTAATTATCTCAAATATTATTTAGTGGAAAACTCAACTATATTTAAACTTTCAAAAAAGTCGATATAGTTATTATTCTTTAAAAAGACCGAACGTATTCGTATTAGAGTACAACTAAGGTAAAATACATAAAACCTCTCGTGCTCCTTGAAGTATGCGTCAAACCTCATTGTTAGGTAATTTATCATACAAAAAAATCCTACTGTTAACAAAAAAATTGCACCAGACCTATCCTATTGTTTATTTAAATACAAAGTGTATTTTTATTTTTATTTTTTGATAAGGAGAAAATGTATTTATAATGGCTTCCTTTTATTTAAAGACTTGGTTTCAAGTATTAGCTACTGAATTAGCTAAAATGCCCTTATATATTTTACAAGGGAGCATGCAAAAGTGCTTATATATGTTTTTTGAAATCAGCACCAACCCCCTAGTCTTATTATTTTTATTTTTTCTTTTAAGAAAACTTCCTCATGTAATTAAAAACTCTTCACCATACCCCTCTCAATTTATATAAACAAAAAGACGTTATATATGTTTGTCCGTCGGAATGGGTTAAAATGACATTTGATATAGTAGTTAATCTATGCTAGATGTTTTATTAAATGAAATTTTGGTGCATGGTTTTTGATAAAAAGATTGTTGCAGTTTTAAAAAATAACATTGGAGGAATTTATGCATTTTTCCCATTATAGTTACACGAGATTGGAAGCCACGGGAAGAGCTCGAGCCTTCGGCTTCCAGTAGGACGAGACACGCCTTTGGTTGCATGACTGTTGAAAATGAATTAGCGAGCGTCGTACTTATTGAAAATTAAATAAAATTTTCAAGTCCAGAAATAAATAGAGAAGCAAATAGTATATATGTTGCTTACATAATTCGTCGTGAGTTCCACAGAATTGTGTAAGTGTGGAATGCTGCGGTAGGATCAAACCACAAACGGAATTGTTGTTCCCTGTTGCCGACTCCTTGGGTGTAGATGTTGGTATGTACAGTATATGGCTGCCCAGAAGAATTTCCTAAAAACTCGAAATCGATCTCATCATGTGCTGCTCCTTGAGACGATAACTGCAATTAAAATGATCATCAGTCGCCGATAAAAAAAAAAATGTTAATGAACTTTACATATGTCCGACAACAGATATTAGCGAATAAGATAAATTCATTTAAATTGAAACCACATTAGCGAAAAAAAAAAGCTTACGAAGAATGTAGTGACAGTTCCGGCTGAGTTTCCTGGAATAAGCTTCAGCTGCATGTCTATCCTTGCAAACAAATAGCTATTCCGTGACTCAAATCCTGAGCCCGAGATATTATCAAGAGATAACGACAGCATTTGGCCGCCGTTGAGTATTTGACCCCGCCCATCGCCCCACGTTATCACCGTATCTTGAGCGAAATTCGCAGCTGCTGGGACAGCCAAAAGAAAGGCCATTACGACCAAAGACATGAGCATTTTCTTCATTCCTATTTTGTTTTTCGTCTTGTTGATTGACGAGTATACTAAATTGATTGTGATATTTTAGATTGTTTAAAGTATACAGGTTTATATACAAAAATTACGAGGATTTGACGTTTTCCATGGCGTTGAGAAACAACTGCACACAGCTAGTTTTTATAATTGATATATATTCATTTTTGCATTGTACATTGGATTTGAATTTAGGTATACCTAGCTAGTGTTTTTTGCTGCGTGGTATAGCACGTCTTTCATTGTTTATAGTTAATATTGGTATTGTCAATGATATATACCTCTTTTCTCACGAACAAACGTTGACATGATCTATTTCCCTTCACCGCGTTTCACTTACCAAAATTTCCATTTTATCTGTAATTGCGTTTCCTAGCACTTGTTTGCACCTTAACTTTAAATAATGAGATTAAAAATCATAGTCTACAGTATCGACTGTATCGTACATGGGCAAGAATATTATTCAGGTAAGACAATACCTAAATATATACTATTATACATTGACATTTGCCTAAAATATTAGCAATTTATACATCATTGCTTGCAACACTATTTGATTTGGCCGAACCGTCTTGTAGGATTAAGTCACGTAAATTTAAGTTTTTCATTGACTACTACTCCCACGTAAATTGACCATGTGAAATAAATTTAATATATACTAAACAGTAAACACTACAGAAGTTCCATTGAGATCTGATCATAAATTTATGAAATATATTGGAAACACATTTCTGGTTAATATTTGCATATATTCTTCACAACCTCCTCGTTGGTGGTTGAATTTTCAAGAAATTGTCAAACTAGTTCTTCATAAATTAAATTTTACACTCCAAAATCTCCGTAAAATTTTTGAAGCTTAATTAACTAGAATTTTCGCTGGTCAAAATAATTTAACTAGAATTTTGTTTTCTAGTTCCTTTTAACTTTAGAATGATTGTAAAAATAATCTTTTCTTTATTATAACTTGCAAAAACAGTTCTTTATTTTTATGTAGCCTGTAATATTTAAGGCCACTTTCTCTCAACATCAGTCATTTTACTTTTATAAATTGAACATAGTTTTTTATCTTTAATTGTTAGTAATTTACGTCCATGTTTTGTAAGATTTTAGTTCCTAATTTCATTTTATGAATTGATATAAATCTTTAAACAAGCAATGCAGCATCTTTAGAAAGAAAAAGATGTTACAATTTGAAAATAAAGAGAGAAAAATATAAAGAAATGCTGATTAATTGGATGAGTAAAAAGCAATTCACAAAATAAATTAAGAAAAAAAAATGAAGATATAGTAATGTAAATAGCTAACAACTAAGAACCATATATATTCCAATTTATAAATGAAAAATGACTAAAAAGTGTATTGCATGAAGATAAATGATGAAACACTACAAGAAAAATGAGTAATAAAGACAGACTTTTAGGCTCCGATTGTTTCCAAGGAAAATGAGGGAAAAGGAAAAAATTTCTGGAAAATGAAGATTTTCAGGAAAACTTTCTATGAAAAATAAAATTTTCATCTCTTTTCCATGTGATTGGCATGCCATTAGTTTTTCGGGAAAATTTTATACTTAATTTGCTTACTCATCATATTGAACAATGCAAAAACTGTTATTATTCTTTAAAACTTAATTTCTTCAATAAAACTCGTATTAAGTTTATATTTTTTCTTAAAGTTAATTTATGTTTTATTTTTTTATTTTAAAAATTTCTTATAACTTCTTGAAGAGTAAAGTTGGTTTATTTTAATATAATTAAAATTTGCAAGTACTATTAATATATTTGAAACGAAACAACACAAACAAAACAAATTTATTCAAGAGAATCTTCAAATAATATTATTATTCAAATGACGCCTTGAAGAAGACAAAATATAGTACCTAAAACATTAAACAAGATTATAGATTAAATTAAATAATAATAATTTATTAAAGATGATAAATAACTAGAATAAAAAATAAAAAATAAATAAAGAAGTATTACCTAAGAGTTGAAGAAGATGTGTTGGTGGAAAACATTGATCTTACAAGTGTTTATATAGATTATAAATTGGTGGGAATATGAAATTTTGAGAACTAGAAATTTTTTCAAAGAGGATTGAATTTTCCCACCTTTTGTATTGGAGGGAAATCTAAAAATTTTGAGAATGATATTTTTTAATTACATTTGCTTCCACAAAGAAATCCGTATGTGAATTAGAATAAGTTTTAGATAATTTTTGGAGGGAAATCAAAGTTTGTGAACTGTAAAAATGTTAGATAAAGATTTAAAAAAGATTTTCCTATCTTTTCTCATCTTTTCCTATCTTTTCCAAAATTTTCCTTGGTACCAATCACTTGAAAAATAAAAATTTTCAATATTTTTTTCCTTTTCCCTCATTTTCCTTGAAAACAATCGGAGCCTTAGGAATAATCTTAAGATTTTCCGTATGAGCAACAAAAAGTCGTATGAGAAAAATATAAAGAAATGCTTTTTGAAACTTATTTGTCATAACGTTTCTCTAAAAGGCGCGACTTGAGGACAAGACTGTTGTCTTCAATACACGAAGTCATAAAGTAGGAATCTATTATGAAACTAATATTAGGGATAAATTAAATTAGTTGACTCAATCATGATTAATGAAGATCATTTGATTCTTAGGCTAAAGCCTCGTTAATTAATTAGGTAAGTTCATAAAGAACCAAGTTAAAATCTTGCTTGCATAATTTTTATATTTTGTAAAATTTATGCAATAACTTGTTATAAGTTATAAAAATGCTCATGGCTATATAACAAGAAAAAGATCTCTGGTGCGCAGTGGCTAAAATCTACTTATTTTGGATTACCTTAGTTTTCAATTTTCATACATATATAATAAATTTTTGATGCAAAACTTAATGGCCCTAATCCAAATAGAGTTTCGTTTAACAAATCAGAATTCTCATTTCCACACAACTTTAAAAGAAAAAAAAAATTGCGACTGTGTTTTTCATATCAGACATATCAAAAAAGAGATTTAAATAAATAATCAATGAGAGAGGAAATCAAATGAATGAAAGAAAATTTATAATTTTCGCTGAGGTGGTATATAATATGTGGCTCTTCCAGATCACTCAATTCCATCTAGAGACTGCATTCCTTGGGCATCCCCTGAGGGAACCTATTGTAATCAGTGCAGTAGTTGTAAATCATGTAGTTCTGCTGCACCCATTGAATCGCATTCGTGCCGTTGGCATCCAGTCCCTGAGTTTGCCATGGCTGACTTGGTGCATTGTTGCACGAATTCCAGGAACCACTAACAACGCAGGAATTCTCGTTGTAATTCGCATAATACGCGGTGAATGGAGCATGGCTCCAATCTGTTTTAACTCGCCCGCCTTGTGTTGCCCACTCGTCCGCATCCCATAAGCTGGAGTATACTTTCATGGGCTGGCTAGTGGGGAATGCGACCCCATTTGCTGCATTGTTGTTGAAAACTCTTATCGGAATGTAATCCACCATGTAACTGCACCGTGAAAGTTATGATCTAGAAAATTAGTACAATTCGCTTAAAAATTGAGCAATAGCGAAGATGTTTTCCAAGAAAAAATTTAGGCTTCCCAAGAGTTAAAAGAATTCTATAGGTGAAGCCTATATCATTGTCGAAAATATCATCAATGTTGCTCTAGTGAAAGAATATCAATGATACAATTCCATAGTCATTAAGTTATATGCATGTTGCTTACATAATACGTTGTGAATTCCAAAGAATAGTGTAAGTATGGAAGTCCGCGGTAGGATCAAACCAGAGACGGAACTGTTGTTCCTTGTTCCCGACTCCTTGGGTGTAGATGTTAGTGTGCACGGTATACGGCAGCCCAGAAGAATTTCCTAGAAACTCGAAATCAATCTCATCGTGCGCGTCTCCTTGAGACGAAAACTGTATTAATGATTTTACAAAGTTAGTTTATGTAGGAATTTTGGCATAAGAAGCCATGTGTAATTTGAGATAGGCAGATTACCCTTTCTAAAAAATAAATAGACAAATTACCCCATTGTAATATGCAAAACAGTGAATTACCCCTTGAAAAAAATTGCATTTTACCCCTTATGATTTTTAAGAAAGTTACACTTACGGTATATTTTGCATTTGACGCAAGAGGTAATTTGTCTATTTATTTTCATACAGGGTAATTTGCCTTATTTCATATAATTTACTTATTTATTTTACACCATAAGTAATTTACCTAACAAAGAGGGTAAATTGTCATTAGGTGTTTTATGTTATGTGATGGGAAAACTAATTGAACATGATCCAACTGAACCTAATGAATAGCCCAATATATAGACTAGCATTAGAACATTGAAAAACAGCTTACGAAAAATGTGGTGACAGTTCCGGCTGAGTTTCCTGGAACAAGCTTGATCTGCATGTCTATCCTTGCATACAAAAAGCTATTCCGTGACTCGAAGCCAGAGCCGCATGGATGGTCAAGGGATAGCGAGAGCATTTGGCCGCCGTTCAGTATTTGACCCCGCCAATCGCCCCAAGTTATGATCGTATTGTCATAGAAATTCCCAGCTTCTGAAACAGCCAAAAGAAAGGCCATGACTGCAAAAAACCTTAGCATTTCTTCAGCTCTAATAATAGAGCCCATGTCGAACCAAACGTTTTTGTTCTTTTCGATCTTCTCTTTTTTTTTTCGTGTGTAGCTTGATGAATATATGAAACAAGTCGTGACATTTGGGATCATTAGAGACAGGTTATATAGAAACAATTAAGGGGATGTACGTCACAGTTTGACATTTTCCTTAGCGTGGTGATTGGAACCAACTTCTCACAGCTAGTTTTGATTGAGACTTTCTTTCTATGTTCAATGCCTTTGAAATTTAGGTAGTGTTTTTGCTGCGTGATAGCATGTCTTTTATTGTTTATAGTTGGCATCTGAAGTGTTGTGAGATGCACCTCTTTTCTAATGAACCAAAGTTGAGACGATCTCTCCTTCAACGCGTTTAATTTTCATTATCAAGATTCCTTTTTTTTATAATACATGACTTGTTTGCTCATTATTCTTCTATCATTAATTTGATTGATACATAAGAACAAAAATATTCTGCACAACATATTTTAGTACTAATGCAATCTTAATTGTTTTTTGGTGGCATTAAACTCGAGTAAACAAGTTTGTGTGTCATTCAATGACATTTTCTGGTTTTGACCAAGTTTGTTTTAGAATCGAATCACTTGTCTGATAGATTTATATCGTGTCTGAACTGTGAAGTCGTCATTTTTCACTCTCCCTATTTTCGATATTCTCTGTACCCCTCATAAATAATTTGATCTTTTTTTATTTTTTATTCTAATCATTTTGATTAGTCCAAATCTTCTTTTTTTTACATAAAAATGGAGAACAAAGATGAAGCGGATAGTGATCCCAACTAAATTGGCACCACCGTGACGCTACCCTTGCTTGATATTTCTTTTCCCTTTGGCTAGTTTTGGATGTATATGAATAGGTCATACTTCAACATTTTAATTTGTTGGTGGAATCCCCCTGGTGAACAGCCTACCAACATACTTGGTCTCTAAATAAGAATCTTGATTTCATCACTGGGTAGTTTCTTAAAACCATTATTAACTAGCAACCATAAAGAGCTATGTTAAAATTAGGGATAATTTCATCTAAGGATAGGCGTTGTAATTAATTATAAGATTTTTTTTAATCATATTTTTACTATCAAACACTTATATAACACGATGTGTTGTAACTATTAGAGATAAAAGATGTTAATTGGTTGTATTTGAAACAGAACAAGAGAATATTTAGAATTTAGGAATGCCGAATCTCCGTTTTAGTATATATATGATATCTTGGTTAGTTAAAAATTCATCAATATCATCTATTTATACTAGTTTCATCATTCATGTACTAGTTTCAAGATTTCTACTATTTTCTAGGAATATTAGAACTGGGGTTGTGCATGGTCGGTTATCGAACTGACTACAATCTAGCTATTTTGGTATACTATAGTCTTAATTATATCATCAATTTTACGATAAAAACATGCACGATGGATTTAAAATTCCGAAGTCTTGATCGTATAACATAACAGAATTCTCATTTCCAAACAACTTTTGAAAATATAACAAAAAGATGCAATTGGGTGTCTCATATTACACATTGATAACAAAATGGAAGCAAACACTCGTACATAAATAATCAATAGGAAGAAATTAAATAAATTGTAGCAAAATTACAATTATTCGCTGACTCGGTACGTGCTTGTACTCAGGATTCAGTTCCATTTCTAGAACTTTGGAAGGCTGCATTCCTTGGGCAGCCCCTTAGGAAACCTATTAAAATCAGTGCAGTAGTTGTAGATCATTTGGTTCTGCTGCACCCACCGGATTCTGTTCCTGCCATTGGCATCCAATCCCTGAGTTTGCCACACTTGTGCTGGTGCATTGTTGCATGAGTTTGAGAGCCCACTGACGATGCAGGCGTTGGCGTTGTAATTCGCGTAGTAAGCTGTGAATGGAGCCATAGTCCAATTTGTTTTTACCCGTCCGCCTTGTGTTGCCCAATCATCGGCATTCCACAAGCTGGCATACACTTTCATGGGCTGGCTAGTCGGGAATGCGACCCCGTTTGCTGCATAGTTGTTGAAAACCCTAATCGGGATGTTGTCCACCATGTAACTGCACCATAAAGTTACTATTAGAACTTAAAAACTTCTATTTGGGTTTTTTATTTTCTTCTAAAATTGCTTGTTAAATGAAGATAAGAAATTATTCATTGATAAAGTATGATCGAAAATAGTTTTCAAGGCGCTGTAAGCCATGCATGTTGCTTACATAATACGTCGCGAGTTCCAAAGAATCGTGTAAGTGTGGAAAGCTTTGGTGGGGTCAAACCAAAGGCGAAACTGTTGTTCTTTGTTGCCGACTCCTTGTGCGAATATGTTGGTGTGCACTGTATATGGCAGCCCAGAAGAATTTCCTAAGAACTCGAAATCGATCTCATCGTGTGCTGATCCTTGAGACGATAACTGCAGTTAAAAGTGACCATCAATTTTTCATAACAAGACTTAAATCCTTTCACAAATTATTTGTAATGAAAGAAATACCCTTTGGTTGTAATGCATCTCGTGCCGTCCTATAGACTGAGTTAATGAAATTTATAAACATTACTGCGAAAAATATCGAAACGCTTTTAATATTCAACAACAGAAAAAGCTTACGAAAAATGTGGTGACAGTTCCGGCCGAGTTATTTGGAATAAGCTTGATCTGCAAGTCAATCCTTGCAAACAAATAGCTATTCCGTGACTCGAAACCGGAACCCGACGTATTATCAAGAGACAACGATAGCATTCGGCCACCATTTAGTATCTTACCCCTGCCATTGCCCCAAGTTATATTTACATCTTGATTGAAATTCCCAGCGGTTGAGACAACCATAAGGAAGGCCATCACAACAAAAAACCTTAACATTTTTTCAGCGGTAAAAGTAGATCCCATGTCGATCGAACCAAACTTCCTATGTTCCTTTCTTTTCTTTCTGATACTTGATGAATGATCAAATTATGATTTTGATACTTGAGATTGTTCATGGCATGAGGTTTATATAGGAGAGTCATTAGCTTATCATAGTTTGGCTTTCTCCAAAGGGTGTGTATTGGTGAGAGAGATCTGGTGTAGAGAAATTAAACAACTGCCTGTTGTACTTCAAAGAAAATAGTTTTGTTTGTATATTGTATTTGATTTAGATGTTTGCTGCGTAGCATGTCTTTTAATGTTTATAGGTAACATCTGTAGTGTGTATACCAGGTATTGCTAATTATGTTCCAACAAACAAAGTTGACATGATCACCTCCTCACCGCGTTTTTCTTGCAATAAAATTCATTTACATATATTTCGAAGTTCCTTTGCGCCTAATGTGCTTGGCAACTATAATACCGTTCGTGTACGATGTATAGTACTTTCAGTTTTACATATTTTTACTGAATATAAATCTCATGTAACCAATTTGTGTATAGGTCATTCTTCTGAAATCATTTCTTTTGATCCGCATATGTTGTATGTTAAAGCATTTGTGATAATGATTTAAAGCTCAATTTCTCATTTTTCACAACTTTTCACTATCTCACGTAATTCTAGTCTTTCTTTATGTACAAGTGAAGCGATTGTCAAAGGCAATATAACATATTAAAGAATAAACAAATTTAGTTGTCATATATAGAATATTCGAAAGGTTTGCATATGTGCGTGGGCATTTACGTATTCTTGACCAAGGGCATATTTGAGTATTGGCCAGCTACTATATATCTATTAAGTGTTATATCTGTGTGAGAAAAATAAAAAGAAATAAAATTGTTAAATTTACAACCCAGATTTTAAGTGAAAGCTAATAACAATATCCAAAATTATGAAGTAAAAGACAGTTTCTTCAACGCCAAATAATCAAACCAATAAGAAACTTCTTTCTTTCCAAGGAAGTCGAAAAAAAAAAAGACCAAAGCACTATTTCTTTTAGCTACATAACGTAAGAATGTAAAACCTTGGAATAGTTTGAAGTTCGGATAATGTAGTTATCAAAATCAAACAAGCACTGTGAAATTTCTAAGCAAAAAAAAAAAAAAAATCAAACAAGCACCAAAACAGGGTACGAAAAGTTTTATTTTTATAAACACTCTTTCTTTTGTGTTGTTAATATATATATATATATATATATATATATATATATTGTTGAGGAAGTATATTGTATATTTCATGAACTTCAGATTACAAAGATCGATCAGTGAATATATAAATACAAAGACTATATCTATTGAAAGGAAATAAACCTATTCTATGTATATCTAAATCTTTACGATTCTTATCATATCAATGTCAAGATATGGGAATATCCCTAATACGCCCCCGCAAAACGTCGGTGCCATCGGCTAAGGCGATTTTGGATCGAAGTAAAGAGAGCCGTAAACGATGCAATGGTTTGGTGAGAATGTCCGCGAGTTGATCTTGAGTGCTAATATGAGAAACTCGAGCAAGACCCTTAGCGACAATGTCGCGGACGAAATGAATATCAATAGCAATGTGCTTCATGCGAGAATGAAGAACCGGGTGGAGCGATAAATGTGTCGCGCCAACATTGTCACAATAAATAGTTGGAACAGGCGATGGGAGACAATGGATTTCACCAATAAGATGTCGGATCCATTGGACTTCAGAAGTGGTCGTGGCAAGAGCACGATACTCCGCTTCAGTGGAAGAACGAGCAACAGCGCGTTGCTTGCGAGAACTCTAAGAGATGGGAGAGTCACCGAGAAAAATAATAAAAGCGGAAGTGGAAGTGCGATCAACGGGATTACCAGCCCAGTCAGCATCCGAGAAAGCTCGGATGGAAAATGAAGAGCGACGCCGAAGTAAAATCCCTGAAGAAGCAGTACCTTTGAGATACCGAAGAATTCGTTTGACACAACTCCATTGATATTCGGTCGGTGAAGAGACAAACTGAGCGAGCTTATTAACGGAAAAAGCAATGTCGGGCCTGGTGAAAGAAAGATATTGAAGTTCGCCAATGGTTTGGCGATAAGTATGAGAGTCACAAGGCGAAGAGTCCGTGGAAGACGGATCTGTGGATGCCATCGGAGTTGCGACAGACTTGGCTTCAAGCATCTTGTGGCGACCAAGAATGTCCAAAATGTATTTATGTTGCGAAAGAAGAAGTCCCTCCTTGCAAGCGACAGCCTCGATGCCAAGAAAATACGAAATATATCCTAAATCCTTGATAGCAGAAGACGATTGAAGGCGAGAAATGATCGAGGAGATGAGAGCCGAGTCATTTCCCGTGAAAATGATATCGTCGACATAAACCAATAAATAGAGAGTAGTGGACGAGCGACGAAGGATGAAGAGGGAGCAATCGGATTTGGACTGGTGAAAGCCGATAGCAAGGAGTGCAGCGCGCAAGGCGTGAAACCACTCACGCGGGGCTTGCTTGAGCCCGTAAAGTGATTTCCGAAGGCGACATACGTGTGAAGGACGTGTAGTGTCAATAAAACCAGGGGGCTGTTGCATGAATACTTCTTCAGTGAGAGAACCATGAAGGAACGCATTACTGACATCGAGTTGATTAATGTGCCAATTGCGAGCGACGGCGATAGAAAGAATTAGGCGAACGGTGACAGGTTTGACAACAGGGCTGAAGGTCTCAATATAATCAATACCAGGCCGTTGATGAAACCCTTTAGCCACGAGACGAGCCTTGTACTTATCGACGGAGCCATCGGGACGCTGTTTGACACGAAATATCCACTTGCACCCAATAATGTTACGAGCAGTGGAACGCGGAACTAAATCCCAAGTCCCGTGTTTCATGAGTGCGTTAAATTCTTCGGACATAGCCTGACGCCAAGCCGGATCTTTTAGAGCAAGAGAGACACACGTGGGCTCAAGAGGAAGAGCCGTGGGATGTCGAGAAGCCGTGAATAGCTGTTTCGGACGAAAAATATTATTTTTCGCACGAGTTACCATATGATGAGTATTTTCAGCAGGTGCGGCTGTGGAAGACGGCGCTGGTGGTGTGACCGATGGTGGAGAGGCCTCAGGTGAAGGGTGCGGCATCGGCTGTGTTACGGGAGGCGGTGGTGGATCCGGCAACCGAATGATAGGTGAAGAGTTTTCGGCGATAGATGGCCGAAAGGCAGATTGTGAGGTGAGCGACGCTGATTTGAACGGAAATTGATCCTCACAAAAACGTACATGGCGCGAAACAAAAATACGTTTAGAATTCGGATCTAAACACTTATAAGCGGCTTGAGTGGAGCAATACCCGAGAAAGATGCACGGCTTTGAGGGAAAAGATAACTTTCCCGTGGTGAACAGCTTGAGCCATGGATAACAAAGACATCCGAATACCCGTAGACGAAGATAATTCGGATCCTTTCCAAAAAGAGAAACAAACGGCGTTTCAGAATGAAGTGCCGAAGATGGCATTCTATTGATCAAATAAACCGCCGTTTGAAGTGCATACGACCAATAAATTGCCGGAAGATTGGCATGATGCAATAAGGCGCGACTGGTGGCTAGGATATAACGATGGCGGCGTTCGGCAATTCCATTTTGTTGAGGGGTGTAGGGGGCTGTTGTTAACCAATTGATTCCATTGGTGGCAAAGAAGGAGCGAAGAGCGACAAATTCACCACCGTTATCACTGAAGAAGTTTGTAATATGTTGTTTGAATTGTTTTTCAACCAAAGGTTTAAACTTCTTAAAAATTTCCTGCACTTGAGATTTTTCATTCATCGGAAATAACCAACAATATCGACTGTATAAATCAACAAGTAGCAAGTAGTATTTAAATCCATCAACCGAGATAACAGTTGGCCCCCAAACATCAGCAAAAATATAGTGTAAAGGATGTAATGCTTTAAACGAAGAATCAACAAACGGTAATTGTTCAGATTTGCTCACAAAACAAGAGTCGCAAAAATCAACCTTCGCAGAGGTGTGACTAAGAATAGGTAAATTAAAGCGAGAAATTAAATGAGAGCAATTTTTGAACGCCGGATGTCCTAACCGAGAGTGCCACACGGAACGAGTGGTACGAACACCAAGTGATGCAAACTTCTGCTTCGATTGCAAATAATAGGAAGGTGCGCGAATGAGATAAACACCATTACTGCATACGCCCTGCGCAAGAGGTTCCCCCGTAGGTTGTGCCTTCACAATAAAACGATCAGGAAAGAACTCTAACGAAACATTATTTTCCTTTGTGAAGTGATGAACGGATAATAAATTATGTTTCGTAGAGGGAACACAAAGTACATTCGATAAGTGAAATTGACGAGCTGGAAAATAAAGTCGTGAAATACCCGTGTGAGTAATTGGCATGCCAGAACCATCGGCCAATTGGACTTCATCCGTCCCGTCATATTCAGAGTGATAGGCGAGGTTGTTCAAGTCCGGAGTCATGCTGTGAGAAGCGCCTGAATCAACCAACCAATTGGTGTTGGATGGCGAGGGAGCAGAAGGCGGCGTTCGTGCAAAATTTGCCATGGCGGGGTTGGCGGATAGAAAGCGATAGCAAGTGGTGGCGGCATGGCCATGTTTGCCACAAAGCTGACAAATAATTTGGACGTTAGCGTAATTGAGATTTTGATAAGTCCAGTGATTATTACCTCGACCGCGACCGCGACGGCCGCCTCTACCACGATGATTGCCACGCCCTCGGTTATTGGAGTTGTGGTTCGGGTGTTCATTAGAGGAGCGAGGCGCCGAGTTGCCTGATTGAATAGCTGCATTGGCCGTGACCACTATGGATGTGGTATCCGATTCCAAGCGACGAAGATACGCCTCATGAAAAACTAATGCGCTATGGAGTTCGGAGAAATGAGTGGGCGTTCGCGAAGGCGAATCGATGATGCAAAGTCACGGTAGGAGGTGCCAAGTCCATTCAGCACGTAGAGAGTTACATCGTCATCATGGAGAGGACGATCAAGCATGGCGATCTCGTCTACTTTGGCTTTGATGTCGGTCATGTACTCCGTGACAGGTCGAGATCCGAGAGTGACGGAATTGAGAGCGTCTTTGAGGGCAAAAACGCGGGTACGGTCCGGACGTGCGAACGCCGACATGAGGAGAACCCATGCCTCAGCCGATGAGTTCGCAGAGTGAACAAGTGGAACTAGTTCCGGAGACATGGAACCAACGAGTGCACCAAACAAGAGTTGATCTTGTTGGAACCATTGAGCAAAAGCAGCCTTGTCGGATCGAGATGGGGCGGGGATATCTCCCTGAAGATAGCCTAGTAAATTTAAGCCATTTAATTGCGCGACGACTTGAAGACGCCAAGACAGGTAGTTGGAGTTTGTTAACCGCAGGGTGAAGTGGTTTTGTGCGGTGACGTTGATGATGGGAGGGGTGGAGGTGGCGGTGTCCTGAACGGACGATGGCGAGGTGGCTTGGGAGTCGTTGGCCATGGCGACTAGGCTGATGGCGGAAGTGTGAAACAGGAAAAAAAAATCGGTAGATTATGGAAGGCTCAAAGTGATACCATGTTGAGGAAGTATATTGTATATTTCATGAACTTCAGATTACAAAGATCGATC